>JARHVA010003932.1:1210000-1397500 GCA_037957365.1 Torreya grandis
CAATAAAAACTCTCATGCCAAATATTAGAGCGTTATATTTAGCCATATTATTGGTGACATAAAAGGTGAAGAAAAAAGATAAAGGAATGATCTTGCCAAGAGGACTTGTTGAAATACAACCTATCCCAGCTCCTTGAAATCATTTAGCAAAATTAAAGTGAAGGGTCCAAGTATCCTCATGTAAGTCAACATTAATTTCAAAAATCTCCTTGATAACTACTTTAGGTTTAGTAGTGTTAGAGGAAATAGAGGATTCATCAAGATTATTAGCTACAATATCAGTGATAAAGTTATGAATACAATATTTAAGAGAAATAACTTGATTATAACCTTTAATATAGAGGATATTATCATCTAGAAGACTCTCTTGAAGGGGGGAAGTATCTAGAATGGGAGCTACAACAAGTTGATTAGCTATAGCTTAACCTTTAACAACCTTTTAAGTGATGATGTAGAGGTCAAATTCCATAAGGAGGAGCATCCATTTGCCAATTCTATTTCCATGAATAAAGGCTTTAGAGAAGAAGTGATGAAGGGGGTCAGAATGAATGATAACACAAGTAGTTTGGTATAGCATGTAATGGTGAAGTTTTTCAACTATGAAATAGATTACAAGGAAACAAAGTTCAATACTAGTATAATGTGTTTCATAATCGATGAGGTATTGACTAATGTAATATATAATGTACTCTCTTCTAGTATCATCATGTTGGGAAAACATTTCCAAAAATGATATGGGTGTGGAAGAAGTATATAGAATCAGGGGTCTATCATTGGAATGAGGATAAAGTGTAGGTGGGTGAAGCAATGACTCTTTCATGTTATCAAATGATTTTTGACAAGGGCCCATCCATTATAAATAAGTACCTTTCTTGATAAGAGAGTTGATGGAGTGAATATGATAAGCCATTTTGGGGATGAATCATCTAATTTCCCCAAGTTTACGTAATTAAGTACAAATGTTAGGAATAAAACAAGGAATGGACATGTTAATAATATCACTAATCTTAGCTAGGTTAACATTGATGCTATGGAGAGAGACTAGGAATCTTAACAATTTTTTAGAAGTGACAACAAAGATACATTTATAAGGATTGAGTATAACTCGATATTGAAGAAGATGGTAAAATATGATAGCAAGGTCAAATAGATGAGTCGTATGATTTTTAGATTTAGTAATGAGATCATCCACATAGGTTTCAGAAACTTTGTGGATAATATCATGAAATATGTGAGTCATTGCTCATTGGTAAGTGGCTATGGAATTTTAAAGACTGAAGAGAATTTTGACATAGCAATAGGTGCCCCATTCTATGGTGAAGGTAGTCTTATTTTGGTACTCAGGGGTAATGTGAATTTGATTATATCCCAAGAAGTTGTCCATAAGAGATGACATTTCATAACCAAATATGGAATCAACGACAACATATATCAAAGGTAAAGGGAAGTCATCTTTAGGAAAGGAAAGGTTAAGATTACATAAATCAATACAAATTCAAATGGCCATAGTGACATAATTTTTAATGGGGATAATGTTGGAAACCCATTCATAATAATCCACTAGTTTGATAAATTTAGCATCAAGTAGTTTGATGATTTCCTTATGACATAGAGTGGAAACCTCAGGTGAAAATTTCCTTTGCTTTTGATAAACATGATTAGCATTAGGATAAGTAATGATATTATGCACCATAATGTTATGGTCAATACTAATCATATCCTCATAGGACCAAGAAAAATGCTCATGATACTTATCAAATAATAAATTAAATTATCATGTTTGACAGGTGAGAGTTCATGAGAGATAGTAATTGGTCAAGGACAAGATGGAGTGCCATATTTGATGCTAGTGGTTTCTTTAATAAGAATTTCATTACCATATTAAAATTGGTATGGTGAATTATGTAAGAAATAAATAGGATTCATTTTAGGGTTAATACTAGCAACAAAGTTATTGAAACAAGGGGTTTTAGTTTCAAAATTCCAAAGTTTATGATGTTTCCAAAGAAGTTGAGGCTTTCAAGCATGAATTATTTCAAGAATAGCTTTGTCACTAGGAAAGGTAGGAAGAGGAACATAATACTCAACATCTACTTCAATATCTAAAATTTGATTACCATGGTGTTCATACTTAGGATTTATTTGACAGACATTGGTTGCCTTGGCATCAAGTGTAATCTTAGAAGTAGAAGTTGATGGATTATAAGGGATTGGAGTGTCGATGGGTTTATTAATGGGAAAAGGATTAGAGTTAATGATTGGATTAATAGGTGGTAAAGGATATGTAGAAATTTTTGAAGGTTTAGAAGGTATAATTTTCTTTACCACCCAAGGGTATCAATAAGAGGAGAATTGGCAAGAGGCACATAACCTTCAAGATCTAAGTTATGATCTATAGAAATGGTATGGACATCTTGATTAAAATATGAATTTGGGATAAGGTTTTTGATAATACAAGACATCCAAGTCTCAATATTGAGCTTGATCCATTATATGAATGTCATCATATATTGGAAAAACTATACATGCTTGAGAAATAGGAGGAATTTTAGAAGGTGAAATCCTACTATTAATGAATGTTTGAGGAGAAATGATGAGAGGAAATTGAAATAATTTGGCCACTCTAAAATAATTGCAATTAAAGCCTTATTCTAATAAATAAGACTCTTGAGCATTACACAGAGGGGGAAAATAATTAATATCATCAATAAGAGGAATAATATGGTCTCTTGGAAATAAAGAAGGATGAAGCCACTGCAAAATGTATGGAGGTATCTTGGTAGTATTTCAAGTATGTTACAAATCATTGGTTCATCATCATTGGAATCTATAAGAGTGACTTGTAATTAGGATTCATGTTGATGAAACTAGGTAAAGGAGCATTATTAATCTTAGGAATGGTAGGAATATGATATTGGGATTAGGAATATAAATACTCCATGGGTTGGGGTAAGCCTCATGCTTATAACATTATCCATTATGTAAAAATTTAATGAATTAGTAGACAGAAGAAGCAATGGCCCTAATTCTATGAGTCCATGGATAACCAAGGAGTATATTATAAGATCAGGGTAAATCAAGGACCATAAGCTTAGTCTAAACTATCTTAGGTATGATGGTTAATGGAAGCCAAATACAACCTGGTGGATTTTAGTTTGTCTTATCAAAAGCATGATAGGTAAGACATGTTTGTTTAATATGATCCTTGTTATAACCAAGTTGTATGATAAGCCCTAAAGATGCCACATTAATGCTAGAGCCTTCATCCATTAGAAATTTATGGATAAGGGTAGTGTTAATGGATATTATGATAAAAAGTAGTGGATCATCAGAATAAAAAATAATTTCATCATTTATCATGTCTTCTTTAAGAAATTTAGTGGAAGGCTTGGAAGAAGAGCACATAGTTTCAATGGTATTGACATTGTTAGGTTGAGATTCAATAAAAGGTGGTTATTCATCAATAGAATATGGATATTCAATTTCTTGGAGTTATTATATAAGTAACTTACAATTATAGGGTGAAATATGAACCAATTCCATAAGATGAGTCTTACAAGGCATAGAGTTGAGTTCTTCAAGAAAGTTTCAATGAAATTTAGAAGAACTAGCATGAGGCTTAGGATGTATATTAGATTTAGAAGGAATAGATGTTGTTGGAGTATCGAAAGGAGGAGGTGGTTCCTCATGGATTTCTAATGAAAGATTAGTGGTGGTAGTATCTTTAATAAGTTTTTCTTATAAATATGGCTTCTTAGGCTTGGTAACACAACCTTTGTGAGCTAGATTGTGATGAAAGTTGACCTTGGCAGTATTAACATATTGAGAATTTTTATAATATTGGTCATAATCAACATAAATATCATAAACATAATTGGTGTTAGGTTGATTATTAGTTATATAAAAATATTATTGGTTATTTGAGGTAGAAGCTTTAGAAATCTATCATTTTTGAGAAGTAATAGTGTACTCTTGATGATGAAGATTGATCATGGATTCATGATTAAATGAATCACCAAGCATATAAGAAATGGAAAATTTAGTGATCCCTCTATAAGACTCATGGGAATGACTAATGTCAAAATGGAAATAATAAAATAGATTAGGGTCATACCACTTGGGAGGATTATTAGGATAAATGATAGGTTTAAAGGGTGGTAAAAATTGTTTCATTTGTTGAACCGAGAGAGGTGTGTGATAAGCTGAAGGAATACTAGTCTTGGAAACTCCAAGTTTGGTTTGTAGAGTATTACTAATGATAACATTGGTATATGTTTGAAAATATATTTTTATAATTTTAGGATTAGGTTCAAATTGCTTCATGAGAAAGACTTGACATTTAGCTTGGTTAATAGCTTCATTAAGTGTTTGGGAAGCAAAGGTTCAAACCTTATATTGAAGAGGAGAAGTAAAAGTAGTGATAAATAATTTTAACAAGTTATCATTAGTCATGTTATGGTTATATTTATGGGCCAATGATTTCCATCTTTTGATAAAGTCATGAGATGATTTAGTAGGATATTGCTTAACATTAATGAAGTGTGTAAGGCAATTTTTAGGAAGATAATTGTGTTGAAATTATTTAACTAAGGGATTAACCAAATATTCAAGTTTCCAAATAGAATATTGGGGTAATTTTTTATACCATTATAATACATTCCAGTGAAGGTTTTGATTAATATTTTAGTTGTGGTGAAGGTATTAGTTTGGATCCACTCTTTGTAAAGGTTACCAAAGGCTTTAAGAAATGAGGTTGGATCTTTAGTCCCATCATACTTAATAGTTGGAGATATGTTACTAATATCAAAGGATATAATGAATGGGGATAAAGGATCATTTTGAATGGTTTGAATCATCTTGTTATTCATTATGGGTTGCAGAATAACATTAATTGAGGCATCTCTAAGAGGTAGAAAAATGTAATTAGGATTAGCTTAAGGATGAATAGTTGGAGGTTGATTAGCCATATTAATAAAATATTATTGAAGTTTCATCATTTTATTGGTGTTAGATTTTTACATTATGTTCATTTATTGAATAACTTGGGCAAGAAGTTGGTTATATTAAGAGGTGGGTTGGTGTTGGTAGGGGCACTCCCCAAATTGGTATTAGGGTGAGGGTTATTAGAAGATGGACTATTAGTGGAATTATTGATTAAATTTATGTTAATTTATCCCATATTAACTTTAAAATATTGGAGATGAGAAGTATCTTGGTAAGTATAGAAAGGATCAGACCCATTAACTTCATCTTGAGGCATGATTTACACCATGTTACAATTTATGGATGAAGAAGGGGAAGAGGTTTCCCAAGAGTGATGGTGCTCTTGGGAGGAAAAGAGAGGGAGAAAATAAAATCCCATATAGTATATAAAGGGATTCAATTTATCCAATAGGATTCTAATAGGAGACTTCATTACAATTGAAAAGAAATGAGCAAAATGCTAATAAGAAAATATAGTGAACTGGATCGACAAATAAGGAAGGTAGAAAATAATACAAGGTCAAATAGATCAACCAAGCATAGGTAATAGGGTATAAAAATAGTATAGAGTGGACTGGGTCAACCTAGCACAATAAATAGAGGCTTTTAAAGTGTATAGGGTTGACTAGGTCAACCTAGTATAATAGACAAGGAAAATTAAAAAGCCCAGAATAAACTATGTTGACTAAAGTGACTGTGTACTAAAAACTCTTTTGTAAATACTTTTAAAATTAATAAATTAATGGAAATAAACAATCAATTAGATCAATGAGGTTGATCCAATTGAGGCACACATCATAAAACCTTTTACCAATGTTGGTTAATGTAAGTTTCTATAATACAAAATACAATTGAGCATAGAGAAAGAAATCAACTTGAAGAGTAAAATATAACTATATGGTCAACCTAAATTTTTATTAGATTATTATAATATGATTTTAAATGTGATGGGAAGTTGGTTATAAGAAAGGAACTAGAAATCAATCTAAGGATAGTTTTAGGAAGTTTGAGCTGAAAGGGTTCTATATTAGTAATGGAACAGGCTTGGGGCCTACCCCCTCAATTCACACACCATAGTGATAATGGTGTTGGGTGATTAGTTATAATATACCATTAACCATATATTTATACTTGGCCAAAAAACCAAGCCAACTTCCTCGTTAGTGATGAAATATAAGTAGGTTGGCCTTAGGTGGACAATTGTTAAAGTGCTTGTTAATATTTTTTGATTTGGTTTTGTGTGCATAAAATATAAAATAGTGAAACTAAATAATTTATTTAAAACCACCTAATTAGACTATGTGATCTATTCTAAGCATGCAAGCAACAAGAAATGAAGTGTGAACTAATTACCAACATATAAAGGTTAATTCTAACTTTAAAATAAGGTACAATGTCGATGTAATCAATAGTGTATGTATAAAATACATAATAGGGTTGATAGTATAATTGTTTTACTATGGAAGCAAAGTCTAAAAAGTAAAATGGTTGACAGAGTTGACCTAGTTATCTAGACATCACATTGAATATAGAATTTGGTCGATATGGTCAATCTAATTAACTATACAAGGGTAGTTTTAAAGACTAAATGTTTTGAAAGGAAAGACTGTAAGGAAATAAAATAAATAGAAAGGATCCTTAGTGATTCTAAAGATGTAGAGAAGTGAGATTACTATCAAATAAGATTGATAAATTCTTGAAAATTCTACTAATAGGGTTGTATGGGTCGATCTAGCTTTCAATAAACCTATTATTGAGTGCTTAAAATGTATGAGATCAATTGGGTCAATCTAGTATGCTAAACATGATGCCTATAAATGTACATGGTTGAGTAGGTTGACCTAATAGTCTGAACTAGATGTCTAAAAATATAAAAAACTATATTGGGTCAACTAAGTCAATCCACTAGCCTGTACCTGAAGACTTGTGCATAGAATTTAGAACTGGGTTGATGTAGTCAACCCATTATGGTAAATATATGATAAAAATAATGATGAAAGAAGGAAATAAGTGATCAAATATTCAAAAGGTCAGTTCACGTCAGTTTCACCAAAATGTATGTAATTAGAAATGTATCATGTCTATAAATCAATCCAAGCTCAAATAAGATAGAGCATACCTACACTTATGATTGGGAATACATTTTTTAAGTGGGAGCATGGGGAATATGGGGATCTTCTAGAATTGATTAGGAGATCACTTATCATAATACACTATGATAAGGAGGGTTTCAAATCCTCTAGTCTAACACAATCATGTGACTTAGGTTTTGATATTTTACCTATTCTAATAATAAGAAAAATAAATCTAATCTAGTGCTCACTAAATCTTGTGGCACAACATGAGGGGTTAGTAAATAATAAAAACACATATAATAGAATCTCAATTAAGCTAAGTATGAGTAAAACCCTAATACATGTAATATGAAGAGTAATATTATTTGAATCCAATAATTATGTTACTTCTATCTACTAAAGAGAGGAACAAAGTTAGAGAATACTTACCTAAATTTGAACCCATCAAGACTCAGTATCTCCCTTAGACAAAGAGGATTTGCAAGAGGATGTTGTGGTATTTAAGGATTACTAAGGAAGACCAAATCATACAAGACTTATCCATAAGACTAGATTCTCCATGTATAAACCCTATTCTAAGACTCCTCAAGTAGAATGGTGGAAGAGTAGATTGTAAAGAAGAAATAGTAAATAAAAATCTTGATTGCATATTGAAATAATGATGAAATTATCTTGTATTTGTAGTTATATTTTACCCTAACCCATTCCATAAATTTTAGCCAATAGGGTTGATCCAATCAATCCTATACAATTTTGGTTAATTATTCACTAGATCCAAAACTAGGTCGGGCAAAGGCTAACCTAATTCTTAAGTGAAAATATCCTTAAAATTTATAGGGATGACCTAGTTGATCATGTACATATAACTATCAAAAGGGGATAAAGGTGATGAAAAAGGGATGGAAAGAGGAAAAATAATGGAGGAATGTGTGAGGAGTAACAACTTAGGGAATGGTTCTAGGAGCTAGTTAGATTGGTAAAAATGTGACAATAAGGGATAACAATCCTATGAAGCACCAATCATCTACCCACCCATTTATCAATATGCCCCTTAGGGAATGAACTTAGAGATATTGAGTCTCAATAGATTCCTACATTATGTAAAGCATTAATATGTGATAAAAGTTTGAAATATTATGTGTATACATAGAGCACCATAGATACTACAGTGATAAATATTACACCTATGGATGCTCTTTAATAGTACCACTAGTTTAGTGCACCAAGTTCCTAGTAGAGACATATGTATGAGCATCCATTTTATGATTTTATTAGATAATAATTTCATATAAAATATTTTAAAAAACATATATTAAAACAAATTTATCAAAATTTCAAAATTCCAAAAATATTTTAAGCATTTACATGTTTCATTGGTTCCTTGGAATTTATGTTGTTAGTTCCATGTTATTGGATATCATATCATTTATTTCTATGTACACATGTGTTTCATGTATATTTTGAGTGTTATAAAATCATACATATATACATGATATATGTACTTTCATATGTTAGGCCTTCCATCTACTCATGTCATGTGGACATTGGGAGCATCAATTTTTTTTATCATGAAAAACATAGGTTATATCATTTTGTGATCATTTTCCATTATCATGTTTGAGATTATATACTTACACATGCCTTTATAAATTCTTATATATTTTTCATTTTATTTTATATGTTATGTAATTCACATTTTTGGATAAGTCATTTATCTAGGGGATGGTATGTTATGTTTATGTTGGTTACTTATGCTTTCCCTTTTTTCACTTCCTTGATTATTTTCCTTGCTTACTTTTATCATGGATTCTATTTATTATTGGAGAATTTGAATATGATCCATTATTTTTATCCCCCATGCATTTTTTTGCTTACTTTGAAATTTTAATATGTCATTCTTTACTTTTTGGACATTTGACTAGATCATGTCCTTTCAATTATGAAACATTCAAACATGCCCCTTGTTTGAGGTCTCCTACACTATTATATTTTGATTTTCATTAAAGTGTTCTTGTGTATGTGTTTGATTTATTATTGATCTTGTATTGTTACTATCTATACATTTTCATGATCTATACAATGTATATTATGCCTTGATGTGATCACATACTATGTGATTCAATAATATATCTACCTAAAAATGTTCCTTCTATATAATACATGATACATTAACAATTTACATGGTTATCTTATCCTTTTTAAGCAAGGCAAATACAATTTTATAATTAACATAACCTTAAAATGGGGGAAATATCAGTGGGATCATGGCATAGAGGCATGGATTCCAAATTCATCATAGATTTAGATTGTGGTGGGGGTATTTTTGGAAACATGTTCTCTACACTTACACTAGTTTTTAGTTTTAGATATATAGTGGGGGCATGTTTTGGAAAGATGTTCTCCACATTTACATGAGTTTTAGTTTCATATTATATAGGTATCATGTTATGGAAACATTCTATCAACACTTACATAATTTGTAAATTGGCCAAAAATTCATAGTTATATGATCCGTACACATAATTTTGGTGAAATTTTATACATTGGTACCATTATTATACCCAAGTTTCAGCATGAGACATATATAAGTTTCATATGCTATGAAAATGGCACCTAAATTAAAAAATCAAATAATATTTTATATTTCAAAACACTTCTATATATTTTAGCTCACTAGGTTGGACTGTTACAAACTATATTGAGCCAATCTACTATAGTAGGTGGTTCACTTTGGTATGGTTGGGGTGATTAAATCACTAAATATTTATAATTATATAGGTAAAACTTGTTTACATCATCCAATCTCATGTGATTTATAGTATGATTTGGATTTGTTCACACATGCTCACCAAGTTATAAGTATGATTAGGTTACACAATTGAGCTAATCTCAATTTCCAGGTGACAACTCATATTTTCTCCAAGGTTTGGAGTATATGTCCTATAATGTGTGTGTGTATACATATATATAATTTGTATATATGTACACACACATAGACATACACACATATATGTGTATGTGTGTGTGTGGGCACATGTGCATTCAATTTTTAGATTTATATATTTTTTAATCTCATATCTAATGGCTCATAATGATGTGTTTTTCATCTTTTAAAATGAAATTGACAAAAATCAATGTGGTTGCATCAATACATAGTTGTACTCCTAAACCTTATTCTCTTTTAATTTTAATCATTTTGATGCTTTCAATTTTAGATTATGTGCATTGATTATATGTTGTAACATGATATTAGTTTTAGGTCAATCCCTATAAAAACATTAAAATTAGACTCATGCAAAGGTAAGGTGTGTTATACACACCCAAGTATGCATTTATTTTCATTTAAACTAGAAATTTCATTACTATATTAAAGGGGAGGAAATGTAGACACTTTTTATAAATTATATATCACCTTAGTAGTTTACACTTGGAAAATACATATCATGAATGTACCTTCAACTTCTAGACCCTTCATATTTCTGAACATCTCATATTCACTATCTCTCTATGCCAAATTGATTCTCTTAGTCTAAATAATACCATTTTAACGAATCATACCTTATATCATTATAAGAATGTTATTAACCTAGTTATCATTTATTTCTATAAGTTATAGACATCTGCCTATTTTATAGCTACCTAGACACTTGTGTCCTAGTCAGATGCCTATATTGATGAAAGTGTCCTACCCTGACACAAGTGCACAAAGCCCTAAAGTAATCTAATTTTAAAATAAATTGTATACTTATGGTTATCCTAAGTGATTTTATGTGAGATTATACACACACACACACACACACACACACACACACTCACTCACACACTCACACACACACACATATAAATATACATACATATACATACATGCATACATATACATATACATATACATATACATATACATATATATATACATACATACATACATATACATATACATATAAATATGTATGTATGTATGTATTCATGTATGTATGTGTGTGTATGTGTGTGAATGCACACACACACACACACATATCAAACCTCATTATATATATACACACACACATATAACATATAACATATATATATATATATATATATATATATATATATATATATATATATAGACACACACACACACACACCCACACACACACACACACACACACACATATGTATGTATGTGTGTGTGTGTGTGTGTGTGTGTGTGTGTGTGTGTGTGTGTGTATTCATTCATTACACACCTATCAAAAACCTAGCATAGACTAAATAAATCACAAGGTAAGTTAACAAAATCATTTTATCAGGCATTCAAGTGAGCAAATCTTTCCTATTTTACCTTATTTCCATTTGAGTCATAGGGAAAACACATCTATAGGTCTGAAGTACTAAAGGATAATCACATGAACTATATTTTCCATGTTAAAAGATAGGTCACTATATTTACTTGTTTATCACACATTACATCCTTATGCACACATAAGCCCACATTTAAGGTAAATCTACATGATTATAAGGCCTTATTTGGAGTAGTGGTTATGAAGGCAACACTCACTAACAGAGGGGACTTTGGAGTTAGCTTGACATTGTGAGCCCACTAACCCATTTTTCACATATCCACTATGAAGATGAAGAGTTAGGGGTTATCTATTTGAAAATGAGTAATAACCCATGATATAGATATGATCATATCAGAGAAAAGGTGACATAAAACCTAGAATGTCCTAGGTGGTTACATCTAGTTTCATAAGTTATTCCATATTGGACACATATGTCTAGGTTAGACATAAATGTTGATTTAACCATCCTAAGTTGATGCAAGTGTTTGAGGCAATAGAGGAATAATTTTAAAAATTAGATAACTAAACTCAAATCTAGATCTAATAAATTTATTTCTTGTTCTAGATCCAAATCTTTATTAGCATTGTAATTAGCTAAGTATCTTATTTTCATTATCATTGAAATATATAACACAGTGTTACTTTATATTTTTATCATATCTCAATATATGAATATAGAATATTTTTTATCTAAGTCTATAAATTAATTGGATTGCTATAGAGATAGTTTCCATCCTTTTACCCTAGGCTATCTCTATCCCTTTTAACTATAAATTCCCTAATCTAGACTTTAGTGTTAAATAGAAGGATATAATAGAAAAAATCCCTTTGTGTTTAAAGACCAAATTTTATTTTTTTAAATACCTTTGGAAATAATGTTACTTGGGATAGATATTGGCATAGCTCTTGATATCTCTGATCATCCATTAGGAGGTTTTCTCATGCAAGAAGGATCTACCCAAGAAGTGTCTTATCAAGGGGTCTATGTATTTTAATAATATGTAAAAATAACATTATAAAAAAATGATTTCCTTTGTATACACCCTTACACATTCATCAAATTTAAATTCCTCAAGGATTGAGGATTATGTAATTTAAAATTACATGTGAGACTATGAAACAAGTCAGAATTCACCGTGCTTTGAATTAAAATTGAAAAACTACTTGGCATATTTTAATCATACCTCTATTATTATTGCACATTATTATTTTAAAATGTTATTAATAATTAAATCTACTCATAACACTTTCAAATTATTCCAATTATTCTCTCCAACAGTATCACCATATCCTTTTACAACCTCCAAATATGTTATTTTTGAAAACATGGAAATTTATAGAAAATAACCCAACCATAAACCTCTTGTGGTAATAAGAGAAAAAAGGGGGAAGGTTAAAACACCACAATACTACTATATTTATTGAAAACACACATACACACCAAAAAGAATAAAATAATAGGTAAGAAAATGGGTCAAAATATTTATGCAAAATTAAAAACATATACCTGATAGGGGTTTACAAACCCATTAACATGTTAAAAAATGTATGAGCCTTTTCTTAACTTCTTGGGATCAATTACCCTAGTAAAGGAGATAAAGACACCTTGAAACATGTGAAACATGAGGCTTGACCTAAATTTAAATACAATAGCCTTTGGGAGTAAATTTTGGTTTTGTTTGTACTCAATATTAACCATTATCTCATATTCACTTGTATGTGTCTTTTGGTTCTCATGATTTTAATCATATTATTGTATAATTATTAAAAGTGTATTCACATCACTTCCTATAATGATTTTTCCTGATTGAATTGGGTTTTCCTAACCTTATTTAAAGTAATGAGTGAAAAGAAATTAGGTTTCGATTCATGGATATTTTTTCTCTAAAACACAGGTCAATACATTTTTTTATTGAACTTGATCAAATAGGTATTGAAATGAGAAAGTCTTTATTTGATTTTTTTTTCATATTAGACTCATGAGTAGAAGCTTCTATGGCTATAAGATCATGTTCATGTTGAAAAATACTTCATTTATATTTATTAAAATTCTTATAGAGAGTTTTTCCAAAATTAGGGAAGCAAAGGTGGAACATATCACCTCTTCATTATTGATTTGAACTAAAGTAAGATATTTCTTAAATATGGGTGAATAAGAATGACCATTTATATCTTGACACAAAATAATCATCATAGGTTTAAAAATATCTACATGGAATCTAAACTTTATGATGTTGAACACCATCAAATTCTTCTTATTTATTACCATTTGCCTCTTTAATTTTTTTTGCACTTATACTCGGCCTTAACCCTATCTATTATTCACCAGTGTGTAACTAGTTATACCCATGATTCATCTATTGTCCTTTAAAGGAGTTTAAAATTGTATTTTTAATACACTCTTTCATACCTTATATTTATTGTACTGATATGATAAGATATTATTTGGATAACTAAATGAAAGAATACAATTCTTATATGAGGCTTGTTAGAGGTAAAATCATAGAGAGGGGGATGTGAATTAATGAGATCAGATATTCAATTTCATTTTCAATCATTTAATATTCTTAACTAATTACTATATTCATTCATGAAGCATGAACACTATTCATAGTAATGAATAAGAGAGACAATGCAAGATCAAACACATAACACAAGACATACATGATAAACCCTCTTGGGGAATAAAATCCACTCTCAAGCCTGCAAATACTTGGACTACTTGTCCTATAAGGTATTACAAACTAGAGAGTGATCATGTCTTCCTAACTAGGATTTAGTGAAACACTTATTCCATAAGGAACACTTAATCTTAAGATGATCAACTCATTTAAACCACTTGACTTTAGTGAAACACCTATTTCACAAGGATTAACTACCCATAAGGAAGACCAATTCCTTTAGACCCTCCTTTAAACACCTCCACCTTTGAACTAATGTCTTCAACACCTAATGATGGAACTCTGATTATCATTCTTCACCTTCACTCAACACTCTTTATTGGCAAAATCACATTACATACTTGAACCAACACATAAAGATAAATTAAGACACATTACATATGCCAAATAACCCCAATCTTTAACTTTAAACACTCAATGCATCCTTCAAAGCAACAAATCTATCAAAAATTCAATAACAAGACCAGATGGCCATACACACAACCAAACTTTGAAATGTCTCTTGGATTAGCCACCAAGCTCACATAGACACCATTTATCCTTTGCTCATCCTCAACCTATAATATCACTATTATGAAATCATAAATATGGCATATAGGTCATACACATAGTCATAAATATGTTCTACTCATAAACCCATCCATTGGGCACACTCATCTTCCTCTCTTATTTTCTTCAATGCACGCTACACTCCTCAAGCCCTAAAAACCATCTCCTTTAGTTTCACTATTTATAGAGTTTCCATGAATAACAAATTCATGGTCAGCCATTAGACTTTCCTTAACCCTTAAGGCTTCTCTCATAAAATACATGTCTTAAAACAATCCTCATAGGTTGTCCATAGCACCCATGGGTCACCCTTAAGAAACTACACCTCTTAATAAGGCCATTGTAGCTCTTATAGCTATCATATAGAATTATTCACCCATTTATCACCTCATCAAACAAAAACATAACACAACCATTTTCATATACATTTATCCACTCCTTATGTCTCCTTTGACATCCCAAAATGGTCACAATCATCATTGCTCACGTTTGCATATGCTAAAACAAATCAACACTGACCTGGTGCACATGAACATTATGAACAAATACATAGTCAACTTATTAACCTTTATTTATAGATAATATCGATTGGTAAAACCTTCAAATATCATATAGATCATCTTCATAGAGTCTAAAAATCTCCCAAATAGCTAAGTCATCAAGAACCATCTAAACAACATCAAAATAAGGACAATTATCCTTTTCAGGTTACTTATTAAAAACAATCAAATACATAGTAAAATTTGGACCTTCATAAATTTTACTATACATACTTTTAGATCTTTAAATATATATTTCTATATGTACCTTTCATCTCTATATAAATTTTCTTTTAGCACCATGAGCAAATTCTGCATAGATCAAAAGATATGGCTCAAAAACCAGACACTAATCATTCCTTTGTTAAATTCAAATATTTGAATTCAAATGGTCATAATTAAAATTTAGTCACTATGATTTCATCTCGTGTCCTCTAAGCTCAAATAAAACACACACCATTAATCTTGTTCTATATTTTAATGCATAGTACACCAATGTGTAAGCATTAAACCTCTATCACTTTGAACCCATCTCTTGCACTCTTGTAATATTGACTCAATTCACACCATCAATATTTATGGATTAGCCTAGTCCTTACCTTATAGTTCTCACCATTCAATCTTTCTCAGAACCCCAATGATCATAAAAATTGGCACCCTCATGTGCCTTTTGAACATTTTACTGATAGTCCATGTGCATCATTGATCTCTATTACTACAAACACCCACTCACCATTGAACCTTGGAAGAAGTTTGATATATCTATATATATATATATATATGTATGTATGTATGCATATATATATACATATATATATATATATATATACATACATATATATATATGTGTATATATATATATGTATGTATGTATGTGTGTGTGTGTGTGTGTGTGTGTATATATATATATATATATATATATATATACATACATACATACATACATACATACACACACAGACATATATATATATATATATATGATTGATGTTAAACATCAAACACTTCTTATCATATCATTCAACATGTGACATAGATAATTATTCTATATTCATTTAGTCCTGGTCTTTAACTCTATTAACCAATGAATACTTTAACCTCTTTGACTTTCTACACACCATAGATCTTCATTGTATAAACTCCCACAAACTATTGGACATTCATACTTTACCTTTCCTTAGTTGTTAAACATCATGTAATTTTTCCATCTCACTACTTCCTAAATTCTTAGAGCAATGTGTTCCATTGATGTTGCTCAAAATTTAACTTGTGAAAAAATGACTATGGGAACCTTCCTTATCTACTTGGAAGGCCAATTTTACACAGCCATATATTTTGATTTTCTCACTTGCATATTATCAAATTTGGACCATATGATATAATCACATAATATAGTCCAACCATGTGACAAACTATTCCTTGAACCCTCACACATGTGATATATAATTCCATTAAAATGCTCACTCAAGTTTTTCTACCACAAAGCCAAATATGCCTGAAACTACCTAGAAGGACAACTTTGCTCATGTATATCTTTTGATGTGCTTTAGCCCATGATCTAAAATTTAGTTATAGTAAAATATGCATAAAAATTAACAAACCCATATGATAATTTTGTCTTGACACCTCTATGTGTGTAAATTCTAACCTCATCAACATGCTTACTCAGATCTTCTTGAACCCTTTTGCAAATTTGGGTAAGTATGGGAAAACACTATCAAATTTCTTCAGATCCCAACTTTGTACTTGCATATATTTGATTTCACTTAGTCACATGACCTAAATTATAGAACATAACAACTAGGGAATAATTTTATCACAATCATATGATCAACTCCTACTAATTCATACACACATGGAAATTATGATGTCATCAATCTACCTACTTAGATTTTTTACCACCAGACCCATCTTCCAAGATGACCACAATGAATAACTATATGAATACCACTCATGGACACAATAAATCTAACCACCATGGACCTTTTATACTACCCTTTTCACATGATTAATACTAAATACTCATCCCTAATCATCATACCACTCATGCACATAAACACTCTAACCACCATGGAACTCTAATAGGACCCCTTGCACATGATCAATACTTTAGACTCATCCCTAATCATCTCTAAATATTAAAAATATAAAGATCAACCAAGCCTACTACAAGCACACTAAGACAAGAACATTGAACACTTTGCCATTATCACTTAAGTTATCAAGGCACTCCATCTACTCACTAGTACATCTCCATGAGATGAAAATGATAGCATTGACAAATCTCCAACAATATCCCCTTTTTTCATTGATTTCAAAACCCATCATCATTTATTTCAACACCCATCATGATTTATGTCAACACCCATAAAAATCTAAAAATCCTTCTTTCTCTTCAAACACTCTCCAAATAAGAACTTTCTCCCCATTTGACATAATGACAAAGTGGGAACCAAATGATCTTGAGGACCTAAAAATACTATCAACAGGGGTAGACCATCCTATAAATATAATACAAACTCCCCTTACCCCTTTAACCTACTTTTTCTTATCTTGACACATTCCTTTTGCAACAAGCCAACACTCTTCTTCACAAGCACAACAACTAATGAAGATAGAGCACATAAAACACTAAAATATGATGTAAATCACCAATAAATATCTGATATGGACTTTCATTAAGATGTTTGATCCATTTAACCATTTGAGCATCTTCAAATCTCCTCATACCATGAAGAACCACCACACAGGCTTATCAGCCTTCTCTCTCAAACTACTTCAAGAACCAACACCATAAAATCATGCCACTCACCAAAAATAGGTTTAGAAACAACTATATGCACATTAATATTTAAATCCATAGAACCTATAGTAATCTCCTCTATTATGATCCTTCTTGATCTTTAGACCTGACAAATTGAACAATTTAGCTCCCCCTTTGATCAAGAAAACTTCTCAAGTCATCTAAGTTAGTTCCCCCTAATTCTATGCTCATCCTTATTCCAAACTAAAATACTCCCCCTTGATATTAATGAATAAATATAACCTATATAACTTTTGATAATACCTTCATGGCCTTATGAAAAAACCAAACTCATAATACTATATTTCTTTGAGACTTCAAACAACCTAAATATGCTTTCATAATATCACTTACAAGACACCTCCAAGAGTACCAATAAATATTTAGGCCACATAATAAATAGGAAAGATGTTATAAATCATCCATATAACTTATATTGAAACACTTATTCAATGATATCTTTCATAAATTGATCAAAAAGCATTTTTCTTTACACTAGACCTATCTGATCTCCTTGTAGCCCTGCCTAGAATTTTAAAACCTCATAACTCCTAGTAGAAAAACCTTTAATACCTAAAACTTCATATATATAAATTTATCATATTCCCCCTAAAGTACACAAAATTTCATTAACTACCTCATCCTCTACACTATACTTCCTTCACAAACCTACTTACTAATTAGGTATCCATCTTGTCAAAAACTTGAATACCATGAAATATACAAACCTTAAGAACTATATGAAGATTTATTTGATATTAAATTTATCCCATTCATCCCATTAAGAAGCCTTATACCTTAAATCATAAGGCAAACCACTTTTCTATCACGGCTCAAAACCCTAGAATCTCAAAACAAACAAGGTCAACAAACCTCCTTTTAGTTAATGCTCACCTCCAAAACTTATTGCACACTTGGAGATAACCATCACACACTTTTGGGCCAAAATTTGAGCCTCCAAACATTTGGAACCTTTAATTACTATACCATGGATTTTATCCTACAATAAGACAAATAAACCCAAGAGCACATAGAAACCTTCAAAAGGTATAATCAAGATAATCAAGATACAAAATCATGTGGAACACATCAAATATAAATGCATAGAACTTTATAAGAACCAAAATATTCTTAACATTCCATAAATAACACTATGACACCTAGAAACCCTCAATATGACCCTATAAACTGACCATATACAACTATAAACATCATGACATCAATCTGACATGACCACAACATATCTTCCACCTAGACATACCTACTCCAACTAAAGAAACTCAAAACTAGCCTTCTAGGACCTTGTGAATAAAACCACAACAACACTTTCTTCTCCACTGAAAGGAGTCTCTTAATAAGCATAGGTAGAGAGATCCTCTACATCATAATGCTCTAAAACAAAGTGAAGCCAAGAGTGGCCCACATATCCTCAATAACCATTGGAATCCTATTATAGTTATAAGACTTCTTACTCTTATTCCTATTCTTCTTAGTCTTGATTGAAATAACTTGATTGGCATCCATATCTTCTTTAGCTTCCTTGATAATGCATGAAGAAAACATAGGTTCTTGGCATATATTTTCAACTAACTCCTCTTCTTTGAAAGTAGATAAAAATAACTCTTGGAAATCATGAATCTCTTTCTCACCTAAAAATTCTTCAACTACAACAAATAAACCATTAGATTGAGATCCTTCTTTCATATTCTCCTTGGCCTTGAATGGTATAACTAGATTGATTCTTAGATCACCCACCTTTTTCTCCATTTGGACTGATATCAAGCGTCCTTGGCACTCTTGAGACATCTCCAAAATTGATCTCTTTTTTACAGTATCAAAAGTTTGATCTTTGAGCTCAATATAACTGGTCTTCACTACCTTAGGTCTCTACATCATGTTTTGATTTTTGATATGCTTTCTAGGAGTCTCTCCCTTCTTTAGATGACTTGAGGGATTATTAAATTTACTATAACAAAGTATAGAAATATGACCTTTCTTATCACAACCGTTAGGTTGTGGAGCTAAAAGCTTCACTGTATGCAAACATGGAGGAGGTTGTTGAGTGTCACAGTCACCAGCATCGATCAGGCCAACCGACATTGGTCAGGGGTGAATAAGAAGATGCTAAAATCGACAGGAGTCAGCTGATGTTGGTCACCTCTAGTCAGATAGGGACCGATGTCGGTCACTTGTGCGGTTTTAGAACTGATCGTTGCATGAACAGTTAGTTTGTTGAACCGATTGTTTGCATGTAAAGACTATTTTGAGTCTTGAGCTGCGTGTCTAATTATTGTAAATTAGAAGTCTAAGTTATTGTTTAGTATGGGATCTATTTATAGACCCATTGGTATGTATTTTAATAAGAGCAATAGAGGAAGGCAAGGTAGATCCTTCCAATTGTAAGATCATTTGAATTGCAGGTTATTGCAAGTTCATGGTAGATCTACATGTGTAAGTAAGATCATTTGAGTTGCATGTTGTTTCAAGTTCATGGGAGATCTAATTGAAGTAATTTGAGTAATTTTGTACTGGCAGAGTTATTATTGACTGGTTGGAGGTGAACAACAACTCTGTGTTTGAGTTGATTGTTGGGACCATTTTTGGTAGGAGAGTGAACTCTTGATTCAGAATTACTGGGAGCCCTTGAGGTGTGAGAAGAAGTGGCATCTTCTTTATTGTATCTTCTTTCTGGATGAGTATTAATACATATTGTATTATCTCTCATATTCTATGTCATTAGTGAATTCTAGTTACTTGTTCATTCTGGTATAATTTTGTGTTTAGTTGCTTATACAAGGTAATCATATTGTACTCCTATTAAGGAGTAAGATCTTGACAAGTGGTATCAGAGCATTTATGTTCTAGATTCCTTACAATTGGTATCAAAGCTTTTGGTTGGGTTACTAATAGGTTGTATCAGATCTAGTTAGTGTTTGTTGATTATAGGTTACTAATAGGGGTTTTTGTTTGAGTGGGAGTATAGTAATGGCAGAAGAAAGTAAGCTACGAATGGAGAAGTTTAATGGCAATAACTACCAATTATGGAGGTTGCAGATAGAAGATTATCTGTATCAAAAAGATTTGTACTTATCATTGGGTGCGGTTGCATGCAAGCCCATAGATATGAAGGATGAAGAATGGGAGGTTCCTGATCAGAAGGCTCTAGGATCTATAAGGTTGAGCCTTGCATCATCTGTGATTTCCAACTTATCACAGGCTAAGACAACGGTAGAGTTGATGGAATCTTTGGAGATAAACAGTTGCACCTGTACCTATACTTGTACATCATCTAGTTTATTTCTTGGCTTTGTATCCCTCTTCAAGATCACTCTTGAAGACCAACCACCACAAATCCTATGGTGCACCTCCTGTCATCCAAATCCCTTGCCACATCCGATTCTACATACCCATGTAGAGAAGTGCTTGACCCTGCATAGCATGTATGCCTGCTTTTGGTCCCTCTCAGATATCTAAGAATCCACTGAACTGCCCTCCAGTGCTTCTTTCCTCGATTGACCATGAAATTACTAACAATACCCACTACTTGGGCAAACTTAGGTCTAGTACATACCATGTACTTAACCTCATTATGTGAATCAAGACACTGTTCATAGAACTATCCAACCATCAGTGTGCTAACCAGTTTCACACAATCATCTAGAGACAAAATCAACCTGTGACCTTCCATGTCTCTAGAACACACTCATGCCAAAGAATCTTGCTGCTCCTATATTCCTCATGATACACCTCTGAACTAACTTTACCTTTAGTTCAGCAACTCCCTGCATATGTGACCCTGCAACAAGCACAACATACAATAACAAGATAATGTAGCTAATATTATCCAACTTGGTAAAGAAAACACAATGGTTAAACCTCCATTGTCCTGCAACTTATTCAAGACAATATACCCTGGCCTTCCATCTCATGTGTCCATTCCTGCTCTTCTTTATCCTAAAAATCCATTTGTCTCTTAGTGCTTTCTTCTAGCTGGCAACTCCACCAAAACAAAAAAAACTCCCATTTGGTTCTTCTCTAAGGAATAACATTCCTCATCCATGCCAAGCTCTCACTATTTCTTGGATTCTACTTGCTTTACTTCTTTAATAACTTCCTAGTTCTTGACCATCAATGAGCAACAAGTAGTGTAAAGAAGGGAAATGATGAATTTGAGGCTTACTTACCCTTTTATTCCTCCATATGGGCACTTAAGATTCCTTGACAGCTTGGTGTCCACCCAAAATCCATCTCAGTGATCGATGTTAGTCACATCTTAGTCTACACCTGACCGATGTTAGTTCCATGTGACTACCTCATCATCGACGTCAGTTCCCCATGACCGATGTTGGTGTTTATTCATCCAGAGTCACCGACATCGAGCTGCACATAGCCGACACTGGTCCCTATCTAGATGCTGACGTCGGTTTTCTAACCAATGTCAATCTCTATGTTTTACTTGTGAGTGATGACTTCTACCCACGAGCTCCTTTTGGATCAAACCCTTATCCATATCAACCTTGATCTACTCAAAATTTGTTAGCCCCTTGCACTGATCTCTGTCCGTCATCTTCTCCTTGAAAACCAAGACTTTCCTGTTCTTGTCATGAACATCGGATTTCTCAAGAAACATCACTTTCTTCCTTTGCTTATAGAAATCTCAATCCATGCTTTTCAAATCCAAAAGCATACCCTTTGACTCAGGAACATGCATCCCCTTCATATTCATGTGACCAAGCCTATTAAGCCACATCTTCAAATCTACAGCTGAAGTAGATAAACTAGAAGGAGAATCAGTAATACAAGTAGATAGATAAAGTGTACCTACTTTCTTACCTCTTGCTACAACAAGTGCACCCTTGGAAACTTTCCAAGAGTCCACTATGAGAGTTACTGTGCAACCCTCATCACCCAACTTTCCAACAAAAATCAAATTCCACTTTAGGACTGGGACATCCATGACCTCCTTTAACACCCATGTGTTTCCCATCTACAATTTTAGCTTCACTTTCCCTTTGACAACCATTTGACAAGGCTTACCATCCCCTAAATAAATTTCTCCAAAGTCTCCCTAGACATATTCATGAAAAAATTCCCTATTTGGGGATGCATGGAAAGAGGCACCAGAATCTAAAACCCAAGATTCTACTTTATCCAAAGAACATACCAGATCATCCTTTGCAACAATATCTACAACATCTACTTCTTCATGTCCTTCATGCTGATCTTCAACCAACCAACAATCTTTCTTTCTATGCCCTGCCTTTCCATAATTCTAGCAAGTTATTCTGCCATACCTGGACTTGGATCTCCTACCTATCTTGGACCTTGATCTCCCATGCTCGATCTTCTCTCTTTGCCTTCTCCTACTTTCAACACTCAAAGCATTCCCTGATGATTCACTTGTGCTTTTCCTATGAATTTTTTCATTCAAGATTACACTCACAACATCATCAACTTTTAAGATCTTTGAAGCAGACACAATATTAATAACTGCCATTACCAAACTCTCCAACTTTTAGGTAATGAGCATAAGATTAAGAGAGCCTTAATTTCATCATCAAAAGCAATATTGATTGAATTTAACTGGTTTACCAAACCATGGAAATCACTAAGTTGACTATGTATAGATCCACCTTCCAACATTTACAAATTAAATAATTACTTCATAAGAAATACTTTATTTGAAGCTGAGGGTTTTTCATATAAATTTGCCAAATATTCCATCAACTCTACCATTGTCTTAGCCTGTGATAAGTTGGAAATCACAGATGATGCAAGGCTCAACCTTATAAATCCCAGAGCCTTTCGATCAAGAACCTCCCATTCTTCATCCTTCATATCTGTGGGCTTGCATGCAACCCTACCCAATGGTAAGTACAAATCTTTCTGATACAGATAATCTTCTATCTGCATCCTCCATAATTGGTAGTTCTTGCCATTAAACTTCTCCATTTGTAGCTTACTTTCTTCTGCCATTGTTATACTTCCACTCAAACAAAAACCCCTGTGAGTGACCTGTAATCAACAAACACTAACCAGATCTGATACAACCTGTTAATAACCCAACCAAAAGCTCTGATACCAATTGTAAGGAATCTAGAACATAAATTCTCTGATACCACTTGTCAGGATCCTACTCCTTAATAAGAGTATAATATGATTACCTTGTATAAGCAACTAAACATGGAATTATACCAGAATGAACAAGTAACTAGAATTCACAAATGACACAGAATATGAGAGACAATACAATATGTATTAATACTCATCCAGAAAGAAAATACAATAAATAAGATGTCACTTCTTCTCACACCTCTATAAGGCTTCCCACACCTCAAGGGCTCCCAGTAATTCTCAATCAAGAGTTCACTCTCCTACCAAAAATGGTCCCAATAATCAACTCAAACATAGAGTTGTTGTTCACCTCAAACCAGTCAGTAATAACACTGCCAGTACACAAGTACTCAAATTACTTCAAGTAGATCTCCCATGAACTTGCAACAACCTGCAACTCAAATGATCTTACTTACACATGTAGAACTTCTACCTAATCTTGCACAACCTACAGATCAACCTGTTCTTACAATTGGAAGGATTTACTTGCCTTCCTCTATTGCTCTTATTACAATACATGCCAATAGGTCTATAAATAGATCCCATACTAAACAATAACTTAGAGTTATAATTTACAATAATTAGACACACAAATCAAGACTCTAAATAGTCTTTACATGCAAACAATCAGTTCAACAAACTAACTGTTCATGAAACTAATAGTTTTGTAACCACATAGGTGACCAATGTCAATCGTTGTCTGACTAGAGGTGACTAACATCAGCCGACTCCTACCGATGTTGGTTTCCCTTTGCACTAAATATGATCGATGTCGATTGCGCTGCTGATGGCGGTATCCCTGGAACTCAGCAACCTCCTCCATGTCTGCATCAGTGAAGATTTTAGCTCCACAACCTAACAACAACTAGAGAAAATAATGTTCAACATACCTTTTGAATGATATGATCTAAAATTTCTTCTTGACCAATTGCACTTTGAATATCCATCCTTGAATGACATCCTTTTATACTCCTTGGCCTTATGACCATACAAATAAAAAGTATAAAAATGACCTTGAAATGAACAATCATACCTTGCATTAATAGGTTGTCTAAGTGACCTTCTAACATTGATTTTTAAGATTACATTATTCTTTACTAGCTTCGGCTTCTCATGCTCCCTTTCTAGTTTGTCCAACTGATTCACAACCTTCTCATGCTCACTCTTCAATGACTCCATTTCAACCTTTAGTTGAGTACACTCATCTCCTTTATTTTTTAATCTAGAACTTGCATCTTCTAAATGAAATCTAAGATCTTTTATGGTCTTTTTATCCTCCTTGGCTTATTTAACCAAATCATTATTTAAATTAAATATATATTATTTAAGTGCATTAATCATATCCTTCCAATATTGATTCTCTTTCTTCAATTGTTTAGTCATCTTTGTATCAACTCAGGATCTCCTTGAAGATGTTAAGATTCCTCTAAAGGACCCACTCTAATACTAATTATTATAGGTACAATCACTGAGAAGTTGGGTGTGAATAAATTAGGGTAGATATTCAACTTCAATTTCAATTTTTTAAAATTCTTAATCAATTACCACAATCATTCATGAATCATACACATTATTCATAATAATGAACAAGAGAGACAATGTAAGATCAAGCACATAATGTAAGACATACAAGATAAACCCTCTTGGGAAATAAAACCCACTCTCAAGCCTAAAAACACTTAGATTACTTGTCTTATAAGGTATTATAAACTAGATATTGATCATGTCCTCCTAATGAGGATTTAGTGAAACACCTATTCCACAAAGAGTACCTACCCCAAATATGATCAACTCCTTTAGACCACCTACCTTTAGTGAAACACCTATTTCACAAGGATCAACTACCCCTAATTAGGAATACCAAGTCCTTTAGACCATCCTTTGAAAAAATCCACCTTTAAATTGATGTCTTCAACAATTTATGATAAAACTCTAATTATCACTCTTCACCTTCATTCAACACTCCCTATTGGCCAAAGCACATTACATACTTGATTCCAAAACATAAAGATCAATTAGGAAACATTACATATCCAAAGTAACCCCAATCTTCAACTTTACATAATTAATACATCTTTCATAACAACAACTCTACCATAGCTTAAAAAACATGACTATATGGTCATACACATAGCTCACACTCTAAACTATCTCTCAAATCAACCACCAATCTCACACAGACACCATATATGCTTCACTCATCCTTAACCTATGAGAGTAATATTTTTACATCATAAATATGACCTATAGGTCATACACATAATCTTCAATATTCTCTACTCATCAACCCATCTATTGGGCACACTTAGCCTCCTCTTTTCTTTTCTTTAATGTACACTACACTACTCAAGCCCTAGAAACCATCTCCTTTGGTTTCACTATTTATAGATATTCTAGGAATAATAACTTCATGATCGATCATTAGACTTACCTTAAACCTTAATTATTATCTCATACAAGACATGGATCAAAATAATCCTCATAAGTTGGCCATAGCATCCGTGGGTCATCCTTAAGTAGCTACACCTCTCGATAAGGCCCTTGTAGTTTTTATAGGTCTCATGGAGACCTATTCACCCATTTATCACTTCATCAAAGAAAAGAAGAACATAAGACCACTCTAAAATACACAGGTCAAATATTTATGTCTCATTTTGATATCTTAAAATTATCATAGTCATCATTACTCACATCTATATATGTTAAAACAATTCAACAATGACCAGGTGCATAGGAAGATTATGAATAAATACATAGTCAACTTCTTAACCTTTATTCAAATAGAATATCAATTGGTAAAAACTTGAAAGACCATAAATATCATCCTCATGGAGTCTACAAAACTTCAAAATATCTAATTCATCAAGAATCATCTGAATAACATCAAAACAAGCTCAATTATCCTTCTCAAGTTACTTATAGAACATAGTCAAATACATAGTCAAATTTAGACCTTGATAAATTTAACTTTACATACTTTAAAATATTCAAATCTATATTTTTAGATATACATTGGAGTCTTATATAAATTTTATTTTTATACCATGAGAAAATTATATATAGATCAAAAGATATACCCCAAAAATTTGGCACTAGTCATTCATTTATTAAATTCAAATATTTGAATTCAAATGGTCATAGTTAAACTTTGATCATTATGCTCACATCTCATGTCCTCATAACTTATATCAAACATGTACTGTCAATATTTTTTAATCTTTAATTCATAGTGTGCCAATGTGCAAGCATTAAACCTCTATCACTTTAACCTCATCTCATATACTCTTACAATTTTGACTCAATGCACACAGTCAATCTCTACTGATCAACCTAGTCCTTACCTTATAGTTCTCACCATATAATATTTATTAGAACCCAAATGATCATAAAACTTGGTACCCTCAAATTCATTATAATCACTTTAATGATAGTCTATGTGAAGCATTTATCTCTATTACTATGAACAATCACTCATCATTGATCCTTGAAAGAAGATCGATCTTTATCTCTACTTGATGTTAAACATCAAACACTTCTTACCATCTCACTCAACATGCACCATTAGATCATTCTTGTAAAATCACCCATACACCATTGGATCTTCATTTTTTTTTGATATTTAACTTTATTATCCAATAAATACTTTGACCTCTTTGAATTATTGTGCATCATAGATATTCACTATATGAACTCTCTTGAACTATTGGATATTCATCCTTTCCCTTTGATCAGTCATTAAACATCATGTACTTCTTTCCATCTCACTACTTCCCAAATTTTTGGATCAATGCACTCCATTGATGTTTCTCAAAATTTAACTTATGTAAAAATGACTATGAGAACCTCGCTTATCCACCTAGAAGGCTAATTTGGCACAGACATACATTTTTATTTTCTCACTTTCCTATTCTCAAATGTAGACCATATGATATCCTCACATAGGAGAATCTAACCATGTGAAAAACTACTCCTAGAACCCTCACCCATGTGATAAATAATTACATTAAAATGCTCACTCAAATTTTTATGCCATAGATCCAACTATGCATGGAATTACCTAGAAGGCCAACTTTGCTCATTCATATTTATTGACACACTTCATTCTATGATCTAAAATTTAGTAAAAATAAACTAAGCATAAAAATGAATAAACCCATATGATCATTTTATCCTGACACCTCCATGTGTGCAAATGATGACCTCATCAACATGATTACTTATCTCTACTTGAAACCCTTTGGAAATTTGTCTAATTATGGGAAACCATTGTTAAATTTCTTGAGAGCCCAATTTTTGACATGAATATCTTTGACTACAATTCATCACATGACCTAAATTATAGCACATAATAACTAGGGACTAATGTTATCATAACTATATGACCAACTCCCCCTGACTCATCCACACATGGAAATTATGTTATCATCAATCTACCTAGTCAGAGTTTATACCACTAGACCCATTTATCAAGATGACCACAATTAAGAATTGAATGAATACCACTCATGAACACAAGCACTCTAACCACCATGGACCTCTGATAAAACCCCTTACACATGATCAATATTATATACTCATCCCTAATCATCATACCACTCATGTACAAAAGCACTCTAGGCAACATGGACCTTTTATAGGACCCATTGTACATGCCCAATAGTTTAGACTTATCCCTAATGATATTTAAATATTCAAACTCTGAATATCAACCAAGCCTACTACAACTAACTATGACAAGCACATTGGAAACTTTGTCATTTTCACTTAGGCTATCAAGGCACTTCATCCACTCACCAAAAAATCTTTATGACATCACCATGACATCACTAAAAACTCTCCAAAAATAAATTAATAGATTTAGGGGATATTTTTGTGGACATTTTCATGAAATATCCCAAAAACACATACATGTTATTGTAATAATGTGTACATGTTATGTTTTATAATATTGGTAAACACCAAGCCTAAAACACATACACATTTTAAACATGTACAATTAGGTACACAATATAATGTGTGCATACTACTAAACATATGCAAGAATGAATGATTTTGAACTATACATGTTTTTGAAATGACACATAACAAAATTATGTATGTGGTATAACACGTTCCTAAGAGATGCAAGTATAAAGCCATAGAATTCAAAATGGTAAACAATAAAAAGGTAAGGGGTGGTTTACTAAAAAATGATAAGATTAAGTTAACGTTTACATTTATATTCCTTCTAGTTTAATTTTTTTTTAGTAAATATAAAAAACTTGGTTCACTATGCATCTTCTAAAATTGGTCTCACAACTGTGTGACTTGCAATTTAAAAGATAGTTTATCAAAATTTAATATGGTTTGTTCTTAGTCATTTTTAAGGACTATAATATTGAACCTAGGGATTTCAAGGTGTAACATTTGTAAATGATGTCCAATTTGGGTATACATGTAGTCATGTGTTAGGTTTTGGGGCCTTTTGAATGGCTTGTTAATATTTTTAATAGTTTTTATTTTGTCAAAATTATAGGTTAAAAGCCAATGCACATCCAACCACTCACTTATGTCAATTTTAATTAATATTAGGTTACTTATAGAAAAAATAAACACAACAACATTTTTGATGGATCATTCATAATAATAAACTTAAGAGGGATAGTCTCCCATCCATCCTCTCATGAAAAGAGGCCCATAGGGTGTCCCCAAGGTTAGTTATTGTTGGGTCATGATGTATTAGGTGACCTAGTTGGTCTATGTATAATTATTCCATCTCAATGAGATTGATGGTTTGGAATATTTAAACTTAGTTTTAACATTGTTTTGGTCTTTTAGCAAATTTAGAGGGAATGTAAGTGTTATTATTTCAATTATGTAGGTTTTTAATGAATGTTTTGAAATGAAACAAACTTACATTTTGTTTTAATTTTATCATATGATTAAAATAAACATTTAGGGTTTTATATAAAATTAAATGCAAAAAAAAATTTAGATGTTTATTGCATGCATATGAAAATGCAAAAATGATAATAAACAATATTTGAAATTGAGATAGATGATAAAAATGGATTGCTTTCAGAACATACTCTAACCCTAGCTAGTAGAGACAAATAAAATGGAAAAATAGAAAGGGAAAAAATAGAAAAAACTTATCAAAATACAACCAAATAAAATTTTATTGAATGATTACAACCCACAAACTAATCTTTCATCCAGATAGTGTATGCACAACCACAAACATGAATTAATGCTAGAGTCTAAGGAACATGCCATAAAGAGGAAATCCATCACCACCATATTACATGTGCATGTGATTAAATTTAATTTCCATGGCTTATATTAATAAAATATATTTTCTTTAATCTTAAATAAGGTTACATTTGTCATTAACTTATCATTTTTCCAAAATAATAATAAGGTGAGCAAAAAAGGGAGAGATTACACTAAGATAAATAAAAAAATGACTTGTCTATAATGGAGGAAAAATGAGCTAGCCATTAGAAAGTAACAAATAAGAGTATATATATAATTCAAATCTAATAATAAGGTGTATTCACTCCAAACTTCAATTGAAACCATCAATTTTATCTCACCCACCAATTGTTCCCTCTAAAATGATATACCATTTTCACCTTTTTACCTACTTAAAAATACATAAATAAGTCAAATACTTAAATTTAAAATATATAGTGGTAAAATTTGAAGGAAAAACATGAAAAACATTTATTACACACGAAATTTATAAAATTTTAAAGAATTAAAATGTCGAGGCCATAATAATTTGTCCAATTATGTGAATGATTCATAAAATAGAAACCTAAGTGTAAATATATGCACAGAAAACAAACTCAAGCTCAAAAATGGCCTCCCAAATATAATTAGGGTTATATGAGGCACAATAAAGAAAGAAAATGAAATGTTTCAAATTTTAAATTCCATTTTCTAATCAGTCTTCCAAATCCTAATTAGCATTAACAATGTTACATGAACAGGTTTATACCTAATCAACATCTTGATTCCTGGATTAAACTCAACTTATCAAAGTGGGTATCCAAAGACTTATCAGGATTGGGAAGCCTAAATAGGTATATGAGGTTAGGTTTGGTTTGTTTATGTTGATATAAGGGTTGAAAGCCTCAGAAAGGACTAGGAAAAGTGAGATCACCCAACAGTTCTAGTCAAGGATTAAACACTGCATATAATTGAAAAAGATTCAAAGGTGGGGCTTAGAACTAGTTAAGGTATAACCCCTAATTAATTTTTAATTAATAAATATCTATTCCTTTTATACCTAATTGGGTCATAAATCCAACTAGAACTTTCACTCGTCAGCTAGGAAAACCCACAACCCATTCAGGAATCAAACTCGATTACCATAGTCAATAAATTTTAGTCACCTCACGAATGATATTATGGGGAGTTGGGTACCTATATGAACTCACTATCCATGCAGTAAATAGTGGGATTTTCAATCCCAACTCTATGAACAATCCCTAAAATTGTTAGCCCACCCAGAATGCTTAGCAAAGAACTTGAAAGATGCTAACTTTCATTCACAAATCACCATACAAGTTACATGGGATAAGGATATATAATTTTTTTAAAGGGGTATATGGGATAAAAATCCATGGTAAAATGTTTTTGGTTTGAGTCTTGTACTTTATAAACCATCATTAAGATGATATGCCACTAAAACCCTACATAAACCCTAATAGAGACCCTATGGAATAAAACCTATAGAATTTGCACTCAAATACCCTATATTAACTTGGAAAAAACCTAAAAATAAATTATCACTCAAGGGATATCTTTATCATGGAATTATCTTATATGGTCAATAGTACGGACTCCCCATAAACACTATTTTTATAGGGGTTAGTGATGATTTCTAGGTGTAAAAATTGATGAAAGGTTGTAGACTATGGAAGAGGGTAGTTAGAGGCATATTTAAATTTTTAAAATCATAAAAAATTCTCATATAATAATATAAATACACATATAGGTTTGATTAGAAGGCTCAGTCGAGAAAAACTAGTAAGAGTTGACCTAATCACCTAAATCAGGTAGAATTACTGGTGTGTAATCCCTGAAAGGTATAAGTAAATTAGGGAGAATTAATAGTGTGTAATGATTAAAATTAATAATTCATGGTTTATAACACATTTTTTTACTTGAAACATGATCACTTACATATTATGAATATTCTATTCAATCCCCATGGTCATCCAAGCAGTTAACACTAAGTTACTAGGCCTAGTTGCTTAGTAAACCTATTTCGTTAACAAGGAGGATGAGGGTTGGCATATATGGATATCAAGGGATTAATTAAAGGTTATTAAACATTTTTAAATACCTCATAAATTTTATTATACACACTTTTCATGGTCATTATGGAGGATAGGATAGTTTCTTAAGCTTAAGTCGACATGCACAAGGGGAAGGAGGTTGCTTGATGACCTATGAAGTCCAACTAGACCATGATGCCAACTTTTTAACTATAATGAGGAGGGTTAATTGACAAATTTGGCATGAACATACTCTTTATTGGTTTAACCAATACTAAATTAACTTCCACCACTCCATATCTATGCCTTACTCATTGAAGACCAATGCATGGAGGAAGTATGGAGCTATTATTGATGCTTTTAACTAATATGGATTGAATGAGGATCATTCATGACCACTTATCCACACATCCACACCATTTTATATTCTCTCACATTCTCCATGTTCTATAAATTTATTAAAGAAGGCCATTATATGGGATCCCTAGGTTGGGTATGAGGAAACTCTACCTAAGTTTATGCCTTGTAAATGTCTTGAACTAATGAAGGACTATTTTAGATTATCTAATAATTTTTTAGTGTGTTATGATTATTTTATCTACACAAGTGGTAGGTTTCTCCCCCTTTTTAGGTGATTTCCTTACCTAAATGCTAGTAGGTTATTCTATGCAAGTTATATGGTGTGTGAAGGTATTAATGTTTGAGATTGGAGTGGAGTTTGACTATTACGTGTCTTCAATCAGACCTTCCCTTCATGATACTCATGTTATAATGACATAGCACATCCTCTATGTGAAACACTATTACTTGGAATCCTTTTGAAAGATATGTTCAGTCACTTTTCTAGCTCATTAGTGTTGTTAAGAGGTCAAATATATTGGACACATCATATTGGTGAATCACCTTCAGTAGTATAAGTTCTAATTTCATGTATTTTTATATCTCTTTTCAACCCAAAAAGTTAATAGGTCTTAAGAATTGAGCCTAATTGATACACCGAGGGAGCTATCCCTATAAACTAGAGGTTTAACCCATCCATAGGTCACCCATAAACCTTGGGCTAATCCCATGTTACCCCAAACTTGGAAAAGTCTAAACAATCCTCTCCTAAGGGTGCAATTTTGTGAGTTAATAGTTATGGCATGTGTAATGGGATGAATATTCAAATAATTATAGCACTCAATTTTAGCTTTTTGGTGATCTTAGGAAGCTTCAGGCATTTGAGTGGCAGATTTACAATCAGAATTTCATGTCAAAAGTGGTCATTAGAGGTTCTTCACTCAAGGGTAAGAACAATTGTTGTTGATAATTAAATTTGTTATTTATTTTGATTCATAATGTCTAATGGATTGATATGGAGGAGATATATGTCTTGAAATTCCCTATTAGTCATATTATAAATGATACAAACCCTATGTTCCTTATCACTAGTAGTATGTTAACCCTTATTAGTCTTATGTTATACCTCCTCAACCTAATTATCAGTACTATATGTCACTTTCCACCCCAATTTCACCTCCTTGGAAACCAACCTATCCTCTTGATCAGTCTTGGAAAGGTCATGATGGTCCTAGTCAACATAGACATGTCCTAAATTAGTCTATCTCTAGGCTTAAGAAAACCCCCTTAGGTTATGATAAATATATGATTGGGATTAATACACAAATAAAATTATGGTCAATAGGTTCATGATCATCTCATTATGAATGTGAGAGATTCATTATATCCAATTAAGAAAGAGTGGGAATCGATTATGAGGGAGAATAATTCAAATCCCATTAATGATATGTTATGCATGGTTGACCTAATTTGAAGCATAGAAGAGAAGTTAGTGGTCCATGAGGAGCACAAAGTCCACTATTACCAGCCTCACGTTCCCTCCCCTACTCCATATCATTACTCTATTGAGGAACCCATCCTTTCTCAAAATACCCAAGTAAGTGAGTTCCAAAACTTCTCAAGTACCTCACAAGTTCCTCAAGCCTTTCCTACTTGGAGGTATGTTCAAGAGACTATGAAAAAAAAAGTGTGTATTGAGAAGACTAAATGTCATAGTTAAAATTAGACTTGGAAGGGTCATTACCTTCCTAATCATCATGAGGATATCTCTAATCATATGAGACTTGACTTTAAATCTCACCTAGATAGAGAAGTTGAATTTGTAATTGAACATTTATCTTAGTCAATGGTATTAACATGAATAATACAATCTTAAGATAAGGTGCCTTCATTCATTCCCCAAGTTGTAACACATGCAATAATATAATCTCTTAAATCTAAGATTCCAACTTGGAAACAAGTCATGGAGTTACGGGAAAAGGAAGATGAATCAAGCCTATACCAAAATATTAAATCTAAAGAGAAATATAAAACCATTCAATCCACATCCTTCCCTCATCAAGAGTCCAAAACATTCCCATCATGGAGGTCCATTCAAGAGAATATGCATAAAGAGGATGAGGTGTTGGTTGTCAAAAGTGAGAAGCTTAATGAGAATAATGAAGCATCTATAACACAACTAAATTTGACCTCTTTCTTAGAATTCTTTCAAGGATCTTACATTCTAGTTCTTGAAAAAGGGCCTATCTTTGAGGAGGCAAGTGAAGAAGGTCAAGCTATGGTGGAAGCTAATGAAGGTGACTTAAGTGAAATTGAGTAAGAGATTATCATTGGGACACCTATTGGTGAGGAGAAACACAAATAAGTCTTCAAAATTGTAAGAGATGGTGAGCTTCGAGAAGATCAAGGTAAATAAGATGAGACCTAACTAAAATGCACACCCATTAGATAAGGAGAAGATGACCATGAATATTTCCTTCATAACATGATAACTAATCTATTTCATGACAATCCTAAAGATTATGTAAATGGGGTGTTTGACCAACTTGTATTAGTTTCAAAACAAGGAGACAACTCTTAATAGGATTAAGTGGGTCAAGAAAGATGTAAACCAACCTATGAAGATCTTCATGAAAGTAACCCTAATGTCATACAATATAGTAAAGATTTTGTGATGGATGAGAGAGATTATAATGATCCATCATAGGTGGTAGAAAGTATCTTAGAGTTATATGAGCATGGCCAAGAAGGTATAATTTCTAATTCCTTCTCAAGCTGTGTTATGCACATCCCTACATCAACTCCTATTAAACAAGAAAGACCAATCAAGATAAAACCATGTGAAAATAAATCAAGACTTTTTTGAAATCATAGGATCAAGTTACTCTCTTATTGAATAATTTCATGATCCTATCCAAATTGAAGAAGTTATTCTCACCAAGTAGGATAAAGGTAGCCCTCCAAACATGCCATTCCAAGAGGCTATCTCATTTGAAGGTGACTTTTTTGAGGTATTCAATCAAGGTTATCAATTGATCATTACATTTTTAGGTATACATCTAATATTTGGGAATGAAATTTAATCTCTATTTTCTCAATTTTTCATGAATCAAGATTCATCTATCTTATATGTCAACCTTGTAATCATGAAACAAAAATATACCTCAAATTGTTTAGCTTGATCAAGAAGAGCCTATGAGTGAGGTAGAAACTAGAATGGTCATGTAAATTAGATGAGTTTGGAATGAATATTAATAGGAATTGGATTCACATATCAAACCTATGCACGTAATTATGGATCATGAAGGTCCAATTAATATTATTAAAGTCTATGAATATGCCAACATCTCTAGATGCAAGTGGAGGTACTTATTCTAGGAACAATACATTATTAGACTTCAGTCAATAAATGATAATATGACCTCATGGTTCGATGGTGATCAAAGAATATTACCATTTGATCTTGGAGGAGAAATATGATGTGTTTAGGTTAGTTATTTGTAGAAGGTTGTTGTCTTGTTTCCAATAAGTGTGTCAACACAAGTATAGTGTGTTAACTTCCTTAGTTACTTTATTACCCTATCTTGTTGCCTTATTAGGTGTTCATGTGTTATTTTCTTTTGGTTTCCTTATGTGTGTGAATTTTTTGTAGTATTATAGGTTTTCTAAGGTACTAATCTAATTATCAATCCAAGTGAGGTGATCATCTCAGTTTGGGTCATGAATATAATGGAGAAATAGTTGGTTCTCATAACCAGCATGTTGGTCAACCCCTGTGAGTCACCAAAGATCTTTATAATTTGACATTATGGGCCAAATTTAAACCTTTATAATCAAAAACCTATTCATGACACCCATACAAGCCTATAAATGGTGATTTTCATGCCTTGTGATGTCCTCTTTTAGTCTCATTCTAATCCTTTTAACACTATTTAAGGTGTAATGGTATGTGTTATAAATTTACTAAGGGATCCTCATGTCATATCTTCTTTGAGCCTTTGGATGATGTACTAAGTTTTCATGGTGGTCCTTGAGTGAGTAGAGAGGTGTCGATGTATTTTTAATCCTATAGAGTGTTCAAAATATTGTTTGAAAAAGTTAAGGTTCTTTAGTAGAGATTAAGTTAATTTGAAGAGTTTAAGGTTTCTTGTTATCATAGTGATTGGGCCTATTTAATCCAATTTTGAAGGAGAGACCTTAATATCATGATGCAAAGAATTTTCAAGTCTTTTTTAAATCTTAAAATGGTTATTAATTATGCATCCAAGGTTTTTTTCAATGGCTTACTTATTCAAACCTATTTCAAGCCTTAATTAACCTTCCAAGTGATCAAATGGTCCTTAAAAATATCATATAATTCAATTACACATTATAAAATTTTGAAAAGTGGTGTTTAGGTGTCACATTATACTATCAATGTCTCCAAAAGGTCTCATTGCCATCACACTATCATGACAAGGTGTTTTCATGCATAAAAATGTCCCTTTTAGAAGTCAAACACATTTTCCACCCATCAAAATGGACCCACACATGTGAAAATGTGATATTTAAACTTCCCAAAACCATACATTATGGTTTTAAATGCATTTTTGACCTTTATTTTACCTCCTCTCTTCCTCCAATAGAATTTAAGGATTTAAATCATGAAAAATTGTAGAAGATAAGGGGTTTTGTAGGTGTTCCAAGCTTGTACAGCCATGTATAGACATGTAAAATTCATAAGATGTTATAAATATTAAATATTGGAATTATTGAAAGCATAAAATATGTAAATATATGAGTTTCAAGTCAAGAACGGTCAAAACCCATTTCCCTTTCCCCATCGATTTCTTTTAAAAAGCCAATCAAGTTTGTGAATGGCATAGATAGGAAAGAGAGGATGGGGACCTAATAATTTGGTCAGAGGAGGGGACCTTAGTTTTCTTCCATATTTTTCCATTTTTTCTCAAAATTCCCCTCCATCCTTTATGGAAAATCACTAAGAAACTGAGGGACTCACTATGTTTTCTCCATCTAAGCAGGGTTCTAATTTATTTAATTTTCTCCATTTTTGATCATGGTTAAAGAGGAATAAAAATTTCTATGGATTATAAGGGGTATTCACAAACCTTATACACCACCCTCAATACTAAATTCAGACATGTGATCCCTAGAGAGCAAGGAAGCCTCCATGTTGTCACATGTGCAGGTTGTAGGCAATGTTTCCTCATATTGTAGAACCTTTAATGCATGAAAATGGAAGTGAATGATGGATTTAGGTTATATTATGTTTTATTAGAGACCATAAAATCATTATATTCCATAAACACATATCTAGCCACCAAATGATCAAAAAACTCCATCAAGTTCTGATATAATGTAATTATCATGTATGTAATGTGATCTCCTTGCAAGTGTAAACAACGTGTCATTATAATGGCTATGGAAAACCATAAAGTTATATTTAAAAATGAATTTATTTCATATAATGGTCATGATATGTATTATTTACATCATTTTATTCACTTTATCATGCCCACAAGACCCATTCCCATCCTTAAGCCTTCGAGAGACAAGCTCTTATTTAGACACCTACATAACAACTATGGAAAGAAAACTAATGGAGAGTTGAATGCTAGGATGGGATATATAAAGTAATAAGGAATTTTGGGGAGTCATAAGGACCTATTAATAATCTAATATATTAATATCAGGGTCAAAAAAGGATCAACATCTTTAACTCAACCCTAAAGAGACAAGTTCAGTCAAGATTCCTATTGAACACACATGACTATGTTGTCAAGTTCAATAAAATATAATGGATTGATGAAGATAAGGGGATAAAAAGGATTTAATGAAACATTAAATAACCTAATAAATTAAATTCAAATTATTTGTAGAAATAAAACCCCAATCTCATCTCTTTCATAGTCATAGTCAAGATCCTAGAATCTAAACACTTATAAGCCTGACTGTAGATAGAGATAAAGTTGAAAAATAAGCCTATTTTGAGTTTTAAAAAGGAATAATAGGTATAATAGGAACATGGTAACATTATATATCAAGTAAAATTGTGTTTTTGAAGTCTTAATTCAAAAATAAATTTCATCTCTCATCTCTCACATAGGCATCAAACTATGACTATGTTCAATAAACAATCATAAAGATCAGGGTGACCAAGTTGAAAATGGTTATAAAATCCTCAAATTTATATGATAATTATATAATTGTGTTTTATAATATATATATGAATTTAAATTGATATCAAAACAAAGGAACCCACACTTACACATAGTCATGATCACAAGTTGCCATAGACAAACTAGTTATGAGGAAACAAGGTAGTTAAGCGAAAGGTGCCTATGAAAAGAGATGGAAAAGGCCTATGCCAGTGAAATAACCCATAAATTATGTTTCCATTAGTAATTTTAATTAAATTTACCAATAAGGGGATTCTTACAACTACAACATAGGTAGGCGTAATTACCACCTGTAGGCAAAGTCACATAAGAAAGCAAAAGTATAAGGGACCTTGCATAGGTGTGAGGTACAAAAGATAAACAAGGACTGTGAATTATTTTCTTAGATATTTTATCCTTAATTAAGTGATTTGGTCCTTTAAGATAGTCAAAAATGTCATAATGGAATAATCAGGCCTATTAGGATTAAAACTAACATGTACAAGTCTATCTATAGAAATTGAAGACATTTGCATGTTTAGAGGCTATTTGAGGTCTGAAGTAATTAGAGGGGGAAATGAGAATGACATAATAAAGGATTATAGGATGATAAGTTTCCAAATTTGAATAAATAAGGAACTAAACTAAGCCATTATGTCTATAGAGGCCTAGCTATTCATAAACCAAATGAGGTATGTAGAGAATAAGGTTGAAGGAAGTCATGTTCAAAAGGTGTTACAAAACCATGAGAACATGTCGAATGAGATTATAAAACCATTATAATTATAGGATATAATAACCTAATCTATATCTCTAACACCAACTATTCAAACACTCAAACTGAGCATGGTAGTCAAGGTCATGGCAAGCCTACAATAGAAAGGGATAAAGATAGTGGTCTGAGCAGATAAGGGAAAGTGTTAAGGGTAGAAATCAGGGAGAGAAGGGTTCTATGGTAATTCTTGACCAAATTTGACTTTTAGGTCAAATTGGGTCACCCCTAGGTAAAAACTTGACTTTAAAGTGTTATAGGGGTATATTATAAATGTCACAAGGTGTGTTATAGGCTAATTTATGTCATTTAATGTTGTACTAGCCTTGCTCTCTAGTTATTTTAGTCTTTTTAGTCATTTTGGGTCATTTGGATTTTTAAAAAAGTGCATTTAATGACTTGTACATATTTATTAGGAAGTTTAAAGGTGTGATAAAGTTATGTCATGTGAAAAGTGTCCTAGGAAGTCTTAATCAATTATTGGTAACTGAAAGTAATAGGCTCATTAGAAGAAACCGTAGTTTTCTTGTAAAAAGAGAAAAAAAATGGCACTTATATGACCCATGAGGAAGTTTGATACATGTTAAAATATCATAAAACATCCCTTCATCTTCCCCAAACTCATACCAATTTTTTATTTAATCTAAAAGTTCCATTTTTGGCCCAAAACCATTCTGCTCCATATTTGCTTTCCTAGACATGTGGAAGTGAACTTCAAGTTTTTGATTGGTATAGATAGATGAGAATGTTTCAAGTAAAATGATTATATGATGTTTTAAATAAACTCAAACACACTAATTTTTATATAATTATTTTTAATAATGGTGGCATGTGCTTCATGAAGCTGACAATATTTTTTTCTTGCTTATCTATTCACCTTACATGTTTTGCTCTTGTTTGGGTGAATTCATACAACTAAGATTTTGAAATTGGTTATATATTATTTTTAATCTCCCCTATAATGTTTTACATGCATAATTTCATGTTCTAATGTGTTTTAATGACCAAATCATCTTGGGTTTGTAGACTGGTCTTATGTGGGATGACATGCCTATTTTCACCATTTCTATATCTTTATGCTTTGGAAATGGATTTAGAGGGTTATTATAGGTCATTAAACATGTATTAAATGTTTTATTAATCCCTTCATTAAATTTCATCCTTTAAGTCAAAATATCCATGAGTATCAGTCATATGAAACATTCATACACAATTATGCCATTAACACACAACTTATAGGTATTTGAAAAGGAAAATCATGTTGGAGGCAATGCTTTATATTGAGATAATTCCTTGATTATGTAATGATTATTTTTTTCATTCTTGATATTGATTTAAGGCTCATATTAAAGGCCAATTCAATTTTTACTTCCCATATTCCTCTTTGTTGCCTACACATTGGAAAATGGTCACCTATAAATGACAATACAAAGAGCTAAAGAATGTTGTTTTGAAACATAAAATCATGTTGGAGCCTTCCATAAGGTAATTATATTTTGAGGATGGTAGATCAGACCAATTTTAGGTGACAATTTTATATTTTTAGATAGATAAGCCTTCAAAACACAAAATGACAAAATTTAGGCCCCTAATCCCTGAATGGGCAAAACATAGGTCCAAAGGCTTTTTGTGGATGTCTTGAAACATGTATATAAAGTGTTATAAGGAATATAAATATGTAAATATTTTATCCCATACATGTGATAATGATTATTCCAAGTTTGGTAGTAAGATGACAAGTGGAATATCGCCATTTGGGGTCTCAAAGTTGCTAGCAAAATGCTAATTTTCTTTAGTATCATCTATAGGCCCAAGTCAAATAAGGAATTTTCTATATTTAAGTATCAAATTAGACTATACCTCATATGAGGATGATTATAAATTATTAAAATGAACATTATTGACACCAATTTCTTTGAGGTAGGAGGATATGTTGTTTTTTGCTTCTCATGAATAGTTTAGTCCATTCAAATGGCCTAGTGAGCACCTACAACCAACCATAGATGAAAATTTGAAAGGATGTTTGTTTCATGAGACCTAAATCATGGTTTTAACATTTTTTAACATTGAAAATATAAAGGATATGTTTAAGTTTCAATTATTTATTAGAGAATCACCTTCAAATATCCCTCATTTGGTCATGAACACCTACAACCAACTGTAATGGCAGTGAGGGGTAGAGAACAAAAGGGTTAAGTTTCTTGACATGAACTCAACCCAAATATAGATGAAAATGTATAAACACATATTAAATTATTTTTTAAATATATAAATAATTCATTATACATTATTTCAAGGCCTAATTCCCAAATTTTCACCTACAGGTAAGGTTCCATTGGCAAGGTTCTCATGATCAAGATAAAGAGAGCCCAATTGGATGAGTCCCAAGTGTGTATGAAGAGTAAAATAAAGTTGGACTAATTAATTAAATATATAAAAATTAAATAAATATATTTATCACCTATATAAACCATTTGTGATGATATAAGGCCTACATAGACCTCTTAGACCCTCTATATGCACCTTTAGTCAGCTGTGTTGATTGAGAAGGACAATGAGTAGGGATGCAATGCAAGGTGTAGAAAGGGTATAGAAAAGGATTATTAATGATTTGAAGATGAGATAACCTTTACTACAATCATATAAAATAGTGATAGCATCATTATGTATTTTGAAAAGAGATAATGGGATCTAATCATGTAAAACATAATCCATGGAAAGCAAACTCACAAAGATGCCTTGACATGTTTGTCTTAGAATTTAATTCTTTTGGACGGTCTATTATTAGAATAAAAGGCTAAAATTTTGTGGAAGGAATGCAAGGAATAACTACCACCTTATGAATCCTCTCAAATATTAAATTTTCTTAGACAAATAGGGTAAGTACCTTTTGTTTTGTCTCAGATAGAGGGTACTTTCCCCATACATAAGCCCTACATTCTTATCAAGTGGAGAGCAATAGATAGACTAGGAGTTAGGAAAACCTTGGAAAAATGTGTGGATAGTTTCATAACACCTATAAAAATCATGGAAACTAATAATATAGGAAGGAAACAAAATAGGGTGCTAAAAAACCCTAAGGTTTAAGTCAAGCTCATTGGATAAGGTTTGACCTAAAGCCAATTTTATAGACCGACGGCATCTCAAACTTTGGTAATGGTTTATAATATGATAAATAATGTTTCTAGGATAATAATTGAGTTTTTTTATCATTTTATATGTATAGTAACTATAAAAAACTCATGTTAGGCTTTGAGATGTAAATAGGCATATTAAGCAAGGATTAGGCCTAATGCCCAAACAAAGAGTCATCTTCAGTTACAACATGAAGTAAGAATCTAAAATAATTTTATCATGTTCATGGAGTCAATATAGAAGTTTTTGAAACATTGGGATTCAAAGAAACCATAGGAAATCCATTTTTAGACCTTGAAACATCTCAAACCTATACAAATAGTAAAAACAAGCTCAATAGGAGAAGTTCAAATACTCATATCTTTCATGAGGAATTTCATGGAAGATAATGGGGTTGAGGTAGGTTAATGGGGCAATTTAAGATCATTTTAGTGGATTTTTTCTTCAATTATAACATTATGTTGTTATGAACAAACCTTAAGAGGTCAAGCATGACCTAAACCCTTGTTAAACCCTTGCAAAAACTAGTTTAAGTAAATGAAAATGGAGATGATTTCTAATGGAATATTTTTAACATGAGACCTATTTAAATTTTTATATTACTCACTTAGGCTCCTACCCATGCTTTTTATCTATACGGATTTGTATGGATGGGGTGAGAAATAAGGTATTTTTGACTATTTTTTGTGTTGTGCAAGTTATAGGATGATTATATATATGAAACCAAATTTGGGAGAGATATAAATAATTTTTATAACTCCCCATGTTAATTTAATTCCTCATAAAAACTCCTAAGTACCTCAACAGGAACTCTCATCTCATCTAGTCAAAACTGGCATATTGGACAAGCTAGTGAGAAGGGTGAAGATCTTCAAGTAACTAAATTTAAGGTGTCCTTGATAGTTATAAGGTTATGGAGGGTCTTAACATGTGTAATAAACTTCCTCGCATTTATTTTCATGAGAAATTGATTCTAATTTTGAGGCCAAGTGTGTAGGGTGCATAGAAGAGGAGCTTTCTAGACTATAGATGATGATAACTCATTTATAGATGTTTCTAGAGGACTAGGCGTAAAAAAAATTATTAGAGAGGAATTAATTAACCCCTTACCATTAATTAAAATAATTTAAACTATTAATAATCATTTATGAGGCATTCAAGAAGCTCAAATCATGAAGGCATTTTTTATGAGCTAGTTAAGGAAATTTTATGCCACTTTACAAGAGTTTGATGACTTGGATGGAAAATTGTGCTTCCTAAACTTACATGTTTTTTCCCATATAATATTATAATTCAAAATTAACTAATTTTATCAGCTTAAAAAATGTCATTGCAACCCTTGGACTTATCTCTCCTCCTTTCTCTCTCAATTTCTATAAGAACTAGCCATTTTAGCCATTGTACTAGATGACACGTATATGTATGGAAAATGTGTATTCATTTGCATACCATTTTATCAATAATACTAATTATTCTTACCTATTCATGAATTTTTATAGTGTTTCTTACTTTAATGTTGGATCTTGCTTAGTGAAGACTATGGATTCCTTAGCATGTTGTCTCATTCTTTTATCTTATTTGTAGTTGGAAAGCTTCTACTTGCAGGGTATGTTAGATTTTATAGGAAATATCAAATATTGAGTGAGTTATAATATTAATTATTTCCATTAAATTCTTATTATCTATTCCTCCTAGATTTACACATTCATCCATAACCTCATAATGTAACATTGAAGTGAGAAGATGTATATTGAAGGAGTGTATGTTTAGTTAGTCCTTTGTTCTCATGTGTAACATGTTGCTGGTTAGAATTCATCACATTATTTAGTGTAACACCTCCCTTATAATAGTTTTATTTTATTTATCTATTTCCCTTTTTCCCCTTCAAAGTTTAGGTGTAGTTGTAATTCAAAGTGGTAGATCGAGGGAGCTAGCCCTATCTAGAGATTCACCTCATCCTTAGGCTACCCACAAGCCTAGAGGTGTTTCTATTATTCCACTTGGATGAAGAGAGATTATTAATATCCTAAAATGGTGAAAATACAAGTGAAAATATTTTTTGGCATGCCCAGTGGGACTCTTGGTCCAAGAAGTTTAGAGATTTTTTGTGTTGTCTCTCAAAAATCAGTCTTTAGAGGCATCTATCCAAGCATCAATGGTGAATTTGAAGATATATCAGCTGGTCATGAAGCCTAGGTTATCATTTTAATATTATTGGTAACATTTTACTTTGTGTTCTTTATTTTAATGAAGCTTCATGGCTAATTTTGGTGTTGATCACTATTTTACACAAGTTGGTGAGACTTTCTAAGCTTGTGCCATTCCTTATCAATATGAACAAGTTCTAAATCAGCCTTATCATGAAGTGCACCAGACCATTCATAAAGTGTATGAGTCCTATAATTAAACTTATCCATGTCTTTCTCTTAGTTAACCTATCCACTTCTCAAGTCAATCCATTTCCATGTTCAAGAAGACTCTTTTGTGCTATGAGAGGTACATGTTAGAGATTTATAATTTAAGAGGATGTGGTCAAGAAGTTCCTATGAATATTATTCATAAGGTTAGATATCCATTATATTTGGAAAAATGAGATTGGGTATCTATTGAGAGAGATAATTGGAAAAGGTTCACAAGTGAGATGCTTGATGTGAATGGCCTAGTTTTTTCCTTAGAGGATAGGCTAGGAGTTCATGAAAAGAAACCTTACCAAACCTATCATTCTTCATATCAACTTCACCAAGTTTCCTATCAATCATATTTGATCCCTACTCACAAGCCTAATCAAGGACATCAAAGTCATCCTCCTCTCAATCAGTTGGAAGAGAGGTGAGAAAAGAAACCTTATTTTTGAAGCAAACCTTTATAGGAAAATTAAACTAGCCAATATGTAGATGCAATAGTCTATGTTAGTATTAAAGGAACTATAGTTAAAGCCCTCATTTTCCTCTCACATTGCACCCTTAACACCTCAAAAAGATACTTGTAATCCTAATACACTAAGCTAAAATGAGATAGTGGAGTCATGCAGAAAGAAAGAGGAGAAAAGTCATGACAAAGAGTGTGAATTTGAGAAGGATATTGACCCTATACAAACCCCTCCCATGCTTACTCAATAAAATAATTATAATACTAACATCCTAAGTTGGAGTAAGATAGTGTATTAATGGGGGAAGAAATAGGATATAATCTTGGTTAATAAGGAATGTGAAGTTATGATTGAAGTTGATCTTTTGCAAGTTCCTCCCACTATTCCCCAAGAAACTTATTGTATTCCATGTCAGCCCTCATGCATTCCTTGTCCTCATGAAAAATCCTATGAACTTCAATAAATAATTTTACAAGATAATCTATCCAATAAAATTGAGGAGTTATAGGTAAAGATGAGATTGCTAAGTCAATGTTTGATGGAAGGTTTAGACCCAAAAGGAGATCCTATGCCTAAACACACCCTATCCACCCTTCCTTAGGAGAGTCATCAATATAAATTAGATGTGAATGAATTAATTGTCAAGTGTAAGGAATAAAATCAAGTTTTTTTAACCCAAGGTCTATCTTCCCATCCTCAAGAGCTTCCAAAAGAATCCCCTACATTCCATGCGAAAGCTGATTTTGAGTTCTATATGCCACCTCCACCAACTAGTTCATCATTTACTCACCCCATCACCCTTTGTTTTAATGGACCTATGGTATGGGAACCTAAAAAAGACTATTTGGTTGAAAAAAACTCATAACTCTTGATTTAGGAAAGTTTAACTCCTTGGCAACCTCATTAGACTAAGTCACAAGACTTCAAGATGCCTAGTCTTGGAATCACAAAGAAAGAAATGGAAGATCTTACAAGCCTTTAGAATAAAATTCATGATATGATAGCTAAGACATAATTTGATATCCATCAAGAGGTCCTAAGTATTGAGGAAGAGGTAATCCATTATGTTTAATATTCTCATTTGGTTGATAGTGAAGAATCCTTTTCTTGTATTGAAGAGGAAATCTTGGATGAAGTCTTTTTTCATGCTAAGGAAGAGCATGAATTATCTAATATTATTATTTACCTTCATGAATCTGATCAAAAATAGGATGAGGACTTGTGGTATAAGTTTGAAAACATTTGTAATGAGTTTGAGTCTCTCAAGAGGTCTACTACTTCTCTAGAGTTTATTACAAGTGATGATGAGAAAGATGACATTGTCCAACAAGTCATAGATGATAAAGAATAAGTTCTTAATTAGCCATTGGATGAGTTTTTAAAAGTTATTGGAGAATTTTATACTCTTTTTCAAGGAGACTATGATCTGGTCAAAGATGGAGAAGGTAATTTTAACCCTCAAGTAAGTATGCAAAGTAAAAACATCCTCTCAAATATGTCCTTTCAAGAAGCATATGCATTTTATGATGACATGTTTGAAGTCATGAATATGGGATATCATCCTCTCAATAAGTTGGGAGAAACACATCAAATTTTGATAGATGGAAAAAAATCATATTGGCCTCAATCTTTTAAGGAATAAGAAATCAATCATCTTGAAGCCATGCCTACATAGAAGATGCAAGTTGAAAATGAAATGAAGAGTAAGAAGTAATATGAAGTATGTGAACATGTTTAAGAGGAATATATCTATATTAAAGACCTATTTTAAGATGATCTACATGAAATCAAGTCAAATGGAGTGCTAAGGAATAGGTCTAATCTATAAAGCATCTAATTCAAGGAGAAACATGCTTGGCACTATCATTCATCCCATCATGAAGATGATCCAAGAAGTTTTCCTTTTGATCCTAAAAAGGAGGTATGTTTAGTTTCTATTTGTGCATAATAGTTTTTTCTCTTATTCCCCTAAGTGCTTTGAGCACATGTGTGTGTGTGTGTCTTGTTAGTTTGTTGTCTTGTTTTTTTATGTCCTTGCTTTGTGTAGTTGAGGTAATCAAATGTTATTGTATTTATAAAATTATATGTTAAAAGGTCCTCGTGTTGTGTCTCAAACTTTATATGACTCCTTAAGACCAATGTATTGATAAGGCCATTGGTCTAGTTAGTATAGTAGGCATACTACACTTATGAGTCATCAATTTCTTGACCAAATTTGACTTTTAGGTCAAATTAAGGCACCCCTAGGTAAAATATTGACTTTAAGGTGTTATAATAATATATTATAGATTTAATAATGTGTTTTATAGGCTAATTACTATCATTTAATGTTTTACTAGACCTCATCTTTAGTTATTTTAGTCCTTTTAGTCATTTTGTGTCATTTAGAGGTCAAAAAGGTGCATTTAATGGCTTGAAAATTTTTATTAGGAAGTGTGAAGGCATAAATTTTTTATGTCACATGAAAAGTGTCCTAAAAAGTCTTAAGCAACTGTTCATAATTGAAAGTGGTAGGTTCATCAGAAGAAAAGGTAGTTTTCTTGTGAAAATAAAAGAAAATGGCACTTCTACTGCCCATGGGGAAGTGTGACATATGGTAAAATATCATGGAACATAAATTAATCTTATCCACACTAATACAAATGTTTTATTTGATATATAAGTGTCATTTTTGGCCTAAAAACATTCTACTCTATCTTTGCTTTCTTAGACATGCAGAAGTGACCTTCAAGTTTTTGATTAGTATGGATAAATGAGAATGTTTCAAGTCAAATTATTTTGGAAGGTTATATTAAACTTAGATAACTTAATTTCCATATAAATTTTTTAATAATGGTGAAATTTTATTCATTAAACATCCTCATGAAGCTGACTATATTTTTTTACTTACTTATATGTGCATAGTGCAAGTTTTTCTCTTATTTGGGAGAATCCATAAAAATAAGATGATTATCTTAGTTCCATATGATTTTAAATATCCCCTATAATTTTTTACATAAATTATTTTTTGTTCCATGGTTTTTTTATGATCAAATTATCTTGGGTAAATAGACTAGTCTTATGTGGGATGATACGCTTGTTTTCACCATTTCTAAATCTTCATGTTTTAAAAATGGATTAAAAGGGTTGTGATAGGTAAAAAACATATTCCATGTTTTATTTTTACCCTATTCATTAAATTTCATCCTCTAAGGAAAAATATCCATGAGTAGCAGTCATATGAAACATTCATACACAATTATACCATTAATACACAACTTACAGGTATTTGAAAAGGAAAATCATGTTGGAAGCAATGTTTTATACTAAGATATGTCCTTTATTATAGAATCAATTTTTTTTTTCATGATTTATATTATTATAAATCTTATATTTAAGGCTAATTCAATGCTTTTTGTGCATATTCCTCTTTATTGCTTGCACATTAGAAAATGGTCACCTACAGGTGACAATATAAAGAGCTAAAGAATTTTATTTTGAAACATAAAATAATTTTTGAACCTTACCTAAGGTCATAATATGTTTATGATGGTATATAAAACCAATTTTAGGTGACAATTTTATATTTTTAGATAGATAATCCTTAAAAACACAAAATGATAGAATTCAGGCCCCTAATCCCTAAATGGGTAAAAAAGAGATCCAAAGGTTTATTTGGATAACTTTAAACATGTTTTTAAAGAGTTATAAGTAATATAAATATGTAAATATTTTATACCATACATGTTATAATTAATATTCCAAGTTTGGGAGGAAGATGAAAAGTGGAAGATGGTCATTTAGGGTCTCAAAGTTGCTAGAAAAACACTAATTTTTCTTAGTATCATCTACAAGCCTAAGTCAAATAAGGAATTTTATTTATTTAAGTTTAAAATTAGAATATTCCTCATATGAGGATCATTTTAAGTGATTAAAATGAACATTCATGACACCAAGGTAGAAATGGTGGAGGATATGTTGTTTTTTCCTTCTTATGAACATTTTAGTCTGTAGAAATGGTGTGGTGAGCACCTACAACTAGCCATAGATGAAAATTTGAAAGGATATTTATTTAATGAGACCTAAATAATTGTTTGAAAATTTTTTAAAATGGAAAATATAAATGAAATGTTGGAGTTTCAAGTCTTTATTATAGAATCACCTTAAAATATCCCACATTTGGACATGAACACCTACAACCAACTATAATGGTAGTGAGGGGTAGAGAACAAAAGTGTTAAGTTTATTGGCAGGAACTCAACCCAAATATATATGAGAATGTATAAAAACATATTAAATTATTTTTAAATATGTAAATAGGTCATAATTCATGATTTGTGGCCTAATTCCTAAATGTTCACCTACAGGTAGGGTTCCATAGGTAAGGTTTTCATGATCAGGATAGAGAGAGCCCAATTGGGTGAGTCCCAAGTGTGTATGAAGAGTAAAAGCAAGTATTAATAATTAATTGAACCTATAAAACTTCCATAAATATATTTATCACCTATATAAACCCTTGTTTATGATATAAGGCCTACATAGACCTCTTAGACCCCTTATATACACCTATAGTCAACTATGTTGACTGAGAAGGATAGTGAGAAGAGATGTAATGCAAGGTGTAGGAAGGGTATATAAAAGGATAATTGATGAGTTTAATATTATATCACCTTCACCATAATTAAAAATAATAATGACATCATCATGATGGATTTTTAAAAGAGAGAAAGGGATCTAATCATGTAAAACACAGTCCATGGAAAGAAAACCCTGCACATAGTTGCCTTGACATGTCTGTCTCAAAATTTCATACATTTGGAGTGTATATTATTAGAATAAAAGGATACCTTTTTTTTTGAATGAATAATTAGAACTTGAGGAAGCCTCTCTAATATCAAATTTTCTTTTATAAATAGGGGAAGTACCCTCTATTTTGTCTCAAACAAAGGGTACTTTCCCCATGCATAAGCCCTATAGTATTATCAAGTGAATATAAAGATATAAATGAGGTTTGGAGAGTTTAATAACACATATAAAAATCATGGAAACAAATAATAGAGGAAGGAAACCAAACAAGGTGCTAAAAAACCCTAAGGTTGTAGTCAAGCCCATTGGGCAAGGTTTGACCTAGAGCCAGTTTGATATACCATTGACATCTCCAACATTGGTAATGGTTTATAATAGGAAAAATAATTTTTATGGGATAATAATGGAGGTGTTTGATATTTTTATATTTAGAGGAACTATAAAAAAACTCATTCTAGGTTTTGAGATGTAAACGGGCCTATTAAGCAAGGATTAGGCCTAGTGCCTAAACAAAGAGTCATATTCAGTTATAACATGAAGTAAGCATCTAAACTAGTTGGATAATATTAATTTAGTCACTAAATAAGTGTGTTAACCATTGAGATGCAAAGAAACCACATGAAAGCCATTTTTGGACCTTAAAACATCTTAGACTTGTACAAATGGTGAAAATAAGCTCAAAAGGAGAAGTTTAAGTACTCATACATTTAATGAGGCATTGCATGGAGGCCAATGGGGTTTAGGTAGGTTAATAGGGTCCTTGAAGAGCATGTTAGTGGAATTTTTCTACAATTCCAATGCCATATTTTTATGAACGAACCTTAAGAGGTCAAGTAGGACTTAAACCCTTGTTAAACCTTTATAGAAACTAGTTTGAGGAAATGAAGATAGAGATGAAATCTAACTGCATATTTTGACCATGAAACCTATTTTAAATTTTATAGGACTCACTAAATATCCCTCCCATGTATTTTAGTTTTATAGACTTGTACGGATGGGGTGAGAAATAAGGTATTTTTGACCATTTTTTTTGTTGTATAGGTTCTAAGAGGATTATAAAGATGAAAAAAAAATTGAGGGAAATATTAATACTTTTTATAACTCCAAATTTTCATTTAATTCCTTATAAAACTCCTAAGTGTCTCAACAATTGCTCTCATCTCATCTAGTCAAAACTAGCATATTAGACAAGCTAGTGAGAAGGGTAAAGATCTTCAAGTGAGCTAAATTTAAGGTGTACCTAATGATTATGAGTAAATTTAGGGTCTTTATAGGTGTAATAAACTTCTTCCCACATAATTTCATGATAAAATGATTCCAATTTTGAGGCCAAGTGTGTAGGGTGGATGGAAGAAGAGTTTTGTGGACTATAGATGATGATAGCTCCTTTCAAGATGATTATATAGGACTAGGCCTATAAAAAATTCATGGATAGGAATTAATAAATACCTTACCCTTCATTAAAATCATTTAAACTATTAATAATTAGTTATGAGGTGTTCAAAAATCTCAAATCATGAAGGCAGTTTTTCTAAGCCAGTTAAGGGAATTTCATACCACTTTACAAGAGTATGATGAATTGGATGGAAAATTGTGATTCTTAACATTACATGGTTCATACCATATCATATTTTAATTCACATTTAATTCATTTTATCATTTTTTAATTCCTTTTATCATTTTAACAAGTGTCCTTATGACCCTTGGACTTCTTTCTTCTCCTCTTTCTCTCATGTTATATAAGAACTAGCCATTTTGGCCATTGTAACATATGCTCCACCTGAGTATGGTGAATCCCTACTAATTTTCATACCATTTTATCAATAAAAATACTTATTTTACCTCTTAATGATTATTCATAGTGTTTCTTACTTAAATTTTGGATCTTGCTTAGTGAAGACAATGGATTCCATAGAATGTTGTCTCATTCTTTCATCTTATTTTTAGTTGGAAAGCTTCTTCTTGTAGGGCATGTGAATATAAAGGATTGAGTGATTTATTATATTCATTTTTTCCATTCAAGGAATATTTTCTAGTCCTCCTATATTTTCACATTCATCCATAACCTCATAATGTAACATTGATGTAAAAAGATGCAGGTTGAAGGAGTGTATGTCTAGTTAGTCCTTTGTTCTCATGTGTAACATGTTGTTGGTTGAAAGTCATAATATTATTTTGTGTATCACCTCATTTTTAATATTTTTATTTCAATTATCTCTTTTGATTTTACCCCTCCAAATTTTAGGTGTAGTTACAATTCAAAGTTGTACATCAAGAGAGCTATCCCTATCTAGAGATTCACCTCATCCTTAGGCTACCCACAAGCCTAGAGGTGTTTCCATTATTCCACTTGAATGAGGAGAACTTGGTAATCTCCTCAAAGGGTGAAAATATAAGTGAAAATAGTAATATTTAATCCACATATACAACTATAAGTGGCTCAAGGTCTTAGAACTCAGTTTAGGCCTATAAGGCCTTAAACCACACTTAGGCCTCAAAACCCCAACCTCCTCCTTGTGGCATATCTAAAACCCCAAGTAAAATAAATGACATGAGAAGGTGTGTGATGATGTTTTATACCCTAAGGATAATTTTTTAGAGATAGGAATATAAACAAATGGTCAATAAGGTCTCATTGCCTCTCCCAAGCTACACTATCCTAGTTTGTCAGTTCAAGCTCCTAACTCTAATATTCACATCTCACATGAAAATATGACTCAAGAATATTGATCTTAGGGGGAGTTTTGGACCCATATTATCTTCCTATCCATGGAGGAAATAATTTGATTTAGTAACCCAACTCTATGAATAATCCTTAAGACTATCAACCCACCAAGATGTTTAGTAGATAACTACCTCATTATAGGGTCATTATAACTTTGTAGTTTACTTCATAAAGGTGATAAAACATAGTTATCATGGTAATTATAGATTATGGGATAATTTATTAATCCTAAGTCAACATACACAAGGAGAAGGAGGCTACTTAATGACCCATGAAGTCTAAATCAACCATTATTCCACCTTTTTAATTGTTATGAGGAGAGGTAATTAACCAAGTTAGTGTGCACATGCTCTTCATGGGGTCAACCAAGACTAAATTAACCTCCACCACTCCATATATATTCCATAATAATTTAATAATAATGTATGGAGGGAGCATAGAGTTATTGTTGATGCTTGTAATTGATAGAGTGAATTAGGATCATTCATGACATTTTCTCCACACATTCATGATAGTTTCTATTCTCTCACCTTCTCCATGTTATATAAATTGAGGAAATAAGGCCATTGTATGGGATACCTCCATTGGGTATGAGGAAACTCTACCTTATTTTGTACCTTTTAAACCTCTTAAAATAATAAAGGATTATTTTAGCTTCTTTAATACTAGTTTAGTGTGTTATGATTATTTTATTTGCATAAGTGGCAATTTTCTCCCCCTTTGAACATCCTTACCTCACTCAGATGCTAGTAAGTTATTTTATTCAAGTCACATAGTGTCTAATTGTGTCATTTGTTGAGCTTGGAGTTTTTTTTTATTGGTAAGTGTATTTGATCAAACCTTCCCTTCATAACCCTCATGTTTTGATCACCTGACACAGTGTCTATGTGAAACAATATTTCTTAGAAGCCTTTAGAGATAAAGGTTAAATCACTTGTCTATTTCATTAATGTTGTTAAAAGTTCAAATAAAGTGGACACATTATATTTTTGCATCACCTCTAGTATCATATCTTTTAATTTCATGCATTTATCTATCCCTTTTCACCCCAATAATTCATTAGGTCTTAATAATTGATCTAAATGAATGAATTATTAGAGATAGTTCCATAAACTATAGGTTTAACCCATACATAGGTCACCATAGTCTTGGTCTAATCTTATGTTACCTAAAACTTGGAAATTTCTAAATAATCCTCTCCTAAGGGTGAAATTTGGTGAGTTAATAGTTCTAGCACACCTAGTAAAATAAAGATTCAAGCAATTGGATCACTTACTTGTAATATTTTTGTGATCATAAGAAGATTCAAGCATTTAAATGGTAGATTTTTAGTCAAATTTTCATGTCAAAATTGGTCATTATAGGTTCTTCACTCAAGGGTAAGAACAACTATTATTGATAATTCACTTTATTCTTCATTTTGCTTCATAATGTTGGATGCCTAGATATAGAAGAGATATATGTCCTTTAATGCCCTATCAGTCTTATTATAATCCATACCATCCCTATGTTCCTTATCACCAATAGTATGTTGACCTTTAATAGTCTTATGTTGAACCTCTTCAACCTGATTATCAATATAATATGTTACTTTCCACCCCAAGTCCACCTCCTTGACAACCCACCTATTCTTCTGATCAGTCTTGGCAAGGTCATGATGCTCCTAGTTAACATATCCATGCCCTAAATTAGTCTATATCTATCCTTAAGCAAACCCTCTTAGGTTATGAGAAATATATGGTTGGAATTGATACATAAAAAGGGTGTGTCAATAAGTTCCTACTCATCTCATTAGGAATGTGAGAGCCTCATTACAACCAATCAATAAAGAATGTGGATTTATTATGAGGGAGAATCATTCAAAGCCCAATAATGATATATTAGACATGATTGGTCTGATTTCAAGCATAGAAGAGAATTTAGTGGTCCATAAGGGGCTGTAAGTCCAATATTACCAACTTCAAGTACCCTCCCCTAATCCATATTAGTCCTCTTTTGAGAAACTGATCCTTCCTCAAAATACCTAAGCAAGTGATCTAAAAAAATTCTCAAGTCCTTACAAGTTCCTCAAGCCTTTTGTACTTGGAATTTGATTTAAGATACTATGCAAAAGAAGCATGTGTTGAGAAGACTAAATGTCATAGTTCAAATCAAACTTGGTAGGGCCATTCACTTCCTAATCAACTTAAGGAGATCTTTGATCAGATGTGACTTAAATTTTAAGATCACCTATCTATAGAAGTTGAATTTTCAAATGAACATTTATCTTAGTCAATGATAGCAGTAAGAGCAATGCAATCTTAGGAGAAGGTACCTTCATTAATTCTCAAAGTTTCAACACATGTAATAGAATAAGTTCTTAAATCTAAGGTTCTAACTTAGAAGCAAGTAGTGGATTTATGGGTAAAGGAAGATAATTAATGCCTACACTAATATGTTGAAGCTAAAGATAAATTTGAAACCATTCAATCCTTATCCCTCCCTCCTCAAGAGTTTAAAGCATTTCTGTCATGGAGGTCCATTCAAGATAATATGCAGAAGGAAAATGGGGTGTTGTTATCAAAATTGAGCATCTTAATGAGAATAATGAAGCATTCATAACAAAAATAAATTTGAGATCTCTTCTATAATTATTTCAAGGATCTTCCATTCCACTTATTGATAAGGTACCTATCCTTAAGAAGGAAAGTAAAGAAGGTTAATATATGGTGGAAGCTGATGAAGGTGACTTAAGTGAACTTGAGGAAGACATTACCATTGGGATAACTCTTGATGAAGAGAAACACAAATCAATATTAAACAATGAAATATATGGTGAACTTCAAAAAGATTAAGGTAAATAAGATGAGCCCCAAAAAGAATGCACACCCGTTGGCTAAGGAAAAGATGACCTTGAATATTTAATTCATGACATGATGAATACTCTCTTTCATGAAAATCCTAAAGATTATGGAAATAGGGTATTTTTTTAACTTTTAGTAGTTTTAGAAAAAGGAGATAACTCCTAAGAGGTTTTAGTGGGTCAAGAAAGATTCAAACTAGCCTGTGAAGATCTTCATGAAAGTAACGTTGATGTCATAAAAGTTGGTCAAGTTTTTGTGATAGATGAGAGAGATTATAACGATCTATCATAGGTATAAAAAAGTGGTTTAGAGTTCCATGAGCATGGTTAATAATTTATAGTTTCTAATTCCTTCTCAAGTTGTGTTATGCATATCCCTTCACCATCTCCTATGAAATAAGAAAGCCCAATCAAAATAGAACCATGCTAGAATCAATCAAAAGACTTCTTTGACATAATAAGATCAAGTTACTCTCTTTTTTAATCATGTCATGATCCCATTTATATTAAATAAGGTAATCTCACCAAACAAGAGAAATTCATCCCTCTAAACATGCCATTTTAAGAGGCTATGGCATTTAAATGTGACTTATTTAAGGTCTTTAGCAAGGTTATCAACCCTATTTCCATATTAATTTATCCCTCAACTCTTTGGGAATGAAACTAAATATAGATGGTCTTAAGTTTTAATAAATAAAGATTCATCTCTCTTAGAATTCAACCCTATAAGAATGCCACAAAATATACCTCAAACTATTTATCTTGATCAAGAGCATCCCATGGGTGAGACAAAAATGAGATTATTCATGAAAATTAGGCAAGTTTGGAATGAATATGACTGGGTGTTGGATTCACATAGAGAACCTATGAATTTTAGAATGGATAAATAAGGTCCAATTGTTATTTTTAGAGTCTATGAGCATGCCAACATCTCTAGATGTAATTGGAAGTTCTCATTACAAGAATAGTACCTGATTTAAATTTAGTCAACATATGAAAATCTTACCTCATGGTGCCATGATGATCAAATAAGCTTCATTTTTGATCTTGGAAGAGAAATAAGTTATGTTTAGGCTAGTTGTTTATAGTAGGTTTTTGTCTTATTTACAATAAGTGTGTCAGCACAAGTGTAGTTGTTAGCTACCTTAGTTGATTTTTTGTCTTATCTTATTGCCTTATTAGGTGTTTAAGTGTTGTTTTCTTTTCATGTCCTTGTGTATGTGAAATTTTTATAATCTTAGAGGTTTGATAACATACTAGTCTGATTATCAGTCTAAGTGAGAAGATTATCTTAGTTTGGGTCATGACTATCATGGAGAGATAGTTAGTTCTCTTGACCAACAGGTTGGTCAACCCCTGTGACTCACCAAAAATGTTGATAATTTGGCCTCACAAGACAAATATTTGTACCTATAATAAAAAAATGCTTCATGACACCCATATAATCATATACATGGTGGTTTAAATGCCTTTTTATGTCCTTTATTGGTCTCATATCAAGCCTTTTAAAACTATTTAAGGTGTAATTATATGTGCTAGAACTTTCCTAAGGGATCCTCATGTCATAGCTACTTTGGTTCTTTAATAATATACTAAGTTTTCATGGTGGTCCTTGAGTGAGTAGAGAGGTGTCAATGTATTTTGAAGCCTAGATAATGTTAAAAATCTTGTTTAATAAAGTTAAGTTTGTTTAATAGAGATTAAGGTAATTTTCAGAGTTTAAGATTTCTTATTATCATAGTGATTAGGCATGTTGTAGCCACTTCTGAAGGAGATACCTTTCTAATAGGATGTGAAGGGTGTCCAAGTATTGTTTAACTCTTAAAATGGTGATTAATGATGCATCCAAGGATTTTTTCAATATATTAATTATTCAAACATGTTTCAAGCCTTAATTAACCCTCCAAGTCATCAAATGGTCCTTAAACTCTCATATGAGTCAATTCCACATTATAAAACTTTGGAAAATTGGTGTTTAGGTGTCACGTTATATTATTAATGTCTCCAAAAGGTATCATTACCATAAAAATGTCATGAAAAGGTGTTTTCATGGTTTAAAAGGTCACTTTTAGAAGTCAAACACATTTTCCATCCATTAAAAGGGCCCCACACATATGAAAATGTGACCTTTCAACCTCCCCCAATCATAAATTATGTTTTGAAATGCATATTTGACCTTCATTGACATATTATCCTCCTATAATAATGTTTAATGATTTAAATCATGAAAAATTTCATAAAATAATGGGTTTTGAAGGTGTTTTAAGCTTGTACAAACCTATATAGACATGTTAGAGTCAGGGATGTCATAAATCTTAAGAGGGGACTTAGTGAAGGCATGAAATAAGGAAATATATGAGTTTGAAGTCAAAATAGGTCATAAAACATTTCCCTTTCTCCATCAAGCTCTTTGGCATCCTTGAAAAGCCACTAATGTTTATGAACAGTATTGATAAGAGAGAGGATGAGGACCTAAGACTCTCATCAGAGGAGGGGACCTTAGTTGGATTTCATCTTGTGGTATTTGTTCTTAGATTGCATCTCCCTCATTTATGAATAATCATTAAGAAGGTGAGGGATCCATTATGTTTTCTCCATCCAAGTAGGGTTTTAATTTACTTCATTTTCTCCATTTATGATCATGTTGAAAGAGGAATGAAAATTTTGGTGGATTTTCAAGGGTCTACACCACCCTCAAGACTCACTTCACATGTGTGAGCATTAAAGAGCAAGGAAACCTCCATGTTGTCACATGTGTGGGCTATACGTAATGTTTTCTCATATTATAGATCCTTTAATTCATGAAAATAGAAGTGAATGCTAGATTTAGGTTGTATTATGGTTTCTATGAGTCCATCCAATCTTTACCTTCCCTAAACACACAATAGAGCCACCAAATAATCAAATAACTCCATCAAGTTTTTCTCCAATGTGACTGTCATGTATGTAATGTGATATCCTTAAAATTATCAATAGGGTGTCATAATAATGGTTTTGGATAACCATAAATTTATGTTAAAACATGCATGGGCTTCATCTCATGGTCATTATCTATATTGTTTCCCTCATGTTGTCATGTATGTAATTTTATATACTTAAAAGTGTGCATAGGGTGTCATTATAATGGTTGTGGATAACCATAAATTTATGTTAAAACATGCATGGGTTTCATCTCATGTTCATGATATATATTATCTCCCTCATTTTATTCATTACCTCATACCCACAAGACCCATTCCCATCTTAAGCTTTTGAGAGACAAGCTCCCATTTAGGCACCTACATACCAACTATGCAAAGGGAACTAATGGAGTATTTATTATTTGGATGGGTTATAGAAGTTAATGAATAGTCATTGGGATTAATAATTACCTATTAATAAACTAAGAGAGTAATAACAGGGTCAAACAAGGATAATCATCTTCAACTCATCCCTAAAGAGACAAGCTTAGTCAGGATTCTTATTACACACACATGACTGTGTTATCAAGTTCAAAAAACTCTAATGGAGTGATGAAAATAAGGGGATAAACATTATTTAATGAAACATTTAATAACCTAATCAAGGAACCTCAAATTATTTTGATAAATAAAACCCCAACTCTCATCTTTTTTATAGTCACAATCAAGAGCCTAGAATCTGAACACCTATGGGCCTTACTATAAATGGAGGGTAAGTTGAACAAGAATCATATTTTGAAGTTTAAAAGGAATAATAATTACAAAAATAACATTGTAACATGATATATAAAGTCAAAATGTGTTGTGGAAGGCTCACTTCAAAAATAAACCTCACCTCTCATCTCTTACATAGGCAACAAACTAGGATTGTGTTCTACAAAAAGTCATAGAGATCAATGTGACTAAGTTGAAAATGGTTATAAATCCTCTTATTTTTTTGAGGATGATAAAAATATGTTTTAAAATATTAATATTACTTGAAAGTGATATTAAATGAAAGGAACCCATACTTACACACAGTCATGATCACAAGTTGCCATACACAAGCTAGTTATGAAGAACTAATGTAGCTAAGTGGAAGGTGCCTATAAAAAGATATTGAAAAGTCCTATTATATTGAAATAAATAATTAATTATGTTATAATTATTAATTTTAATTAAAGTTACCAAGAATTGGGATGCTTACACCTACAACTTAGGTAGGCCTAATTACGACCTATAAGTAGAGTCACATAAGAAAATAAAAGTATAAGGAACCCTACATAGGGGTAAGGTGAAAAATATAAACATGGAATATGAATTTTTTAATTATATTTATCATATTTTATTGAGTTTTTTGGTCCTTTAATATAGATAAAAAGATCCTAATGGCCTAATTAGTCCTATTAGACCTAAAATTGATATGTATAGGCTTGTCCATAGAAATTGAAGCATGTTTGGAGGTTGTTTTAGGTATAACTACATCATAGGGAGAAATGATAAAGACAAAAAGTAAATATAGGATGATAAGAGTCCTAAATTGAGTAAAGAAGGCACTAAACCAAGCCATTAGGGCTACACAAGCCTAGTTATTCAAAACCCTAGGCAAGGATATGAAATGTATGCAGATATCAGGGTTGAAGGAAGTCCTATTAAAAAGGTGTTACAAGAACATGATAAATTGTCATATGATATTCCAAAATCATCATAATTTTAAAAGGAGATAATATCCTACTCTAGGTCTCTAACACCAACTTGTCAAACACTTAGACTAACCATGGTAGTGATGGTCATGACAAGCTTATAAGAGAAAGGGACATAAATAGTGGTCTAAAAAGATAATGGTAAGCACAAAGGGTATAAATTAAGTAGATAAGGGTGATATGGTGATATTTAAGCCACATATATAGGGATTTTTGGGGATGGAGGACATAGTGGTGCTATGGGATGGATGTCATCTATGTTCTATAATATTGGGATTATGATCACATTTGAGTAGTGAAACCACTAGGGATACTATGGATATGATGGAACTAGATTGAATTCAATATTGGGTTTCTAAGATGGAGGGATGAATTTTCCCATCCTCATAGAGACTACATAATTTATGACTTGGACTACTATAGATGGGTCTCAGAGGAGTTAGAGAAGGATGAAGTGATATGGAGGTCATACTTCAGGTTTTGAGCATAGTCAAGGATGAAAATGGAGCTAATTATAAGGTAATGAGTGATATGGATATAGGTTAAATATGCATTACATGTGGAGTTATTCTAGTTTGGGTATGTACAGTGGTAGTTTGGGTTGCATCAAGATATACATGAGGTATCTTAGGTATACAGGAGGGATGACTTAAATGTAGAACTACTTCAGACACAAGTTATAGAGTTGGATATTTTGGTAGAAGAAGAGATAGAGTCAATAGATGTGGATGATGCCAAAATTATAGAGGAATACCTTTTATGGTTTATGGACCATCATGGAGGGGGATATGAGAGGGTGGAGTGGTAGAGATAGGAGATTGGAGATGTAGATATATTGGATATGGAGGCCATAAGAGGAGATGGAGAGGGGGATGCAAACATAAAATAAGTGATAGTGGAGATGGATGTGGTCTAGGTACAGTAGTATAGAGTTGTATTTGAGTAGGACTAGCTATAGGCTAGCTTGATATAACTATAGGGGTGTTATGATGCATTATAATAGATTCATGGGGAGGTATGTTGAACATGGGATAGGAATCGCAAGTAGTGTGATAGGATAAAAGTAATAGTAAGGGATGTAGGGGAAAATTTTCAAGATCAAATATAGTGGGAGGGTTATAGGGTAGGAGGATGGGGCCTCTAGGTATTATGAGCATGGATAGATATCATGACATGGTGGCATAGATCTGTATTATGATCATATTATTATAGATTAGATTTTGGAAGTTACGATATGTGCCATCCACATAGACATATAGGTTTGGACTCCATGAAAAATGTATATGACCACATATAGCATGGGGAGTGTACCATAGGGGAGAGATTAGAGGTATGGAGGAAGAGATGGAGGTGATAGTGAAGGAGGCAGAGAAGATATCCATTTGAGCCAAATGTAGTTTACTGAGTAGTCATATCTATAGTTGACTATATAGATTGGATTTGTACATATATTGACACTTTTATGATATATAATTGATTTTGTGGATATATAGATTCATGATTATTTATTACACACATTTATTATATGATCTTGTATTATGTGGATTATGTTTATATGGCATTTAATCTTATATTTACTATACATTATTTACATGGATGATGATGTTTAGATCATGTGATGTAGATATTATCTTGATTATGGATTTATGTGTGTGTTTTAATGGATTTAAAATGGATTATGGATTATGCAATAATTTATGATGTATAATGGATTTTATATTGCATGGATGGTGTTTATATGGATTTTATGATTTTTATTATATTAATTCAATTATATGGATGTGATTTTATATCATGGTTAATAATGGATTATACTGTAACTTTACATGAATTAAATGGTTGCTATTTATGATAAAATGGCTTCTATATTAATGGACCAAGGATGCATGACTCACAATTGTCTTAGATCCTAACCAATGCTAGACCTCTTATTACTTTAGCATATATGCCCTTTTATAAAAATATTTTTTCAACTAAATTCATAAATGTTTGGTTTGAAAAGGTGATTTTTATGTTTACAAGGAAAATGGGAAAAACTTAATTCTCCAAAAATACACATTTTTTTTTTTTGATATGTTTAACCTTAAGATAATCCATGTATATAAGTAGACTGATCAATGTGAGAAGATTTTATGGGATATAATTTTGATTTTATATATTTTTAAGTGATTTGCATTTAAGAAGAAATTGATCAATGCAGGTTGTTTCTTAAATCATAGGCACATATCCATCATTCAAGGGATCCATCTATCATTTTGATATTTTTCTGATTTTTTATCCCAAATTAACCTTTTTTCCATGGATTATATTTAAGTCCACCTAGGGTGTTTTCATAAGCCATAAAACAAGGCCATGTATTATCCCTTTCGAACAAGATTTTAAGGTGAACGACTTTAGGAAATAATGATTCAAAACTCTACTTTTTTTTGAATGGAGATAATCCATGAGAAAATGCTATGAACAAAGTTGGGGTATCCATATTTTAAGGATAAAATGGGTATACTATCATAAATCCACATGATTCTCAATCATTATGGGGTATGTTTAGAGATAGGGGATAAGATTTTAAGATAAATTATGTTGATTAGTATTTTCAATAGGATCATTAATAGTAAAAAGGACATAGATGCAAAGCATTAAGAGGTTCATGATCTGGTTTTCCATCAAGGGAGGCCAAATCATATGCCCTAGATCTATATTTATGAGTGATAATTTGGGGTCCAAGCTAGTTCAAATTAAACTATCTTCATTTAATTATTTCCATAATTTTGACATGTTGATTTTATTTAAGGATAAGATCATTTATTTTAAACTCTCATTTCTTTAAATGTTGATTATATGCATATTTTATTCATTCTTGATATACATGGAGGTGATCAAGGGATGTGGCTCGATGCTTATATAAAATTTCTAACTGTGCTCATCATTTTTGATGATAAACCTCTTTAGAAATGATATCCTTATGAGAGATTCAAAGGGAATAAATTTAAATTTCTATGGGGAGAACTACTTCAGTACCATAAAATAAATAAAAAGGGATAGCCCTCGTAGGTGTTCGAATACTAGTTCAATAAGCCCACAAATAAAAATGTATGTAAAGATGCCAATGCTTTCCAACCTCATTGAATATTTTGGTTAACATCTTGATATGTGTTTTGTTTGATGATTCAGATTTTACATTAACTTGTAGATAATAAGGTGATGAGAAACTCATCTTAATGCCAAAGGAATCACACAATTTTTGGACTTGCTTATTTTTAAAATATTTCCCATTATCTATAATTATTTTGTGTGGGACACCAAAATGCCATATGAAGTGATGATTAATGAAATAAATGATATTATCTACCTTGGTTGAAATAATGGGAATGGATTCCACCAATTTAGTGAAATATTTGATAGCAGTAATGATATAGCTATGCCATTGGGAATATTTAGGATTAATCTACCCTATAGGGTCTAAACCCCATTGGGATAAAGTCCAAAAGTCCCTAACTAATTGTAATTAATGACTATGGATATGGTATAAGTTGGAATGTTATTGTCACTTCATCCATTTCTTATAATACTCATAGTATTCCTAATTCATAATAGGCCAATAATAACCTAATTCCACAATCTTCTTAGCAATAGTTAAACCACTAAAATGACTAATACATATTTCATCATGAGTTTCTTTGATCATGAGATTTGATTTAGAATTCTTGGGATAATAGATAATAATACCATCAAACCCCCACTTCTAAATTACACCCCTAGTATTGCATATTTGGAACTTCACTATTAAAAATCATGCTTAGCATTTTTGGATAAATCTAAAGGAGATATTCTTTTAGATAAATAATTAAATGTTTGTGTACCACATATCCAAATGGTTTTCATCTATAGTATGGATAAAAGGAAGATAAATTTTTGGATAATAAGATTGAGCTTGTGAATAAGGATAGAGAACTTAGATTCCTAGGAGGAAGATGGGATAAAGGAGGCCAACGAAGCCATGGTATCAACAAACCTGTTGGTTGACCAAGGAGTTGTCTAGATGAAATAATGGTTAAGAGTGTCTAAAAATTTCACTACTAAAATATTATACCTCTATATGATTTAATTTTTTCACCAATATATTCCAATTATTTAATTTACTACTAGTTTGGAGTCCCCAAAAATACAAAGTGACTTAACACCTAAAGACAAAGCTTTTTGGAGACCTATAATTAGGGTTTCATACCCTACGATAGTATTAGTATAATTTAAATAAATATTAAAAGATAGGGTTATATGAATGAATTCATGTGATATTATAATAATCCTTACTCCCCCTCGACATTCACATTTAGATCCATTAAAGAATAATGTCATCTGATATTTGAGATCTCCCTAGGATGTGGAGGCTATAAATTTATCAGGGAATTCATATCTAGATAAGAGATTATTATCAAGGAAGGCCTCTTATAATTGATCAAAAATTATTTTCCCATTAATTTACTTTCGGTTAAGGAACTTGAGATCAAACTCAGTGACAAGCATAAGCCATCTTTCCATTCATTGATTTTGATAAGGTTTTGAATGCATGAACTTAAGAAGATCTATATTGGTAATCACATAGGTCTTTTGATTAAGAAAATAATGGTAAAGATTAGAATATAATAATAATAAGGCCAAACATAATCTTATGATATGCGTGTAATTAGTCTCATACTTAACCAAAGTGTGATTTATATAATAAATTGCATTCTCTCTATGTTGATCATTTATATGGGTAAGCATGGCACCTAAAGCATGATCTATGGCTGAGATGTACAAGTAAGTATTTTTATCTTCCCTTGGTGGAATAAGGATAAGGGGAGATAAAATATACTTATTAATAGTATCAAATATTACTTGAAACTTTGAATTCCATACAAATCAGGTGTCTTTCTTAAGAACGTGATGGAATGGCTGATATCATTCTGACTATTATGAAATAAAGTGGTGAATAGATTTTAGTTTCCCCTATAAAATACAAAGATACTTTAGGTTGTAAATAGGTGGAATATCAATAATGGATTTAATTTTTATAGGATAAACCTATATTCCCCTAAGGGAAATGATAAAATCTAAAATATTTCTTAATAGAACCCTAAAGACACACTTTTTGGGGTTAAGATGAACCTGATATTTGATAAAATAGGAAAAAATGTTATGAAGGATGGATAGGTGATATTTAAGATACCTATATTTTCCCATGAGATCATCCACATAATCTTTAACTATTTTTATAATTAAATCATGGAAAATATAAGTCATGGTATGTTGGTAAGTTGCTCCTACTGTAGACACCGAAATCGTGTCGACTCCCCTGGTCATTCCCCGTCTTATTCTTCTTCGCCTATTGAACCCTTGCCGATCACTTGTTTCACCAACCTTGACCCTGGCAGCATGTAAAAATGAGCACAGAGCTAAAGCTAGACTCTATCCCCATTATACATCTGCCGACGTCGGTCTTTACCCGACCGATGTCGCCGACGTCGGTCACCTATCGGCCGACGTCGGCATTCCTACCGACGTCGGTCACCTTCCCCTTGTCCGTTATCAGTTACCATTCGGTTTCCCGAAATGGTTGACGAACCGTCTCTGGAACCGTCCCCGTCCCCCGCCTTCATCAACCTCCGCCAACCATTCGAGACTGGACCCCGAACGCTATTCGAAACGCTGAGCAACCAACCTGCGAATTCCTCCATCAACCTGCGAACCCCGAGCAATCATCAACACTACGACATCAACACTCTCGGCATCAACCAATCTGCACACTATGGCTTTCATCACGTCTTCTGGCAGGTAAGTATTATTCTATTTATTTTATTTCTTTCTTAGTTATTATTTATTTTCTGTCATCCTGATTCTTCAAACCCCCAGACTCTGTTCAGACCCGACCTGACCTTGCCCAGAACCTGTCCTGACTCTCTCAGAACCTGTCCCAACTCTATCCAAAACCCTACCCTAACCTTATCAGACCCTGTCCTGACTCTGTTCAGACCCAGCGTCCCTCGTTTACATCCCTGAACCTGTCCCAACTCTCTCAGACCCTATCCTGAACCTTTTCCTAGAACCTGCCCCTACCGACGCTGGTCACTACCCCGACCGACGACGGCACCTTAACTGACGTCGGCACCTTCCCTAACCGACACTGGCACCACAGAGACCGACGCCGGTGACTGTGCAGAACAGTGCTGCATATCAGGTACGCTCTTTATTTTTCTGTCATTTATTTCTGTCATTATCATCTACTTTTGTCTAATATTCTGCTCTTTTTTATCAGTGGGTTGATATCCTTCTAGGGAGTCTTCGTACTTCCGGGATCGGGCGTTCGCCTAACAGCCCACCATATCCTTTGACTAACGTTTTTCCGTGTTTTAGCCTTTTCTTCGCAGGTGTCATTCCTCCACAGCAAAAGAGGAGAATCTTTCAACGTCTGATTTCAGTGCGCACGACTTTATCAGGTACTTCTAGCCTTGACCATCTTTTAGTTTCTTATTTCTTCTTTGAATGTAGAAAGCAATTTTGCATTAGAAACATTCTAGCACGCCCGGTGGGACCCTAGGTCCTCCTTGGGTTCTTTCTGTCTTTCGTTCATTTAGGTGCATTAGGTTTCTTCCTTTTCACCTCCTTTCGTCTCTTCTTAAACAACATCATAAGCAGAACTAAAATGAACATTTCTTTCTTTCTTACACTTCTAGACTAGTTAAAACTCATATTCTTCGACTCTTTCTCCATTCGTCTTCATACGAACAAACATTTTGACTTGGACATTAAAACACTTTGCATTCATCTCTGTTTGCCTACATCTTTTAGACCACACATAGTAATTAAACCGCATATTGAATTAATCTAGATCACTTGATGTTACACGACCAAACCACTTGCACAAAACAAACATAAAACTTACCTGCGACAAGGCCCGACTAGGATTTCATCCCCCAGCGGATACCTTACCCGTCCCGGTGACCCTACTTGGATTTCATCACCAAGGGGGAAGCCCACTCCGTTCTCTGGCGGAGGATAAACTCTAGTGGAAGTATATTTTGGCTAAGCGAAACCAGCTAAACACTGGAATCGTGAAGTGAGGGGATCTTGCTCCTTAGCACCAGGCCTGTACGGAAGCTAACACAGATTTCTTGAGCACCATAACAAAACCCGAAACCATCTTTAGACCGCCTTCTTCTAGGACCCATTTTTCAGCCAATCTTCCTCTACACACATATTCTAAGGCATAAGCCACTATAATCCTAATAATTTACTTCTAGGGTTTTAGGATCTGCTTGTGTCTTCATCTTTTTGGTTCTTATCTGCTTGTTTGAGCTTGTGAGGACGTTCTCCCTTGCCTTGAATGGTTCTGACTCGTAGCCAAGCCAAGGCTCTAGTCGATCACGCGAGGCATCATCCTCTTCCATCTACCCCGCCTACAACCAACCCTATAATGGAGTTCAACTCGGAAACTGAAAGAACTCCAACCAGACCATCTCTGCCCCAAACGCCTATTATTCCAGAAGGGGACCAAGACTTCGCACGATTCTTGGACCTCAATACCAAAGCCCTGCAACACTATCTCGCGAATAGCCAAACGCGAGACCCCTTTGGCAATCCAATTTATGGAATGCCGACTTCTCTCCTCGCAACTGCGGTCGTATCAACAACGTCCGTAGTCCAACCCTTAGACACCCAGGCTGTTGCCTCAACCAATGACCAACCTTTCACCAACCATCCAAGTGTGGCCTCTCCTTCCATCGTTGGGCCCACTTTCACCGGGGTTTTGGCCCCCAATCAATCTCAGTCCACTCAACCACTTTCTACCCCCTTTCAAAACCTGGTCGTCTCTATTCCGCCCACCCTTACTCCTATCAACACTAGGGTGGCTACCCATCCGTTAGCCCATGTTACCTCTAACCAACCTCCCATGACAACATCAAACCTAGCCATACCTTCCATCCAACCATCTCTAGTCACTTCTTCCGTCCTTACGACTAGTCATCCATATGTTGCACCCTTATTGGTACAACCGACTACGTCGTATACCTCTTCCAACCTCTTTCAAGCGCCTCACAATCTAGGAGGTGCTCCACCCGCCAATCCGTCAGTAGATATCAAGATGCTGATGGATAAAATGTCTAACCTAGAGACCTCCATTACCGGCTCACGCAACACTCTCTCGTACGAACAAATCTATAACGAGCCCATCCATCCTTCTGTCCCCATCAGACCATATCCCAACCAGTGGGAACTTCCTAAGTTTTCTCATTTCCAGAGCAAGGAAGACCCACAACAACATTTATGGGCATTCAGACATGCCTATTACCTTATCGCCCACGATGATGCGTTGCTCTTACGCACGTTTCCCATGTCCCTCTCGGGTGCTGCACTTGACTGGTACAGCTCTTTTCCCAGCCATTCCATCCTCACATTCACTCAGCTGGCCCAGCTCTTCCTTGATCATTTCTCCATCAATATCACCAAGAAGGTCTCTATCACAGACCTCTATTCTATTCGCCAGTTCGAGGATGAATCTATTGCTGATTTCATCGCTCGGTGGAGGAGCCTTATCAATCAAATTTCATTTTCTTTACCTCAGCCTGAGCTTATTGAACTTTTCTCTCAAGCCTATGCTAAACATATTTCTTCTACCTTGAGGGTTCAAACCTTCCGCACTTTTGACGAGGCCTTCACGATGGCTCGTAAACTTGAGTTACGTGCCGTTGAGGAGAATAAAGTCAAGTTGCAGAGTAAGAATCCTAACTCCAAAACCAATGACCCTTCTTCTAAGCCCTCCTCGTCCAATCCTAAATCTAAAGCTTCAGCAAATGCTGTGGTTGTTAGATCTTCTTCTTCTTCGCCTTCAACTAATCAACCTGAACCATCCACGTCCATGAGCGCCACTCGCCAATTTCAGCAGAGATACATATAGCGACAGTTTACTCCACTTGGAGAATCATACGCGTCTATGTTGGAAAAACTCATCAAACAAGGGGCCATCAATCTCCCTCAGATCTGACCTCCACCACAATTTGATCCCTCACGCGCCATCCCTGCGTGGTATAGGGAGAATGACTTCTGCCACTACCACCGTGTTAAAGGTCATGACACGGGCAACTGTAAAACCCTTAAAAACATAGTCCAAGACATGTTGGAAAAGGGTGACCTCATCCTCGACAATCCTAACGCCCCTCCTAATCAGGGTATCAATATCTTCAAACAACCATTCCCTAATCATCCACCAACCCAAAACAACGTCCAGACCTTGACTGACAATACCCATGAACATAATATTCGAACAGTCAATACGGTCTCGCCCCTCATTTCTAACTAACCCCAAGAGGTGAGTTCATCCATCAGTCCATCACATATGGATGAACCTCTTTCTCCGGCTAGTTCTCCCTCAACTTCTCTAATTTTGGAGGATGCCTCGACCTTACCAGCTCCGCCAGTTTCACCATCTTCCTTCTTGCTGCCCATGGAGGACCCAACCTTTCCTACTCCTCGGCCACAAGTGGAGGGCACTATCATCCCTGCCCTTTACCTGCTTGAGGAGCTTCATTCACCAGTTTCTTCTCCACCCAGAGAAGAACCTATCTCTCCTTCATCTCCAACCAAACATGAACCTATCACAACTTCACCATGCTTTGAGCCCGAGACTACTACATTCGTCTCACCTTCAGTCCCACAACCATTGGCATCTTCTCAAGATCCTAAACCTCATCCCGTATCTTCTCAGCCATTTTCCCGACTAGTGGAGAGACTCAAACTTCTCCCTTCTAGGAAAGTGGAACATCAGGGATTGTGGGACCGTCTCACAGCTCTTCAACAAGCCCAGGCCCTCTCATCTCATGCTGCTAATCCTCCCATGATGGAACCGCCTAAGACTATCAACAAAAATCAGATCTCCACTTCCAAACCGTCTACATCTTCATCAACTTCATCAAAACCAAAACCCTCATCTACTCCGCCTAAACTTATCAAATCACTTGGCGTTCACCCCGTCTCCGACCTCACTCATCCACAAGTGAAGGTGGACTTAACCCAAACTTCAACTAATAGTAGTCTTCAACCTAAATCTCAAAAGACTGCCAAACCACAGAGGTGAACGCCTCCTCTTCCGTCACCATTGCCCTCCATTTTGGGCCCGCATCCTTCAACCTTAACCAGAGTCCTTCCCGCTCCAACCTCTAACCAAAACCGGTTGCCTCCTTTGCTTCCTTTACCTACCGCTAGCCTACCCTCTCCCAAAAGGGCGATACCTCTCACGAAGAGTGTACCGTCTCCACCTGTCATCGCACCATCAACCCAGAAGGTGGTACGAAAACCTCCTCCCATTTTGCCCAAGCAAAAGTCATCGACATTGCATACATCGATGAGCATTGACCCTTTAGTGGGCTCATACTCTTTGATCTTGCAACGACTTTTGCAAACTTCTAGCATAACTCTTCCACCCATCAAGCCCTTTCAACCTCTCGGGTCTAAACCTTCCTGGTTCAACGACACGAAGATTTGTTTATATCATCGTACACCAGGACATGACACCGAGACTTGCTATGCCCTCAAGGCTGTCATTCGCCGTTATCTGGAGAAAGACACTCTTCTCTTTGAGGACACTTTCGACCGCCCCCCGACTCCTTCTCACAACCCTTCAATCTCTTCAAACCCATCCACATCTCATCAACCGGTTACAATCCCTTCATCATCTTCACCTCCCATCTTTGAAATCAATGCCATTCACATCACCACTAGGTCACAAAAGGATAAGGCGAAAGAAAAAGCCGCCATTCCTTGGACCTACCCTTTTGTCAATCCACCTCAACCGCCTAAGCCTAAGATTTCTATCCTTGGCGCGCCTCAACCCTCTTCTTCTTCTTCCTCTTCCGGACCAATCCATGACTCTATGTTGAAACAGCTTCACCAGACACCTGTGAAGATGTCCCTCTACGATCTCATCCAAACCTCACCTCAACATCATCAGGCCCTCATCCAAGCCCTGCAAGCAGCGGAGGTCCAACCTGAGGATCCCCAGCCACTTACTGCCCTTGTCCACTCCTTAGCCCCTGTTGCCTCCATAACATTCAGCGATTCTGAGATTCCTACATCCAACACGGAAGATCAGGACGCCGCCCTCTTCATCACTGCCTACATCGATCGGACACGCATTAAACGCGTTATGATCGATGGGGGCGCTAGCATCAACATCATCTCCACTCATGCCTTTGATCAGTTGGCTCTTCCCAAGAATTATGTCTCCAAAACTGACGCGATCTTACGCTCTTTCAATGACACTACTACCACGACCATTGGCACAGTCATCCTTCATATCCGCGTTGGTCCACGCACAGTCCCGGAGCTCTTCTACATCATCGAAGGAGAGTTCCAATACAACATCTTGCTGGGCCGACCCTGGATCCGCGCCATGGCCTGTGTCCCCTCCACCCTGCACCGTTGTGTGAAGTTTGAGCATGACGGACAAGTCCACACCATTCCCGCTGACCCTTCGCCTTTCAAAACATGCAATACCACCTACTATCCAAACGATGTCCTCATTCCTATCAAGCCGTCAACCCCGGCACCGCCTCCATCTGCGGAAGCTTCAACCAGTTCGCAACAGGCGGTCGCCCTTACACCTCCCCTTCAAGCGACAACCACAGACCCCATGGAAGACGTCTTCCAAAGACTTTCATTAGGAGAGTATCGCTTGCTGGCTTTAGACATGTTCCAAACTCTGCAAGAGTATGGACGCCTTCATCACAGCCCCAGCTACGACCATCGGATCGGGATGATCATACCTTATGGTCCCCCTCACCTCCGCACCAACCTCGTCTATGGAGGGCTTAATCAAGCTCCTACTAATGGTAATCCTCTTTCTTCACCCCAACCTTTCACATCAGATTTTTCATTTCTTGGCAACCCCGCCTTTGCACATACTTACCTTTACAGGTGTGCATGGAAGTGTTTTGGTTTTGGACGCTATGAGCAGGGCTCCCATCAGCCTATCCAACCACTCAATGATGACGACACCAAGAAACGGTATGGTCTGAGATATCATGACCCCACTCAAGACCCTGTAGACCTTTATCCTGAACCAATCCTTGATCAATCTCCTCCACACTCGCCTATTTCGCCACCTTCACCTATGGAGTCAGTGGTTTCCATTCCTCCTAGTTTTTTTTTCCATAAACACCATCCGCCTGGACCCCTTGACTTATCAGCTCAATGGGGTATCCAAGTCTCTCCCTCTCATTCTTCCCACCATGATCGAGGATGAGTCGGCAACCATTCACACTGTTCACTGTGATGACGATGATGCCATTCTTTCCTACATGGGCGCTGATGATTCTTTCATCCAGCGCTCCCTCCCTTCTAAGACCTAGGTTATGTTAAATGAATCAACCATTGACATCAACCTTCCTTCTTCTGATGTTCCTCATGTCTTAAAGATCGGCCAATCTTTAGACGCTCAGGAGCAGCTTGACTATACCCAGTTCCTCTCTGACCATAGCAAGGCCTTTGCCTGGACTTACAGTGATATGCCTGGCATCGACCCCACCATCGTTACCCATAACATTGTCACCAAACCAGAGGCTAAGCCTGTCAAGCAAAAGCTTCGAAAGATGCATCCTCGCGTTGCCCTCCTTGTCAAGGAGGAGCTTCAGCGTCTCCTTTCTGTCTCCTTCATCCAGCCTATCGATTATCCATAGTGGGTCTCTAACATCGTCCCAATCACTAAGGCAACTGGGGGGATTCGGATCTGCACAGACTATCGTGACCTTAACCCAGCCTGTCCTAAAGACGACTTTCCTCTTCCTAACATTGACCAGCTCATTGATCTTACGGCCAGCCATGAGATGCTATCTCTTATGGACGAGTTTTCAAGATATAATCAAATCCTGATTGCTCCGGAAGATCAGCACAAGACTACTTTCATCACCCCATGGGGGACTTTTTGCTATCGAGTCATGCCTTTCGGCTTGAAGAACGCAGGTGCCACTTATCAGCGTGCCATGACCTACATTTTCCATGATCTCCTCCACAAAATCATGGAGGATTATGTGGATGACCTTCTCGGCAAATCCAAATTTCGCCGTGACCATCTGACCATTCTCAACATCATCTTTTCTCGTCTTCTTCAGTACAATGTCCGTCTTAACCCCAAGAAATGTGTCTTTGGGGTCCTCTCTGGCAAGCTTCTCGGCTTCATCATTTCCTTCCGTGGCATCGAGATAGATCCCACCAAGATTCGCGCTATTCTTGAAATGCCTCCCCCGACCAATCTCAAGCAGCTTCACAGTTTGCAAGGTAAGCTCCAGTCCATTCGTCGCTTCATCTCGCAGCTTTCTGACCGCTGCCAACCTTTTCATCATCTCCTCAAGAAGGACGTCATTTTTACATGGGATAAGGACTATCAAGAGGCTTTTGAAGCCTTAAAGCGTTATCTGGTCTCTCCACCAGTTCTCATTCCACCTAAAGATGACCAACCCTTCTACCTTTATATCTCAGCCACTCACCATTCGTTAGGTGCCATGATCGCGCACCGAGATGAGCATCACCGTGAGCAAGCCGTTTATTATATCAGCCGAACACTGGTCGACTATGAAACTCGGTATACCCATATCGAGAAACTCTATTTGGCGTTAGTCTTTGCTGCTACTAAACTTTGCCACTATCTTCTCAGTCACAAAACCTTTGTCATCACCCACACCGATCCTCTCAAATATATGCACTCCAAGCCATATCAGAATCAACGTATGGCTCGGTGGCTCATGCTGCTTACTGAGTTCGATCTCAAATTCATCCAGTAGAAATCTATCAAGGGGCAAACCATCACTGATCAACTAGCACATGCCCCTCTTCCTGACACTCAACCTTCGCAGTGTGAATTCCCTGACGAGTCTATCGCTGCGCTTTCCTCCGACGACACCACCTATCAGATGACTATGTTCTTTGACGGATCCAAAAGTCAACTAGGTGGAGGTGCTGGGATCATTCTCATCCCACTCGAAGGGGAGCCCATGCCTTTGTCTTTCAAACTCGACTTTGATTATACAAATAATATGGCCAAATATGAGGCCTTAATTTTGGGACTTCAGACCACCCTCTCTCTCAGCATTAAGTCCATCAACATCTTCGGCGACTCGCAGCTCGTCGTCAATCAGGTCAACGGTTCATACCTCTGTAAAAATGAAATTTTGCAAAGGTACAAAAATCGTGCTGACATTCTCCTTGCATCTTTCGACCATTTCCTCTTGCAGACTGTTCCTCGATCCACGAACAAGTTTGCTGACACTATGGCTTCTCTCGCTTCCCATATCCCATCTTCCTCATCTGCATCCAGACTTTTTGTCACGGTGCGTCGTGAGTCATTGCCTTCATATATCTCTCCTCACATTTATCATGTCAACACTATAGACCCTAGCCCATAAGATGCTTGGTATAAGCAACTTGTGGACTTCTTATCTCTCTCTATCATTCCTCCCAACCTCTCTAGTAATGCACGACGAGCTTTTATCAAGCGTACTGCTCGCTATACCATGCTAGGGGGTCTTCTCTATAAGCGAGGCTTCGACGGCCTCCTTCTTTGTTGTCTCACCTCCACTGAAGCATCTCACGCCATCCAGCAAGTCCACGATGGGATTTGTGGCAGACATTTCAGTGGAAATTCAGTTGCCAAGCGCATCCTTCGTCTGGGCTATTATTGGCCTACCCTTCATCAAGACTGTAGCGATTATGTTTGGCGTTGCATCAAGTGTCAGCAGCACTCTAACTTGCTTCATCTCCCCAGTCATGCCTTGCAAGTTGCTCAGGATTTCTGGCCTTTTTCTCAGTGGGGTTTAGATCTCATCGGTGAGATTAACCCTCATTCGTCTCTTTGTCATCAATCTATCATCACAGCCATTGAATATTTCACCAAGTGGGTGGAAGCCATTCCTCTCGTCTCCACAAAAGCCGACAAGATCGTCGACTTCATCAACACCCACATCATCTGTCGTTTTGGTGTCCCTCATAAAATCATCACTGATAACGGCAAGTCCTTCAAAAACAAAACTGTCCAAAAGCTATGCGACTCCTTCGGTATCAAACTCAGTTTCTCTTCGCCTTACTACCCACAAGCAAATGGGCAGGCCGAGGCTTCCAACAAAATTCTCACCAAAATTCTCATGAAAGTGGTCAGTGACACAGGCAAGGATTGGCACATTCACATTCCCTTCGCTTTGTGGGCTTACCGCACTAGCATCCGAACCTCTACGGGTGCTACCCCTTTTTCTCTCGTGTACAGAACAGAGGCTATTTTACCTCTCAAAGTACAGATCCCGTCTCTCCACATTTCTCTACATGATATCCTTTCCAACGATGACTTTCGTCAAGATCGCTTAGCTCAACTTGAGTTACTTGACGAACACCGTCTTGCTGCCCTTAATCATCTCCATGTCTATCAACATCGCATCAACCGCACCTATGACAAAAATCTGCAAGAACGAGATTTCAACACCAGAGACCTCGTCCTCAAAGAGAATCAACACATGACCAATATGGAGCGTAGTAAATGAGGCAAGTTTGCTCCTAATTGGCTCAGACCTTTTATTATCACGCACAAGTATGGATCAGGGACTTACCGTCTGTCTTCTCTTGATGGACGCCCAGAACCTGAGCCTCTTAATGCGTTGCATCTGCGACCGTTCTACTGCTAGTCGAGTATTCGTCCACTTGACACTTAACTTGAGCTCGTCCCTTGAGCAATCCCCGTCCTCTTTGTCTTACTTCCTTTCAACCCTATTCCTCTTAACAACTCCTATAACCCTTTTATGATGTATGGATGCTTTGTCCTAATAAAAGGGAGCCCTTGACCTCCTACAATCTTGTCCATGACTCACATTTCTATAAAAACAAATCAAGATGTCAAAACATATCCATGGTCACTATATCAATATCAAAATCAAAACAAACAGACTGCTCCCTCGAAGGACAGCTGTAATATCATTGTTGTAATAAATAGACTGCTCCCTCGAAGGACAGCTATTCAAAAGCCTTTATATTAAACAAAAATCTAGACCACTCCCTCGAAGGATGGCTATGACTACTCTGGCAATAAACAGCAACTTATTTTAGAAGCTTCCCGCATTGATCAGCTTCACAACCTGACCACCAAGCAAATGACATCTCTATGCAGGCTTCCCGCATTGATCAGTCTGCGCAAATAAAAAAAAAAAAAAACGAGTCACGGACTTGGCTTGTAGTTGTCTCAGGGTCTCCTATAAAAAGGGGCAAAGTTATCTCTGCTCTTAAAATGGGTTACCCTCTTTCCTCCTCCTATTACCTACTCAAGGGACTTCGAGCTCACTTTAATGTCTAAGTGATTCGATTACCGCTCTAACATAACTATGGTCAACGACGTCACGCATGAATGGGGCTCTTGGTTCTCATAACCCCTATCTATGCTATCTTTTTGGTCGTTGTCAATGAAAGAGCAATATGCTTTTCACTTCTTCTGCACTTTGGTCACATTCACCCTCATCACTTGTCGATCAACTCAGCTCAACTCTCTTTTCACACCATCAACATGACCTTGCCTATTCACCCTAGTTTCTATGGACACCAATACACATGGAAACTATCAACTCGCCCCAATTTATGTTAAGCATAAACCAATACTTGCTGAAGCATAAATAGACTTAAATTCATTTTTAGCATACATCCATCACGTATATGGGATATTGCTAGGGATGAAAAACCCCTCAACCAATGTTGCAGAATACACCATTTGGAAAAGGCTGCAACATCTTTTTTTCCTCATCATCCCTTTGACCCTTCCTCCCTTCTAGGGAGAACTACATCGGCCTGAGGCCCTATCACCAGGGCTATGTAGGCAGCACTCAGTTGACATGGGGTCTTCTGGGGTTAGCTCGGCCGCATCCTTTCATCCATTCATCCATCCATCGACCACCAACCATTGGAGATCATGCCTATCTCCTCCGACCTCGACCACTTCCAAGACGTTTTTGCCTTGGTTGTTTTTGCATGTATGCTACCTCATGACTGGTTAGCAGAATTGTGTGCAGACCTTTTTGGACCCTCACAAGTATAGGATCGCACACCGGTTGATCCGCCCTACTTGTGACTTTTTTGCGTTTCTAGGAGCACTTCCTGAGCCCGGGATACCTGGAACGCGACGACCCATTTAGAGCTTTAGCTTAGATTGAGTGACCCGATCAGCAGACGACTAAATGCTGGGGCTCGGTTACTTCAATTTTGCCACTCCTCGACCCTTGACCTGCGACACTTTGGCCTAACCATCTCATGCAGTGGTATGCGCGCAATCACGACCTTTGCAGCGTTCACCCTCACCCCTTTTTCATCCGCTCTTTATCAAATCAGCACCTGATTCCTGGTTCCCTTCCCTCGACTCCTGCTTTGAGGGGGAATACCTCATCCTTACTCGGGGCATTTCGCTTCCTAATTTTGTCTTGCAGTTCATTCGAACAACCAACAAGACGAAATCAACCTTATCCCTCACCTGGGGCACTCACTCCTATTTTTGTCTTGCAGTTCACCCAGAACAACCAACAAGACAAAAAGGGGCAAATGTAGACACTGAAATCATGTCGACTCCCCTGGTCATTCCCCGTCTTATTCTTCTTCGCCTATTGAACCCTTGACGATCACTTGTTTCACCAACCTTGACCCTGGCAGCATGTAAAAATGAGCACAGAGCTAAAGCTAGACTCTATCCCCATTATACATCTGCCGACGTCGGTCTTTACCCGACCGATGTCGCCGACGTCGGTCACCTATCGGCCGACATCAGCATTCCTGCCGATGTCGGTCACCTTCCCCTTATCCGTTATCAGTTACCATTCAGTTTCCTAAAATGGTTGACGAACCGTCTCTGGAACCGTCCCCGTCCCCCGCCTTCATCAACCTCCGCCAACCATTCGAGACCGGACCCCGAACGCTATTCAAAACGCTGAGAAACCAACCTGCGAATTCCTCCATCAACCTGCGAACCCTGAGTAATCATCAACACTACGACATCAACACTCTCGGCATCAACCAATCTGCACACTATGGCTTTCATCACGTCTTCTAGCAGGTAAGTATTATTCTGTTTATTTTATTTCTTTCTTAGTTATTATTTATTTTCTGTCATCCCGATTCTTCAAACCCCCAGACTCTGTTCAGACCTGACCTGACCTTGCCCAGAACCTGTCCCGACTCTCTCAGAACCTGTCCCGACTCTATCCAAAACCCTACCCTGACCTTATCAGACCCTGTCCTGACTCTGTTCAGACCCAGCGTCCCTCGTTTACATCCCTGAACCTGTCCCAACTCTCTTAGACCCTGTCCCGAACCTTTTCCCAGAACCTGCCCCTACTGACGCCGGTCACTACCCCGACCGACGACGGCACCTTAACCGACGTCGGCACCTTCCCTAACCGACGCCGGCACCACAGAGACTGACGCCGGCGACTGTGCAGAACAGTGCTGCATATCAGGTACGCTCTTTATTTTTTTGTCATTTATTTTTGTCATTATCATCTACTTTCGTCCAATATTCTACTCTTTTTTATCAGTGGGTTGATATCCTTCTAGGGAGTCTTCATACTTCCGGGATCGGGCGTTCGCCTGACAGCCCACCATATCCTTTGACTAACGTTTTTCCATGTTTTAGCCTTTTCTTCGCAGGTGTCATTCCTCCACAGCAAAAGAGGATAATCTTTCAACGTCTGATTTCAGTGCGCACGACTTTATCAGGTACTTCTAACCTTGACCATCTTTTAGTTTCTTATTTCTTCTTTGAATGTAGAAAACAATTTTGCATTAGAAACACCTGCATTCTTTAAACCAAAAGGTATCACCTTGTAACAAAACGTCCCCCATGTATTACTAAAAGGAGATTTATATTGATCTTATGGGATATAAGGATATTTTTATAACCAAAAAATCCATCCCTGAGTGACAACATTTTGTGTCCTATAGTGAGATCCTTGAGATGGTTGATATTAGTAAGGGGGAAATCATCTTTTGTACAAGCAATGTTAAGATCAGGAAAGTTGGTGTAAAGGTGAAATCCCCCCATGGGATTTGTAATAAGTAATATGTTATATATAAATTGAGGATAATCAATGGGTTAGATAAAGTTAATGAATAACAATCACTATAATTATTCTTTGATAATAAGTGTTATAGAAGGATGCATCTTACAAAGTTTTTGATTTATTGGTTTAGCTTTAGGAATGGTAATGATGTTATGGATGACTATAGGAAGGTCAATTCATGGCATATAAATATAATACCAAGAAAAATATTGGATATGATTAGAAAGGAATGCCATGAAATCCTAGTGTTCTTGAGAATCTAAGGATTGTTTCACTTTGATATTTTATGAGACCTCAAGCACCCCTATATTAATATCAGTTATGACCTCATTTAAAACACTAGGAGATTTAGATGGTATGATATTCTTAAAATATTAATTTCCCACCCTAAATATGTTAAAATAGAGTTATCATCTTAACACTCCATTACATGAATTGAGGAATAATCTTCATATATTAGGTCAGGAAAATCTAGGGGAAGGGATATGGTTTTCACTTTGCTTTGATAAGTTAGCAGTTCTAAGTGAATGGTGCTAATAAAAAAATTTAGGTGGGATGGAAATGGTGTCATTAATTGCCATAGGGGAATTGAGATGGGATGAGGGAGTTTCATCATCCACATCCATATGGATATGAGATATCTAAGATGATTCTCATCAGCTTTAGGAGTTTTTTTTGAAACTGAAGCCATGTTTCTCATGTGGTTTTATAAGGTAATTTATAAAAACCTCATGAGTTATTTATTCATAACATCCTAGGCTAAATAATTTCTAAGTACATCATTGGATATAGGTTTTCATGAAGTGTGGTTTGTTAAGAAAGGAAAATTTATACATGAATAGTTTAGTATGCATTTGAATTTCCCCATATAAAGGGGATTGGTCAATTCCTCCATAGGTTAAGTGTGTTTGGAGGTGAGGATTTATAAAGGGGATAATGTCTCTTAAGTTGGGTTGGTAAGTACATTATTGTTCAGGGCATCCATATTCTTGAGGGGTTGATAAGGTGTTGAGAGTTAATAATTGTTACTCCCCTATAAAGAGTTATTGGAATATCAAGTCAAAAGAGTTTACATCAGGGATATGAGATGAAGTATAATAGAAATATCAAATGTTTCACCCAAAAATAATGAATTTGAGTTATTTATGGGGATCAAGACATCATTAGGTTGATAAGTTAAGTTGTAAGTCTTGAATAGATGTGGATCTATTGGGAAACATGGATCTTAGTTTCATGTTCAAATTTAAGACATCAATGAAAAGTGGAGGGAATAAAACACATAGCGCATATCTAAGGACATCCTAGTTAGATGTTATATTTAAATTTCCCTTATATCACTTAAAATAACTATATGAGGGTATGTATTCCTACTTGGATGGGAAGGATGATTATTCCTAATGTAGGGGAAACAATATCATAAAATGATCATAGGATGGTTAGAGATTGAGCTACAATAGTTTATGGTAACTAGAGTTGCCTAAAATTGTGTGAGGAAATAATATTTATATTGGATCCATTATCAATCATAAATCTTTTAATTCATGTTTAATTAACTTGGGCAATGATAAATAATGGTGGGTCTTGGTCATTAGTTTGTAATAGGGATATTTCAGAATCATAAAATGTGATAGATGATTTTTATAAGGATCTGATGAATGATGATAGAATCTAAGGTTCATTTTATTATATCTAGGTGTCTTAAAAGACCTCTATTATATCTTTGTGATATTATGAATAATTTTGGATAAGTTTGTATAAAGACATCTTGATGGGGAGTTGGTGGAGTTATTTCAGAACTGATATATATATATATATATATATATATATATATATATATTAACTCTAAGAAATTTTTATTTTTTACATTCCCTAGAATAGAAAAATTAGATTTTGGGATAAGATTTGTAGGATTGTTTGTGTAGAAGAAGGATCTTTTGAAATATTCAACTTTGCTTTGTTGGGATTTTAGGTTTTATGACCCTAGGTCTAAGATTAAGTGGCTATGAGTATTACATCTATCTAAAATAATGGTGGGTTTACTGTGTTTTTGGAATCATCTAAGTTTATATGGTTTATGAGGGGTTGATACTAAGTTTCATTAGAGGATCTATCATCCTTTGATGCTCATTTTGAACCTCTTGATAATTTACTAATTCCTGGGGTGGTTGACTCTAGTAGTTTGACTATGAAGATAATCATGACCAAATTATTCTAGTAAAAGATCATCCTCTTCTAATAAATTTTGGAATACAAATTTTAGTACATTATAAATTTTGATATCATGTCTTGCTATTTGATGGTAAGCACTCTTCTTGTTTTCCTGATACCATGCTAGTTTTTGAGTATGAGAGTTAACATGATTTACAAGTGGTAGTGTGATAAGGGAGGTTTAAAAGAGTTGATCAAGAATATTGGAGTAATACCCCCATCATGGATCTTGGTTAGGTTTTCCTACCTTTTAAGGCATTGTCATGGGAGCTACACTTACTTTCTATCTTGATTCCTTGCATTAATTATTCAAATATTTCCCATAGAAGGTACTTTATGCCTAGAATAAGACCTTACAACAAGATTTTGAGGGTAATAAGTATTTAAGGGATTATATATTAACATTATTACGATGGTAATATCCCTGTGTACTAGTTTATGATTCTTATAAGAGGATTCTATAATGGTGGCTTTTGGTTTCATATAAGGATGAGGTCCTAATATGGATTCTCTAGTTTTCATTAATGGCAAAACCATTTTACCTATTTAAGCTTGATCAAAAGTAGTAGGGATATACTCTTTAGGGATTTCAATTATTATTGGTGTATGTTATAAGTATTTACCTCATGATATGATAAGGTTTATTGTTACACTTCCTAAGACTTTTCCCTTAATTTCTCTTTTTACAAGATTTGGCTCAGCTTGAGCTATAAGGGAAGGTGGTTTTGGAATTGGTAGATGTAATGTAGCAAACATATCAAGAGGGAGTAAGTTATAAGTAATGGGTATGCTACATAAAGGTGTTGTATTAACTAAAGGAGTAATATTCATATATTTTAGGATAACCAAACAAGTATCCTCCTTGATAGCTTTCTCATCCTTTATTTTTGGTTGATTACCTTGAATAGGCTTAAGTAACATTTCCTCAAGAGGATCTCAAATAATGAGATCTAGAAAACCTGAGTAAATATTAGGAACAAATCTAGCCAATTTAGATGGTATGAAACTATCTCTTGTATGGAGATTTGGGATTCTAGTTATTTCATAAGGTGATTCATAAGCACTACCAACTTATTTAGGTATAAGTTCATCATGTGTTGTACTTATCACATGGGTCTCATTATTTGAGGTACATTTTGAGTTTGCTTGTATAGAATTGGATGTAGAAGGATGGTTGGGGAATGAATACCTAAATATATATATATATATATATATATATATATATATATATATATATATATATATGTATTGATTATGAGGAGCATTAGGATTATATACATGTAATTCCCCTTGGTTAATAGGGTTTTGAACTAGACTTTTGAAGTATCAATACCTATTGACATCATGATTACATACACAATGATAAATGCAAAAGTTATTTTCTTTATACCAACTAGGCTTGGGGAGAGAATCATCAAAGATCTAACTAGAGAAATATTGATAATAGAATATTTTTGGAGCTTATCTAAAATGGAAGCATATGACTCTTTTAAGGGTGTGTATTTTTGAGGGGCAAACTATGTTAAAGGTTTTTGTCGTTAAGTTTGGGACATAGAAGATTTGGATTGGCTCTTTATCTATGGAGGTGTCAATTATAAGATGACAACATTTGTTGTGACCTTAATTTTGGCATTGTTAGTCCCTTTAAAGGGACCAATTTTGAAGTTCTTATTACATAACTTTACCTTTCTTTCCTCTAAAGCTCAGATTTCTAGTTTACAAGCCATGGAAAAGGCTTCATCAAAAGCCTTAAATAATTGAACCCGTAATGTTGATGAGATATGCTTATCGTATAATCTCACAAATAATTTTATTAATTATGGTTGAAAAAGGGAGAAAGTAATTTGGTTTATAAGACTTTACCATCTAGCTATGAAATTGGTAATGGATTCATCATCAAATTGTCTAATGGCTTAGAGGTTAGTTATGGTCACCTTCCTTGCAATGTTAATGGAAAAATGTTCTAAAAATATTTAGGCAAGTTGCCTAAAATAAAACAAGGAGTGTTGAGGGATAGATTTATACCAGTATAATTCTAGTCTAACTAACGATATGGGAAATGTCTTTAGGAGGAGAGTGTCATTGTGAGTTATGAGATAACAAGTGTGTTTAAATGATCTAATGTTTTGTTGAGGATCTTCCTTATTTTGAAATTTCATAAATTTTTTAATTTCCCATTATGATGGGTATGGCCTAATAGGACATCTAGATTAATGGGTTCATTGCAAAATTTCTCATACACAAGTATATTTTTTTCCTAGATGTAGAGGATTCTATATTTTCCATCATGTTCATAAGAATGTTTATGAGGTTATGTAAGGTATTATATAATTAATACCCCCTAAGATGTTTTGTTCTAGGTGTTGATAGGTGGAGAATAAAATGGAAAAGGTTTTTTAAAAGGGATAACCAATATAAGTGGTTATGATAGGTTGGGAGGAATCCACATACTATGAGATTTGTAAGGGTATATTTTTTGTGGGGATGAGTGAAAATAAGTGGATCCAAGGGTTTGAGAGGGAGCTATGTATTAAGTAGTTGAATGGACATATTGTTAAAGAGGATAACTTAGGGGAAATTATTGTAAAGGTTAGGTTTGAGGAATCAAAGATATGCTAGTTTGGATAAGAGGGAGAGTTGCAGGGATTGAAATTACTAAGCTCTAGGGTGAAGTAGTGGGTGGTGGTGTAAGCATAAGTTGAGGTGTAGTAACATTTTGGGCTTGGGTGATGGTAAGAGAAGGGTTATTAGATACTAGTGGAAGAGGATTATTCAATATTTGAGATAAGTTGGTATTAAAATACATTGGAGGAGGGTTTTTGAGATAGAAAACTATAGATATAGTAATCCATTTAGATACCTCTAGGGGCATCCCAAAATCAAACCTAGATGACTAGGTTTGAGGGGAAACTATGAATGACTTGAGTACTAAGATAATGATTAAGGGAAATTGGATTAATATATAATATACTAGAAAAATTTTATTCCCCTTGCATATAAAACTAGGGAATCTCATCCCCCATGGATTTAGGAGAGGTGGGAGGAATCAGGGTGCTCTCCATAGATGAGGATGAGGTAGGAGATTTAGTTTATTTCAGTGACTGTTGTCACATTAAAACCATGTAGCACTAAAAAGAAAGAATGAAATGAAATTCAAAGGCACACAATATTCTTTTGATTATCTCATTTTACTGAAAGCAAACACACACACTACTAAATGTATTTAAATTTTTTTTACTTTTTAAGAGACTAAATTTAGAATGTGATAAGGAAAAATGTTAATGAGGTTACTAAGAAAAATGTTAATCCAAAGATGATTTTAGGTTTTGTTAAAGATGTGAACCTATATATACACAAAGTTACATTAAGGCCTGATTTTATGTTGGAAGTACATGGATTGGTATTTGGTCCTACCCCCTTACTTCAAACACCACATTGATAATGGTGTCAGGGGATTAGCCTTTATACTTATTATTATAATTTTTATACTCAGTCAATAGACCATGTCAGTTTCCCCCTTGGTGATGAAATCCAAGTGGGTCCACCTTAGATAGGAAAATATTTTTATGCTTGTTATAAGATTATGTGTCTTGGTCGTGTGTGAGAAAGTGTGATTATCATGATATATCAATCTACCTAGATTAATCTATGTATATTATCTAAGTAATCACAGAGGATGAAATTCAATCCTTTTTAAACCTTAAAATGAAAATCAAGAATTTATTATTTTTTTGAATGAAAATAAACAATCAAGAAAAATGTAACTAATGAACAATTTCACAATGAAAATAACAAGAACAGTGAGACCTTAGGGGTCCCACTAGACATGCTAGAATGTTTTAGTATTTTTTTCAATTCATTTTTCCTTTAGTAAAATTAACTACTAAAAATAGAAATGATACAGGTTTTTAAGAGGAATAACTGTGATAATTTTTTGTGCACCACTGACCTAGTGAGTCAAGAGCTTCTTTTTTGATAGGAAGGAATACCTACACACAAGATAAAACTTGGATAAGATTGGATTAATAAGATAGATAAATGGACTACTTTATACATGATTAGTTCCAAGAAGTGGTACACTTCCTTATAGGGATGCCAATCATCTATTTTATACAATCAAGTGGATAATATAATGATAGAAATTACAATAAAGTTGTGATAAGATATGATACTAAAATGCAACAAACTAATTTACTACATATATATTATCATATAATTCATTCCAATACACTATATCTAAGTCTTCTTGTTCCTGAATTACTTCTAGTTGCTTGGTGATGGATTTTAGAGTTGGAGTAAAGATAATCATGCAAAGTCCTAACTCAAAGGAGATGTCACTTTGATAAGAAAATAATAGATGAGAAACTATGGGTAAGTCATGGATTGAAACCAAATCATGTGTAACTCTAGGTAAGGTCATCTATAAACAATAATGCATGATTTTAGTACTTAAAATATAAAATTGGAATCACTTAGGACTGTTAAACTAGTCTTGGGTTACAGATAGAAATAAAAACAGAGATATTGATGCTGATTGTCTCAAGATTAGCATCAATTATGTAATTGATATTGATCATATGATTAATCATGATTGATCCTAATAATGGATACAAAATACCTAGGATGGGACATAAAATAGGGAATTAAGATGTTTTAAAAGGCTTAGGGACTAGTTATTGATTATCTAAATAGATTAATTGTAGTAAATATAATATAAATAAAGAACATAGTAACCAAAATGTACTCAAATAGATAACATACTTACCTTTGAAAATGTTTCTTATGTTGCATAAAAATTCTCATTGACAGGGTATGCTTAACCTAGGAATGAGTGTGGATGGGATGAAATAGGAATGGCAATCCTTTAAAATACTTCAAAGTAATTTCTTCAACATTCTAGTTTGTAAATTTAGGATCCTTCAACTTGAGGAAAGACTGAGTATAAATCAATGTCAATCCTAATAGAATTGATGATGATTACAATGATCAATATTGATCCATCCAAGTTTAACCTATATATTTCAACAACTCTAAATCACAAGATTAAACATTGTCTAGGTTGATTTTTAATGTGGCTAAGTTATGGAGAAGTTATTAATGAGTTAAAACAACTTAGATCTAATAAGATTAGGATATTTTACTAGATTTAAGGATGGTTAATCAGTTACTTAGGTAAAAAGGTAATTAATTAGATTAATTAATGTAAGATGGTAAATTTTAAAATTATATTAACTGGCATAAAAAGGATGGGAAGGGGGAAGGGGAAAGACACATTTATTCATAATAAATGTAGTGTAAATGTATATTATCTACAACACTATCTATTACCTTAGATTCATTAAATATTTAGCAAAATTACAACACCTTTTTTTGTTTTACTTTCTAAGGATGATAATTTTATTTGGAATAATACATGTCAAATAACATTCCAATAAATTAAATATATACTAATAACATCTATAGTCTTTAGAGGTCTCAATTAGACATTTCCATTTCATATCCATATAGACACTTCTGATACTACTAAAAGAGTTGTGAAGACTCTTCAACCAAGATCTCTTAAATAATACATTACCAAAATCATTAAGATAATGAATTGCACACAAATAATAAACTATATTTTATCCACAAATAGATTATACAATGTTAAAGTTGTTCTTCTCTTCTCCTTTATACAAGATGCACTAATATAGTGCTTATAATATGAGAGATATGGGTCAGTGTTTCCCATCATTGTAATAACAAATTTATGGGAAAATTTTCCAACCATGTAAAAACATTAAATAAGGAATAAATATCAAATATACCTAAGAATATATTAAACTAAGCTAGTGATTAATTTGAATACACTCCCTTAATCTATTATTAAGGAGAGAAAAAATAAAATGGGCCTCGAATACTAGGCATAATGATGTAACCATACATAAAGGAGCTCTTATAAAGTGGATAAAAAGGAGAAAAATTTTAGGGAAAACTCCCTCCCAAAAGAGATAAAAAATAAGAGAGAGTTAGAAGGCCCCCCAAAGATGATGTTGAAGTAGTACATATTCTCAATACTCATAAGTCACAAAGGAACTCAATTTGCATGAGTGGTCCAAATTCACTAGTCAATCACAAAAAATAATTGACACTAGGATTTACCAGAATAGCTTCAATTAAGAAAAATGTTATTGGTGTTAAAACTACAAAGGAGTATTTCCTAGTCAAAGGAACACTCAACACCTAATAAATAGAATCTACACCAAACCCCCTATATGACTAACTAGATGGAGTGACAATAAAAAAAATGTATGCACCCCTCCCCATTATTATAAATGGGTGGAATGAGTAAAAATGTATATATGAGTGGGACGAATCCACTACTTGAATACTGAAAAAGATGACATTGTATACACCATAATAGATATATATCATGTTGAAAGAGATTATCAAATTATCAAATAAAATAAGATGCCATTAGGATTTACTAAAATATATACACCTCAAGTTGTGGGAGATTATCAATTATCAAAAAAGTGTTGTCAAAAATATAGATAAGATCTATCAAATAGATGGCCCTAGTGGTGATAGGAGAGACTAGAAACTGAAATAGTAAAGGGTGCACAAACTAAGGTACACACACATGAAGGTATACTAGGATAAAAAACAAACCCCCCATGGAAATTTATAACTTAGTGTGATTATATTTACCAAATTATTTTAAAAATCCTTATTATTAAATTCTTTTAAAAAAATTAAACTATTTTTACCAAATCTAGAAAAAGCAGATTTAAAAGAAATTTGTCGCAAAAGAAAAGAAAATCTTTCACATAGATCAATCTTCCACATTGATTTTTCAATTTAAATACAAGATTTAATTTTTGTTTCTTGATCATGCATAAAAGATCATAGAAAAAAAAATTCATGAGGTCAACTTCAAATCCTCATATATCCTTGGATACTGATCATAATCCTTATTATTACCACTTTATGTAAACCTCTAAAAGTCATCTTTCCAATAGTGAAATTATTTTCTCAATAAACACCTATGTGAAGATAAAAATGATCTATAATATACTAATTATTTCCTTAAAAAAACCTTACATTTCCTAAAGATAAAATTGATATACTATTTTGAGATCCTTGGCCTCCCATGCTAGATGTCCATATAGTTCCAAGTGAAAGAAAATGGCCTATTTGGCTTATTATTAAATTATAAGAGAGTCTAAGATGAATTAAGGCCAAAATGACCATTATTGAGTGGTTTCCTACCATAAATTATCTCTTATCAACCTTTTAATTTCCCCCAAAGGTCATCCATGAATATGGAATGGCTCACTAGTCTCAAAAAGTGAAATTAGGCCCTTTGAGCAACTAGCCCTGACTGTGTGTACTTTAATTCCATGGTATTTTATTGTATCACATCATGTTAAACAATTTAAAAATTTTATATTATTCTAAAAAATCATTCCCCATTTTCTCAAAACCTTATATGGTCTCCAAATTATCTTTTAGACTCTCCAAGCCTGGTTTTGCCTATTTAACACCTTAAATGTTTACCTAGACCTGTCTTATTTTGAGATAAAATAGTGCATATAACCACTATTTATATAACCAAAAAAATATTATTATTACCTTTTATTACTCATAAGAATCCTATCCATAAATTTTAAACACTTAATTATGACCATAAGGCCCTCTAATGGACATTTTTTCTCAAACTAGTCATTTACTACATGCTAACTATGTTGGCATGGAACTCTTAAATCTAAGGTAATTTTAGGAGACTTGATGGATAAAAAAATAATAATTAATCTCTAAAAATTATTTAATTAATCATATTTCATAATCATTTGTAGATACATGGAGTTATTATCCATTCTAAGCATTAAATTCACTTGTGTAGGGTTTGGAAGTTGAGGGTTTAAATTGACCCGTAAGAGGTCTATAGACATTTACTCTATCGTTTGATTGAGTGTAGGAATATTTAATAACATTTAAAATCATAATTATATTCTTATATAAATTACCACATTAATTCAAACCCTATTTAAATTCACTTGGATTCACATTAACATATAAATGGGTTTTTAGGGCTAATTGACTAAGTTTTACTTGAAACCCTGTGTGTACTCTAATTGACATTTGAATCATTCAATGATGGGATAAAGTGATGTATATACCTAAATTAAGGTTAATATGATAAAATTTTACTAATTTTTAGAGATTATTCATGAATATCCTCTACTCTCTTTGAATGGATCAACCTGCACGTTACAACCCTGGTATTCCCCTTTACTCATGATTTGATTGAAATTATGGTCTTAGTTTTGCCTAAGATGTTTTTTTTTCATAATAATAATTGTATATGGATTTATACCTCAATAATTAATGTAACATTAATACAAAAATACTCCATTTGACTTGATCACTAATTTATTGAAATAGTCATGTGTTTCCCTTCTCAAGATTGGTATAACCATCCTATAGGTGTCTCTTTTTCCATCTTGGCTGAGTGAGGAGCTTAGCCTTATTTGATGTGAGTGTATTTTAATTATTTTATATAATTAAATACTTTAAGCTATTTATATGGGCTCACCCATCTCACATATTTCACCAAGACAATGACCTTCACCACTTAGAATTAGTCTCATGCAAGCCAAATAAGTGGCTATAAGTGTGTAGATAAAAGGAACCTTGAACCATATAATGTCATAATTGTATCTGAATTTAAATATAAAATCATGGAAGAGGATTTAAAATTTAAACCACCCTTAAACCCCTATCAAATAGGACATTTTACTCAATTGTCTTATGTCATACATTCAGTGATAGGAAAAACATAGTTGTAGATGCTTGTGGACTGAGTCTCAAACCTCAAATAGGTCCAACTAAAACCTTTAATTATATTATTTATTTTGGCACTCTTAATTTTAATTCTTAACTTAATTACATGATGTTTCCAAATTTTTCCTCTACATCCTTTCTCATTTCCCCTTTAATATAGTGATTATAACCGGCCTACATATGATGTTGTTGTAGGTTTATTCCTATATTAGGCCATTTTGAATGAGTGTGAAGTCTCATGATCATGTTTCAAGTATTATTTACATATATTATAATCTAAATTACCCATATTAATCCCTATATTCCTATATAATGTAACCTTATATTAAACCTTATCCTCACAGACTAGGTCTAGACCAATTAATTGGATGTAAGTGTTTATATGGCCTGTGTGAGGTGGAGACCTGATGAATTGTGAGGAAATGAGCCATATAACAACCTTACCATTCATTTTAGATATATTATTATTTATATTTTAAATTAATTATATTTTTAATCTTAAGGCCAAGACCTTAATTTTCCTCTTAGTACTCATTTGACTGAGTTTTGTAACCTTGTTATATAGACTGATAAGGTCTACATGAGCCTTCTAGTATAGTTCCCTTAAGACCACCTATGGAGTTTATCTATCATTGGTTACTTGTTTATAATTAGTCACTATATCATCCTTCTTTTTTCTATACTTTTCAATGGAAGCTTTCTTAGTTGTGCTATTTTGATACTACTATAGTAGGTGATATGAATGGCTGCAAGTGGTTATTAGGTCTCCCTAGTAGGTCTCATGATATACATAGGTTCAACTGTAGACACCAAAATCATGTCGACTCCCTTGGTCATCCCTCATGTTATTCTCCTTCGCCTATTTAACCCCTATCGACCATTTTCCCACTAGCCTTAACCCTGGCAGCTTGTCAAAATGAGCAAAAGACTAAAGTTAGTCTCTGCCCCCATTCTACATCTACCGACCACGGTTGCCACCCGATCGACGTCACCGACGTCAGTCACTTATCAGCCAACGTCAGCGGTCCTACCGACATCGATTCTCCTTAGTACTGCATTTTCAATCTAAACGCAGGAACCATTTTTCTGTTACCCGTTATCCATTCAGTTCCCAATCAGTTTCCCAATCGGTTATCGAACCATCCCTGGCCTTCATCCATAACCTCTTCATTTGATCAACTGGTATGATTCATTCAACAGGACTCTTGCAATCAATCAACTCCGGCAATCAACCATCTCTTACATCAAACCAATCTATATTCGCTCTCTCCAGCATAGGTATCCTGCTTCAGTCATTTGGCGGCACAACGACAACGTCAATCACGTCTCCAACTTCATCTTCAAGCATATAACAGGGAAGTATCTTGCTCTGTGTTTTATTTTTCTCTGGTTATTGTTTTTTATTTACTGCTATCACCCCAGATCTTCAGAGTGTAGCCACGAGACTTGACTTCCTCCTTTACACCTCTGCCTACTATCCCCTGACTACATAGTCTTTTAACTCTATTCAGACTTCCTGCATAAACCCCAAACAAAACAACAGACCTTCTGCAAACCCCCAGACCCTATCCAGACTAGATCAGACCCTGTCCCAACTCGACCAGACCCAACCAGACTAGCCCAATCTCTATCTAGAACTGTTGCCCTGATCGACGCCAGTCATTACCCTGACCGACGCTGGCACCTTAACCAACATCGACATCTTCCCCTAACCGACACTGGCATAGAGACCGACACCGGCGACTGTGCAGAATAGTTTGCTGCATATCAGGTATGCACTTTGTTTTCTATCTTTTATTTTTCTGTCATTCTGTCTTTTATCTACTTTCATCAAATATTCTATTTTAAACTAGTGGGTTGATATCCTTCTAGGAAGTCTTCGTACTTCTGGGATTAGGCGTTTGCCTGACAGCCCACCTTATCTTTGACTGATGTTTTTCCTGTTTAGTCTCTTTTTCTTCTCAGGTGTCATTCCTCCACAGCCAAAGAGGAGAACCTTCCAACGTCTAATTTCGGTGAGCATGACTACAATCAGGTATCTTCTAGCCTTGACCATTTCTTTTAGTTTCTTATTTCTTCTTTGAATGTAGAAAGTGATTTAGCGTAGAAACATTCTAGCACGCCCGGTGGGACCCTAGGGCCTTCCTTGGGTTCTTTCTTTATTTTGTTCATATAGGTGCATTAGGTTCCTTCCTTTTCGCCTCCTTTCATCTCTTCTTAAACGACATCATAAGTAGGACTAAAAATAACTTTTCTTTTCTTTCTTGCACTTCTAGACTAGTCAAAACTCATATTCTTCGACTCTTTCTCCATTCATCTTCATACAAACAAACATTTCGACTTGGGCATTAAAACACTTTGCATTCATTTTTGTTTGCTTGCATCTCTTAGACCACACATAGTAATTAAACCGCATATTGAATTAATCTAGATCACTTGATGTTACACGACCAAACCACTTGCACAAAAAAAACATTTTAACTTACCTGAGACAAGGCCCGACTGGGAATTCATCCCCTAGCGGATACCTTACCCATCCCAGCGATCTTACTTGGATTTCATCACCAAGGAGAAAGCCCACTCCATTCTCTGGCAAAGCCTAATCTCTAGGGGAAGAATATTTTGGCTAAGCAAAACTAGCTAACCACTGGAATCGTGAAGTGAGGGGAGCTTGCTCCTTAGCACCAAGCCTTGTACGAAACCTAACACAGACTTCTTGAGCACCATAACAAAACCCGAAACCATCCATAAACTGCTTCTTCTAGGACCTGACTCGAAAGCCAATCTTCCTCTACACACATTCTAAGGCATAAGCCACTATAATCCTAATAATCTACTCCTAGGGTTTTAGGATCTGCTTGTGTTCTTCATCTTTTTAGTTCTTATCTACTTGTTTGATCTTGTGAGGATGTTCTTCCTTGCCTTGAATGGTTCTGACTCCTAGCCAAGCCAAGGCTCTAGTCGATCACGCGAGGCATCATCCTCTTCCGTCTACCCCGCCTATAACCAGCCCTATAATGGAGTTCAACTCAGAAACTGAAAGAACTCCTACTAGACCATCTCTGACCCAAACGCCTATTATCCCAGAAGGGGACCAAGATTTTTCACGATTCTTGGACCTCAACATAAAAGCCTTGCAACACTATCTCGCGAATAGCTGAACGCGAGACCCCTTAGGCAATCCAATTTATGGAATGCTGACTTCTTTTCTTGAGACTGCGGCTGTATCAACGGTGTCCGTAGTCTAACCCTTAGAAACCCAGACTGTTTCCTCAACCAATGACCAACCTTTTACCAACCATCCAAGTGTGGCCTCTCCCTCCATCATTGGGCCCACTTCCACTGGGGTTTCAGCCCCCTATCAATCTCAGCCCACTCAACCACTTTCTACCCCCTTTCAGAATCTGGTCATCTCTATTCCACCTACCCTTGCTCCTATCAACACTAGGGTGGCTACCTATCCGTTAGCCCATGTTACCTCTAACCAACCTCCCGTAACAATGTCAAACCTAGCCATACCTTCTACCCAACCATCCTTAGTCACCTCTTCTATCCCTACGACTAGTCATCCATATGTTGCGCCCTTACTGGTACAACGGACTACGTCTTATACCTCTTCCAGCCTCTTTCAAGCACCTTACAATATAGGAGGCGCTCCACCCACCAATCCGTCAGTAGATATCATCAAAATGCTGATGGATAAAATGTCCAACCTAGAGACCTCCGTTTTCGGCTCACTCAACACTCTCTCATACGAACAAATTTGTAATGAGCCCATTCATCCTTCTGTCCCTATTAGACCATATCCCAGCCAGTGGGAACTTCCTAAGTTTTCTTGTTTTCAAAGCAAGGAAGACCCACAACAACACTTACGGGCATTCAGACATGCCTGTTACCTTATCGCCCATGACGATGCATTGCTTTTATGTACGTTTCCCATGTCTCTCTCGGGTGCTGCGCTTGATTGGTACAGCTCCCTTGCCAGCCATTCCCTCTTCACGTTCACTCAGCTAGCCCAGCTCTTCCTCGATCATTTCTCTATCAATATCACAAAGAAGGTCTCCATCACAGACCTCTATTCTATCCACCAGTTTGAGGATGAATCCATTGCTGATTTCATTGCTCGGTGGAGGGGCCTTATCAATCAACTCTCATTTTCCTTACCCCAGCCTGAGCTTATTGAACTTTTCTCTCAAGCCTGTGCTAGACGTATTTCTTCTACCTTGAGGGTTCAGACCTTTCACACTTTTGATGAAGCCTTCACGATGGCTCGTAAACTTGAGTTACGTGCCGTCGAGGAGAATAAAGTCAAGTTGCAAAGCAAGAATCCCAACTCCAAAACCAATGACCATTCTTCTAAGCCTTCCTCGTCTAATCCTAAATCTAAAGCTTCAGCAAACACTATGGTTGTTAGATCTTCTTCCTCTTCACCTTCAACTAATCAACCTGAACCATCCACATCTATGAGTGCCACTCGCCAATTTCAACAGAGATACATACAACGACAGTTTACTCCACTCGGAGAATCATACGCGTCTATGCTAGAAAAACTCATCAAACAAGGGGCCCTCAATCTCCCTCAGATCTGACCATCGCCACAATTTGATCCCTCACGCACCATCCCTGCATGGTATAGGGAAAATGACTTCTGCCAATACCACCGTGTTAAAGGTCATGACACGGGCAACTGTAAAACCCTTAAAAACATAATCCAAGACATGCTGGAAAAGGGTGACCTCATCCTCGACAATCCCAATGCCCCTCCTAATCAGGGTATCAATATCTTCAAACAACCGTTTTCCAATCATCAACCAACTCAAAACAATGTTCAGACCTTGATTGATAACTCTCATGAACATAACATTCAAACAGTCAATACGGTCTCACCCTTCATTTCTAACCAACCTCAAGAGGTGAGTTCATCCATCAGTCCATCACATGTGGATGAACCTCTTTCTCCGGTTAGTTCTCCATCAACTTCTCTCATCTTGGAGGATGCCTCAACCTTACCAGCACCGCCAGTTTCACCATCTTCCTTCTTGCTGCCCATGGAGGACCCAACCTTTCCTACTCCTCGACCGCAAGTGGAGGGCACTATCATCCCTGCCCTTTACCCACTTGAGGAGCTTCATTCTCCAGTTTCTTCTCTACCTAGGGAAGAACCTATCTCTCCTTCGTCTCCAACCAAGGATGAACCTATCATAACTTCATCATGCCTTAGGGCCGAAACTACCATACCTTCAGTCCCACAACCGTCGATGTCTTCTCAAGAACCTAAACCTCATCCCACATCTTCTCAGCCATTTTCCCGACTAGTGGAGAGACTCAAACTTCTCCCTTCTAGGAAAGTGGAACATCAGGGATTATGGGACCGTCTCACAGCTCTTCAACAAGCCCATACCCTCTCATCTCATGCTACTAATCCTCCCATGGCAGAACCTCCCAAGACTATCAACAAAAATCAGATTTCCACCTCTAGACCGTCTACATCTCCATCAACCTCATCAAAACCAAAACCCTCATCTACTTTGTCTAAACCAATCAAGTCACTTGGTGTTCACCCCGTCTCCAACCTCACTCATCCACAAGTGAAGGTGGACTTAAACTAGACTTCAACCAATAGTAGTCTTCAACCCAAATCACAGAAGACTGCCAAACCACAGAGGCGAATGCCTCCTCTTTCATCACCATTGCCCTCCATTTTGGGTCCCCATCCTTCAACCCTAACCAGAGTCCTTCCCACTTTGACCTCTAATCAAAACTGGTTGCCTCCTTTGCTTCCTTTGCCTACCGCTAGCCTACCCTCTCCCAAAAGGGCAGTACCTCTCATGAAGAATGTATCGCCTCCGCCTGTCATCACACCATCAACCTAGAAGGTGGTACGAAAACCCCCTCCAACATCGCCCAAGAAAAAGTCACCGGCATCGCATACATCGATGAGCACGGACCCTTTAGTGGGCTCATACTCTTTGATCTTACAATGACTTTTGCAAACTTCCAGCATAACTCTTCCACCCATCAAGCCCTTCCAACCTCTCGGGTCTAAACCCTTCTGGTTCGACGACACGAAGATTTGCTTATATCATCGTACGCCAGGACACGATACCGAGACTTGCTATGCCCTCAAGGCTATCATTCATCGTTATCTAGAGAAAGACACTCTTCTCTTTGAGGACACTTTAGACCGACCCCTGACTCCTTCTCATAACCCTCCAACCTCTTCAAACCCATCAACATCTCATCAACCGGTTACAACCCCTTTATCACCTTCACCTCCCATCTTTGAAATCAATGCCATTCACATCACCACTAGGTCACAAAAGGACAAGGCAAAAGAAAAAGCTGCCTTTCCTTAAACCTACCCTTTTGTCAATCCACCTCAACTGCCTAAGCCTAAGATTTCTATCCTTGGTGCACCTCAACCCTCCTCTTCTTCTTCCTCTTCAGGACCAATCCACGACTCCATGTTAAAACAGCTTCACCAGACACCTGTGAAGATGTCCCTCTATGACCTCATCCAAACCTCGCCTCAACATCGTCAAGCCCTCATACAAGCCCTACAGGCAGTGGAGGTCCAACCCGAGGACCCCCAGCCACTTGCTGCCCTTGTCCACTCCTTAGCCCCTGTTGCCTCCATCACATTCAGTGATTCTGAGATTCCCACATCCAACACAGAAGATCAAGACGCCGACCTCTTCATCATAGCCTATATCGATTAGACACGCATTAAATGCATTATGATCGATGGAGGCGCCAGCATCAACATTATCTCCACCCATGCCTTTGATCAGTTGGCTCTTCCCAAGAATTGCGTCTCCAAAACTGATGCAATCTTGCGCTCTTTTAATAACACTACTACCATGACCATTGGCATAGTCATCCTTCATATTCGCATTGGTCCACGCACAGTCTCAGAGCTCTTCTACATCATCGAAGGAGAGTTTCAGCACAACATCTTGCTGGGCCGACCCTAGATCCGCGCCATGGCCTGTGTCCCCTCCACCCTGCACCGTTGTGTGAAATTTGAACACGATGGGAAAGTCCACACCATTCCTACTGACCCTTCACCCTTCAAAACTTGCAACACCACCTATCCTCTAAATGACATCCTCATTCCTATCAAGCCATCAATCTTGGCACCGCCTCCATCCATGGAAGCTTCGACCAGTTCGCAATAGGCGGTCACCCTTACACCTTCCCTTCAAGTGACGACCACAGATCCCATGGAAGACATCTTCCAAAGACTTTCATTGGGAGAGTATCAATTGTTGACCTTAGACATGTTCCAAACTCCACAAGAGTATGGATGCCTTCATCACAGCCCCAGTTACGACCATCGAATTGGGATAATCATACCTTATGGTCCTCCTCACCTCCGAACCAACCTCATTTAAGGGGGGCTCAATCAAGCTCCTACTGATGGTAATCCTCTTTCTTCACCTCAACCTTTCACATCAGACTTTTCATTTCTTGGCAACCTCGCCTTTGCACACACTTACCTTTACAGGTGTGCATGGAAGGGTTTTGGTTTCAGATGCTATGAGCAGGGCTTCCATCAGCCTATCCAACCGCTCAACGATGATGATGCCAAGAAATGGTATGGCTTGGGATATCATGACCCCACTCAAGACCCTGTAGACCTTTATCCCAAACCAATCATTGACCAATCTCCTCCACACTCGCCTATTCTGCCCCCTTCACCTACGGAGTCAGTGGTTTCCATCCCTCCTAGTTTTTTTTTTTTTTTTTGCATAAACACCATCTGCCTGGAACCCTTGACTTATCAGCTCAATGGGGTGTCCAAGTTTCTCCCTCTCATTTTTCCCAGCATGATCAAAGATGAGTCGGCAACCATTCACACTGTTTACTGCGTTGACGACGACACCATTCTTTCTTACATGGGCACTGACGATTATTTCATCCAGCGCTCCCTCCCTTCTAAAACCCAAGTTATGTTAAATGAATCAACCATTGACATCAACCTTCCTTCTTTTGATGTTCCTTATGTCTTAAAGATTGGACAATCTTTAGACGCTCAGGAGCAGCTTGACTATACCCATTTCCTCTCTGACCATAGCAAGGCCTTTGCCTTGACTTACAGTGATATGCCTGGCATCGACCCCACCATCCTTACTCATAACATTGTCACCAAACTAGAGGCTAAGCCTGTCAGGCAAAAGCTTCGAAAGATGCATCCTCGCGTTGCCCTCCTTGTCAAAGAGGAGATTCAATGTCTCCTTTTTGTCTCCTTCATCCAACCCATCGATTATCCACAGTGGGTCTCTAACATCATCCCAGTCACCAAGGCAACTGGGGGGATTCGAATCTACACAGACTATCGCAAGCTTAACTTAGCCTGTCCCAAAGATGACTTTCCTCTTCCTAACATTGACCAGCTTGTTGATCTCACAGCCAGCCATGAGATGCTATCTCTCATGGACAGGTTTTTAAGATATAATCAAATCCTGATTGCTCTAGAAGATCAACACAAGACCACTTTCATTACCCCATGGGGGACTTTTTGCTATCGAGTCATGCCTTTCAGCTTGAAAAATGTAGGCAGCACTTATCAGCGTGCCATGACCTACATTTTCCATGATCTCCTTCATAAAATCATGGAGGACTATGTGGATGACTTGCTCGGCAAGTCCAAGCTTCGCCGTGACCATCTGACCATTCTCAAAATCATCTTCTCTCGTCTTCTTTAGTACAATGTTCATCTTAACCCCAAGAAATGTGTCTTTGGAGTCCTCTCTGGCAAGCTTCTCGGCTTCATCATTTCTTTCCGTGGCATCGAGATAGATCCCGCCAAGATTCGTGCTATACTCGAAATGCCACCCCCGACTAATCTCAAGCAGCTTTGCAGTTTGCAAGGCAAGCTCTAGTCCATTTGTCATTTCATCTCACAACTTTCTGACCACTACCAACCTTTTCATCATCTCCTTAAGAAGGATGTCTCCTTTACATGGGATAAGGACTGTCAAGAGGCTTTTGAAGCCCTTAAACACTATTTAGTCTCTCCACCTATTCTCATTCCACCTAAAGATGACCAACCCTTCTACCTTTATATCTCAGCCACTAATCATTCATTAGGTGCCATGATCACGCACCGAGACGAGCATCACCGTGAGCAAGTGGTCTATTATATCAGCTGAACACTGGTCGACTATGAAACTCGGTACACCTATACCGAGAAACTCTATTTGGCATTAATCTTTGTTGCTACCAAGCTCCATCACTATCTTCTTAATCACAAGACCTTTGTCATCACCCACACCGACCCTCTCAAATATATGCACTCCAAGCCATATCAGAATCAATGTATGGCTCGGTGGCTCATGCTGCTTGCTGAGTTCAACCTCGAATTCATCCAGCATAAATCTATCAAGGGGTAAACCATCGCTAATCAACTAGCAGATGCCCCTCTTCCTGACAATCAACCTTCATAGTGTGCGTTTCCTGATGAATCTATCACTACGCTTTCCTCTGACGACACCATCTATCAGATGACTATGTTCTTTGATGGCTCCAAATGTCAACTAGGTGGGGGTGCTGGGGTCATTCTCATCCCACTCGAAGGGGAGCCCATGCCTCTGTCTTTTAAACTCAACTTTGATTGTACCAATAATATGGCCGAATACGAGGCCTTAATTTTGGGACTTCAGACTGCCCTCTCTCTCAGCATCAAGTCCATCAACATCTTTGGTGACTCGCAGCTCATTGTCAATCAGGTCAATGATTCATACCTCTGTAAAAATGAAATTTTGCAAAGGTATAAAAACCGTGCTAACATTCTCCTTGCATCTTTCGACCATTTCCTCCTGTAGACTGTTCCTCAATCCATGAATAAGTTTGCTGACACCATGGCTTCTCTCACTTCACATATCCCATCTTCCTCATCTGCATCCAGAATTTTTGTCACGGTGCGTCATGTGCCGTTGCCTTCATATATCTCTTCTCACATTCATCATGTCAACACTATAGACCCTAGCCCATGAGATGCTTGGTATAAGCAACTTGTAGACTTCTTATCTTTCTCTGTCCTTCCTCCCAACCTCTCTAGTAATACATGATGAGATTTTATCAAGCGTACTGCTCGCTATACCATGATAGGGGGTCTTCTCTATAAGCGAGGCTTCGACGGCCTCCTTCTTCGCTATCTCACCTCCACTGAAGCATCTCAAGCCATTCAGCAAGTCCATGATGGGATTTGTGGCAGACATTTCAGTGGGAATTCAGTTGCCAAGCGCATCCTTCATCTGGGCTATTATTGGCCTACCCTTCATCAAGTGTCAGCAGCACTCTAACTTGCTTTATCTTCCTAGTCATGCCTTACAAATCGCTCAGGATTTCTAGCCTTTTTCTCAGTGGGGTTTAGATCTCATTGGTGAGATTAACCCTCATTCGTCTCTTCATCATCAATCCATCATCACAGCCACTAAATATTTCACCAAGTGGGTGGAAGTCATTCCTCTCGTCTCCACAAAAGCCGACAAGATCATCGACTTCATCAATACCCACATCATCTGTCGTTTCGGTGTCCCTCATAAAATCATCACCGATAATGGCAAGTCCTTCAAAAACAAGACTGTCCAAAAGCTATGCGACTCATTTGGCATCAAGCTCAGTTTCTCTTCGCCTTACTACCCACAAGCAAATGGGTAGGCTGAGGCTTCCAACAAAATTCTCATCAAAATTCTCATGAAGGTAGTCAGTGACATAGGAAGGGATTGGCACATTCACATTCCCTTCACTTTGTGGGCCTACCGCACTAGCATCCGAACCTCTATGGGTGCTACCCCTTTTTCTCTCATGTACGAAATAGAGGCTGTCCTACCTCTCGAAGTACAGATGCCGTCTCTCCACATTTCTCTACATGATATCCTTTCCAACGATGACTTTCATCAAGATCGCTTAGCTCAACTTGAGTTACTTGATGAACGCCATCTTGCTGCCCTTAATCATCTCCATGTCTATCAACATCACATCAAGCGCGCCTATGACAAAAATTTGCGAGAATGAGATTTCAACATCGGAGACCTCATCCTCAAAGAGAATCAACACGTGACCAATATGGAGCGAAGTAAACGAGGCAAGTTTGATCTTAATTGGCTCAGACCTTTTATTATCACACACAAGTATGGATCAGGGACTTATCGTCTGTCTTCTCTTGATGGACGACCAGAACCTAAGCCTCTTAATGTGTTGCATCTGTGACCATTCTACTACTAGTCGAGTACTCGTCCACTTGACACTTAACTTGAACTCATTCCTTGAGCAATCCCCGTCCTCTTAGTCCTAATTCCTTTCAACCCTATTCCTCTTAACAATTCTTATAACCCTTTTATGATGTATAGATGCTTTGTCCTAATGAAAGGGAGCCCTTGACCTTCTATAATCTTGTCCATGACTCACATTTCTATAAAAACAAATCAAGATGTCAAAATATCCATGGTCACTATATCAATATCAAATCAAAAGGCAGACTACTCCCTCAAAGGATAGCTGTACTATCATTGCTGTAATTAATAGATTGCTCCCTCGAAGGACAGCTATTCAAAAGCCCTTATATTAAACAAAAATCTAGACCATTCCCTCGAAGGATGGCTATGACTAATCTAGCAATAAATAGAACTATTTTAGAAGCTTCCCGCATTGATCAGCTTCACAACTGACCACTAAGCAAATGACATCTCTATGCAGACTTCCCGCATTGATCAGTCTGCACCTCAAAAAAAAAAAAAAGTCATGGACTTGACTTATAGTTGTCTTAGGGTCTCCTATAAAAAGGGGCAAAGTTATCTCTGCTCTTAAAATGGGTTACCCTTTTTTCTCCTCCTATCACCTGCTCAAGGGACTTCGAGCTCACTTTAATGTCAAAGTGATTCGATTACCGCTCTAACATAACTATGGTCAACGACGTCACGCATGAATGGGGCTCTTGATTCTACTAACCCCTATCTATACTGTCTTTTTGGTCCTTGTCAATGAAATAGCAATATGCTTTTCACTTCTTCTGCACTTTGGTCACATTCATCTTCATCACTTGTCAATCAACTCAACTCAACTCTCTTTTCAGACCACTCTCATAGCCTATTCACCTAGTTTCTATGGACACCAATACACATGGAAACTATCGACCAGACACAATTTATGTTAAGCATAAACCAATACTTGTTGAAGCATAAATAGACCTCAATTCATTTTTAGCATACATCCATCACGAATATGGAATATTGCTAGGGATGAAAGACCCCTCACCCAATGTTGCATAATACACCATCACACAATATGGAAAAGGCTGCAACATCATCTCTTCCCCTCATCATTTCATCCTAACCAAGACCAATCTATCGACCATTTTAACCACCTGTCTACTACTCAGACCCTTTGTCTGAACTACATTGGTCTAAGGCCCTATGACCAGGGCTATGTAGGCAACACTCAGATGACACGACTGTCTTTTGGGGTTAGCTCGACCACCCTCATTTGTTCATCTCTCTAATGGACAAACCTTCTTTCTTTCTTTTAACCATAACCTTGCCCTTGACCACGACCAACGCTATCCCTTTGCCCCTTCCTCCCTTCTAGGGAGAACTACATTGGCCTGAGGCCCTTCCACCGGGGCTATGTAGGTAGCACTCAGTTGACATGGGGTCATCTGAGGTTAGCTCAGTCACATCCTTTCATCCATTCCTCCCCTCGACCACCAACCATTGGAGATCATGCCTATCTCCTCTGATCTTGACCACTTCCAAGACAATGTTGCCTTGGTTGTTTTTGCATGTATGCTACCTCATGACTGGTTAGCAGACTTATGCACAGACTTTTTGGACTCTCACAAGTATAGGATCGCAAGCTGGTTGATTCGCACTACTTGTCACTTTTTCATGTTTCTAGGAGCACTTCCTGAGCCTGGGATACCTAGAACATGACAACTCATTAGAGCTTTAGCTTAGATTGAATAACCCAATCAGCAGACGACTAAATGTTGGGGCCCAGTTATTTCAATTTTGGCACTCCTCAACCCTTGACCTGTGACACTTTGACCTAACCATCTTGTGCAGTGGTATGCGCACAATCACGACTTTTGTAGCGTTTACCCTCACCCTCTTTTTCATCCACTCTTTGTCAAATCAGCACCTGATTCCCGATTCCCTTCCCTCAACTCCTGCTTTGAGGGGGAATACCTCATCCATAATCGGGGCAACTAGCCTCCTATTTTTGTCTTGCAGTTCATTTGAACAACCAACAAGATGAAATCAACCTTATCCCTCACCTGGGGCAATCACTCCTATTTTTGTCTTGCAATTCATCTAGAATAACCAACAAGACAAAAAGGGGCAAATGTAGACACCGAAATCATGTCGACTCCCCTGGTCATCCCTCATGTTATTCTCCTTCACCTATTTAACCCCTGTCGACCATTTTCCCACTAGCCTTAACCCTGGCAGCTTGTCAAAATGAGCAAAAGACTAAAGTTAGTCTCTGCCCCTATTCTTCATCTGCCGACCACGGTCACTACCCGACTGACGTCGCTGACGTCGGTCACTTATCAGCCGACGTCGGTGGTCCTACCAACGTTGGTTCTCCTTAGTACTGCATTTTCGATCTGAATGCAAGAACTGGTTTTCTGTTACCCGTTATCCATTCGGTTCCCAATCAGTTTCCCGATCAATTATCAAACCGTCCCTGGCCTTCATTCGTAACCTCTTCATTTGATCAACTGGTATGATTCATTCAACAGGACTCTCGCAATCAATCAACTTTGGCAATCAACCATCCCTTACATCCAACCAATCTGCATTCGCTCTCTCCACCATAGGTATCCTGCTTCGGTCATTTGGCAGCACAGCGACAACGTCAATCACGTCTCCAACTTCATCTTCAAGCGTATAATAGGTAAGTATCTTGCTCTATGTTTTATTTTTCTCTGGTTATTGTTTTTTATTTACTGTTATCACCCCAAATCTTCAGAGTGTAGCCCCGAGACTTGACTTCCTCCTTTACACCTCTGCCTACTATCCCCTGACTACATAGTCTTTTAACTCTATTCAGACTTCTTGCACAAACCCCAAACAAAACAACAGACCTTCTGCAAACCCCCAGACCCTATCCAAACTAGATCAGACCCTAACCTGACTCGACCAGACCCAACCAGACTAGCCCAAACTCTGTCCAGAACTGTTGCCCCGACTGACACCGGTCATTACCCCAACTGACGCCGGCACCTTAACCGACGTCGGCATCTTCCCCTGACTGATGCTGGCACAGAGACTGACACCGACGACTGTGCAGAATAGTTTGCTGCATATCAGGTATGCACTTTGTTTTCTGTCTTTTATTTTTTTGTCATTTTGTCTTTTATCTACTTTCGTCAAATATTCTGTTTTAAACTAGTGGGTTGATATCCTTCTAGGAAGTCTTCGTACTTTCAGGATTAGGCATTTGCCTGACAGCCCACCATATCTTTGATTGACATTTTTTGTGTTTAGTCTCTTTTTCTTCGCAGGTGTCATTCTTCCACAGCCAAAGAGGAGAACCTTCCAACGTCTGATTTTGGAGCGCACGACTACAATCAGGTATCTTCTAGCCTTGACCATTTTTTTTAGTTTCTTATTTCTTCTTTGAATGTAGAAAGCGATTTAGCGTAGAAACATCAACCCTTATGAATTATTTTATTTTTAAGGTTTTAAGGGGAATGGAGGTTTATAACATTATTTATAACTTGAAGGGAGGATTGGATGGGTGGAGAAAAGTGGTATTGGAGTGATAAGGAGATGATAACAAGAAAATAAGGTGGAAAACATAGTATGAAGATAGTGATGGTATGTGAAAAGATAGGGTAAAGATTGTAACTTGAAATGAATAGTAGGGATATTTATAAGACCAGTTATATGATCATTTGAGAACCTTAGACCATACTTAAGTCCACATAAATATTTGAAGTCATAACATAACATAAATAACCTAAGAATGAAACCATAATTTTTTATAAAAACATAACTTTCATGAGGAAACCTTAAATTTTTCAAAAGAGAGACTGAGTGTGTTTAGATGTGAAAAAGATGGTCTCTAAGATTTTTAAGGATACCAAGTATGTGGGTAGGTCTATTTTAAAGAACATTAATATTCCATGTCATCAATATACACTTCCTTCTAATGTTCTTAAGTAGATTTTAAAGTTTTGTAGATGCCTTAGGACTTTATACAACCTGTTACACAGAGACCTCCATATATTCATGTGTCCCTCTTTTGACATTTTATAAGACAACAAGGGGAAATTTTACATTATATTTTATCAAAAAGGTATTTAAAACATTTTAATACCTCTGAAACTCTTCAAACCAATTAAGGAAACTATTTATGAGGACCTTCAAATTTGTCCAACAAAGTCAATTTTCCTATAGGCTACACATAGTGCTAGTTATGGATATTTTCAAGATATAAGAGATAAAACATGTGAAATAAGTGCTCCAATTAACATGGAAGGATCATTCAATACTCAAGACAATATAAACAATGATTGGATTAAGGAAATATATCATAAATCTATGAAAACTATTGACTTAAAGTTGGCATATGTAGATGTGAAGTGCATACACATCCTTTAACTTATTAAGTAAAATTAGTAATTTTTGGGAGAGAAATATGCAAAAATTTGAATCTAGTTGAGTCTAATTCTCATGGCTAAGATCTAGGACCTTGAATCCCTCTCTTTTGTATGGTACAAGGAACCTGAGGGGCTATCTAATCTTGTAAAAAAGGGATGATGAAGAGAAGAATGGTTTTGGTATTTAATGGATTCCATTTGACCTAAAAATTTTCATATACATTATTCCTAAGATAAAATTCATCACAAGATCCTTTGATGTATAGTACATTTTATACATTCCATACAATGTGCAAAAAACTATTTTAAAAAACTAATTTCCCACCATTTTCTCTGAGTTTCAACCATTAAAACACTATTTGGGGGTCAAATGAGGGAATACATGTATTAATAATCCTTCTCCAAGAAAAATAAAAGTAGGGGAAAAGTGTAAAGGCCATAGAGTGCCATATGGGGCCCATTTGACTAGTGGGAAGGGTGTGGGTGGCTCATAAAATGACTTTATGTGGTATGAAGCACTTATAGAAAAGATATGGAATGGATATAATGTCTTAAATGCCATTTTTAAACTAAATTAATCAAGTCACTTAATTTTTCTAAAGTTTCACAAGGTAACATAGGCTCATGAAGGGGGTTTGAGGGGTGATTAATGAGTTAGGAGTGGTAATGAAGGGGTTAAGTGAATTTAAGTGAATATACCATAAGAAAAGGGTTTTGAGAACACCATTATATTTATGTTATAGCCTCCAACATTACTTGAAACACCTTCATATTTATTAAAACTATATTATTCAAACAAGGCTAAGGCATTCATTAGCTTTCAATCATTTTAATAACCTTCTCTCTCACCTAAGGCATTATGACACCCATTATATCATCCTAAAGAGTCCAAGATGCTTATGGAACCATGTATTCAAACATAAGACTATGAAACATTATGATGCTCATGATAAGGACCCAAAGACTCTCATCAAAAAAATATGACATCATCATTTTGAGAGTGATTATAACAAGACAAAATAATGATCATCAAGAGTTTTTGATATATAGGGGTTGACCTTTGGCTTGTGAGGCCAAAATGTAAACAATAAATGGGAGCTTGATTTTTTTTACCAATAGATCCCAAACCCAATAAAAAATATTACATATTACTTTTCACATATTATATAACTAAATGGTAGAGGTGAAAATCTTAGCCCATACAAGATATGAGAGAGTTGCATAGTTATTGCATGAATAATTTTTCACCTGATATGGAGTACCATGAGATATTTATATAGAATAAGGTTATCAATTTACATCTAATCTCACAACTTCCCTTATCTGAGAATATGAAATTAGTTACAAGAAATCCAACCTAGACCATCCTCAATCAAATGGATAGGTAAAAGTTACAAATAGGTAATTAGAGAATATCCTCATAAAAATAGTCAATATGCATTGTAAATATTAGGAGGCTCATCATCATAAATTAATTTAGGAATACCAAACTACATGGAAGACCAGAACTAGACTCACCCAATATGAATTAGTGTATAGAAAGAATCCTATCCTCCCCATTGAATTTGAGCACAAAATTTTGAAGACAAAATTAGAACTTTGCTATGATTTATCACAAGCATAAAAGGAAAAAGTCATGTAGATAAATTATTTAGACAAACTCTAAATATAGGCAATACATATACTGAAGTAGTGTAATAATGGAGGATAAGATGGCATGACAAGTAAATCAAGAAAATAAAATTTTAGATAGGAGATTGGGCTCTACTTTTTGATTCCAAGTATAAAGATCATAAGGTAAAGTTGAGAAATATATGGCTTGGGCCTTATGAAATATGGGAAGTATTTAAGAATGGAATTGTCAAGATGCACACCATTTATCCCCTATGGTTTCACTTACTACTTAATGTTGATATCCTTAAATTGTATAATAAGTTTCTTTTCAAGGAGAGCTTCACACAATAGTTTCTAGATAGACACACCTTGTCTTCCTCTCAACCCATTAGATATCTTGATTCTATATGAGGAGGATATTATAGTATACCCTTTATCTCCATTGACAAAGGGTAAGCACCTTATTGTAGCCTATTTAGTCATACATCTGTCTAGATAGCTATAGGATGAATATAGACTTTGATTGATCAAAATATTAATTTGATCATTTAGAGTTAAAAATGAAGTAAATTTTTAAAAAAACCAACAATGAAAACCTGTGAGCATTTTTGATAGTGAAATATTTATCCATTAATGAGCACATCCAAGACCAAATACTATTTGATAAAGAACATGAATTATTTTGAAGACTAACATCATGATGAGAGTATAAACTAAGCACTATGTATTCATAAATAACCTTGCATTATAGTACATGATGACTAGGTGAATATGTACATATATAAGTGTAATATAGGTGTAACTCAAACACACTATGTATGTGAGACAAAATTTCATAAAATATGAAAAAAATACACAACTAAGCATGATATATATAAGTGTGTGAAAAACTTACACACAAACACCCCTCTTAAGCATAGTTTAGGTGGGTACAATAAATGCGTCCTAAAAACAAGGTCTAATGAGGTAGACAAGTACAAAAAAAATCTTACAAAGTGGATAAAGGGAGAAAACCCATAGGAAAAACACCCCCACTCCAAAATAAAATATAGATTATAAGAATAGGACTAGAAGCCCACCCCTAAAGAATATGTTGAAGTAGTTCACATTCCAAGTATATCTCATAAGATGACCAATATCGATAATGAAATCCTTTGCCTAAATATTGTTGAAGCCACATTTGCATCAAATAATGTTTATTCCCTTTGCTAAATGAATAAAATGATGTGTGTACTAAAATTTTTCCCATTCAATAATGGAAGATGAGGGTTGTAGTATAAAGTTATTTGAATATGGTCTAAGGATAAAATGTGTCATACGTAAGGAAATATTGTTCACAAGAATAAAAGGTGATGCCACTAAAGTAGACCTATCAAAAAAATGACATGGAACATTCACTGAAATAATATCGATGTGAAGTGTAGAGTATGGCTCAATAACTCTCAAAATGAAATAAGTTATTGTAGATGAAGCATGTAGATCCATAGTGTGAATATCCATAGTAAGAGATGTGTTGTCAAATCTTTCACTAAGTTTAATCTCATTTAAAATAGTAGATTCTATATAAATGAAATATTTTTAGAATTCATCAATTATTGATGCTCTTTATCTTACAAGAACCAATAGAGTCTCAATCTCTATGAGCGCATGCCTTAAGGGGTTCACCAAGAAAGGGGTGGGTAGACCATTGGTGCTTCACAAGATTGTTATCACTTTTTTACACTTGTTATCTACACACTTGTCTCCTAAAAACCATATCCCTAATCTTGTTGTTATCTATTGCACACTCCTTAGTCATTTCCCACCTTTTGTCCCCATTTTCCTAGCTTTAATCTCCTTTCAACTGTTCACTATACTATGTCAAGTAGATCAACCTTTTAGTATTTTGGGTAAAATTAATTTAGGGTATAGGTTGGCTCTTGGCTGACCTAGGCTATGACCTATTAAATTTTTGTCCATAACTATACTAGGTCAACTAGGTTGACCCTATTGGCCAAAACTTTTAAAAGGGATTAAGGTTAAATCCACCTATATATACAAGGTCACTTTTCCATTATTTAAAAAAGAGACGAAGTAATATCTATTGTATATCTTCATATCCACCATTCTACTTGAGGAGCAAGCTTAGGGTTTCATAATTTCTTTGGAGATATATATCTTGTCTTATGGATAAGTCTTTTTGATGAATTGATAGGTTGTGTAGCCTAGATTTGATTTATCTTTATCATCTTTACATACCACAACAACCTCTTGCAAAGGACCTTGGCAAAGGGAGAAATTAAATATTGGTGGATTTATCTTCAAAGGTAATTATTCCTAACTTTGTTCCTCCTTTGTAAGAGTAGATAGATATGCATTTATAATTATATTCTATGCATTAGGATTCCATATGCATTCATATGAGTATATGTATTCTATGCATGTTTACTTTTTTTGTTTATTGTAGACATCCAATTCCTAACACCATTTGTGTTGAAATTATCAATTTTACTTGAATTACACTCAAATGCACATTTTAGATCAAAATACATAAAACACCCTAAATGGTTTGAAATTGTCACTTACAAGTGCTATTTTAGTTCAAAGTATCCCTAAATAGGGAAATGCATTTAATGGTCCAGCTAACTTTGATAAGATCATTTTGAGTCAAAATGACCATTTTACCATTTAGTTCTTTGGATCACTCTTTTCTTCTAATTCATTGGTACACATCATGTACCTTTGTTATTTGGTTTTGGTAACATCTTAAATGGGAATATAGCTCCAACGCATCTAACATCACCTTCTACTTTCTCTCTAGTCAAATTTTAACCCAATAATATGATTTTTTGACCATTTTGATTAATTGAGGACCAATTTTCAAATAATTGGACAAATATTGATTAATCTTATTTAAGGATAATTAATCCAAATAAAGATCTTAAGTGGATTTTGATGAGAGTTGTTGAATATTTATTTTTGAAAATTGATTCCTATTAGCTGCATCATCAGGTGACATCATCTATGGGGTGGCATCCATCAAGCCATAAGTGCATAAAATATCAAGATTATGGGTCACCCATGCCTAGTTAATGCCTCCCATGCCTATTTAATGATTATTTATCTTGAGGATATTTATGAATTTAATTCTAAATATTAGGATTATCCATGGCCACACATCTCAATCTTGAGATGGATGGTCATGGTTGATCCTGATCAATCTCAAAAATCTATATATAGAGAGCCATGAACATCATTTCTAAGCTTTTTTGGTGGAAGGTTATTATTCTTAAATATATTCAAAACTTGAATATTGTAAATTTATAATGCTAAATTATTTCCAAAAATCTTCATTGATAAGCTAGTTTAGTGATTTACAATCAAGTAGCCTAAGTTTTATGGAGTGCTCTTGAGGCATTGGAGGAGCTTACCACCACTGTTGACAAAGACAAGGATGCTTGATCAAGGGAGAACATGCTTTTGAACCACATGGGTATGGTGAATCCATTTGGGAATGTAATATGGTGTTATTTTATTTCATTTATTTCTTTCTATATTTTGTAATTCCCATAAGAATAAATAGGCTTGGTTAGTTAGTTCTTTATGCATGTTTCATTATTTATGAACTAATGCTTGACTAACTTGCTTTGTAATTATCTCTACATCTTGGCACACTTGATGGGACTAGACACATCCTAAACCTGAAGGAGATCCTTTTCCAACTCTAAAGTATTTATTTAAGCCTATAAAACTCTTGCAAATTGATTTTCTAACTTTATTTTTCTATTTTTTTGTTTCCACAGTTTTTTACATAGTAACTGACGTCAAGAAAAATACTAACATCAGTTAATGACTTAATTGATTTTGGTCATAAGAAATAACATCAATCAAATCTAAGTTATCCATAATCAACATTGGTGGTATTGACTGACATCGTTCACTATGTTTTTCCAAAAACATAGACCTAAGAGCTACCTTTTCAAAGTTCATTGTTTCAAGCTAAAAAGAGCTTCAAAGATAAAGGACATGTTAAAAATTTTGTTGTGAGACCAAGCTTGATATTTATTTAAAACATTTTAAAATCACCTTTGCATGCTTAAAAATTGATTAGGAACCTTGTTTTGGTGGTTAACAAATAATTTTTAGATGTTTTGGTGAATGTTTTCAAAGTTTGAAACTAAGACCAAGGGGTCAAATGAACACCACCAAACATTTCATTTGGCTTTAAAATTGAACACACTTTTTGATTCTTGTTTTTAATAGTCATTTACTTAGGTTTTGTTTGGAAAAAAGAGGAATGTTTCATGTATGCTCTTCCATTTGTCCCTTATAGGGAACCCTTAAAATCAAAAGCACCATTCCTATTATAAATAGCCTAGTCCAAGGCTTAGAAAGAATGTCACCTAAAGCACTCCATAAAAACTCATAAAAGTTTGGGTGACCTTGAAACTGACCCTAAAGTCTTTCTTCTTTCATGTTTTCTTTATTTTTATGAATCTTGGCTTGTGAGGGGGAATTCATCACCTCCCGTAAGTTCTTTAGGGAAGCTTTGACCCAAGGTTTCATCTCCCAGCATTGACTTCATTTGGCTCCTTTAGAGTTGCACATGGGATGTAGTGGCACTTTGGACATCATAATACACTAAGCAAACAATAAGATGTAGTGGTTACAAAAAGGACTAGACCTTTTTGAAACAAGCCAAGTGACATGGACCCAAAATCCATGATTTTATTTTGCATTTTTTAGTGTGAAAGTCATTGTGGAATTGATTCCCCTAGAATGATCAAAACCTTGCTAGTTTAGGAGACCCCACTTTGTCGTACCTTATTAGTTTAGACTTGAGACATTTTTTTGTCATTAGCTTACTTGGTCTTAATTTGTGTCTAAAAATACTTGTTAACTCAATGAACTCAACCAAAACAAATTATCCTCAATTTTCTTGAGCAAGGGAGGCATTACGTTGTCCTAATGGAAAATTCATCTATTCGTTGTTCAAATTGTTATCAAAAGATTTATGTCATGTCATCTAATATGGCACAATTATGCTACCCAATTGAGTTTATCTCTTTTACCCAATTTGTTTAAATCCTTCATTTATAATCCACATTCAAAATTGAACCTTTCTAAATTCTAAGGGTTGGTGCATCAAAGTGGGTTCACCATTTGTACACTAAGGTTATTTTAACTTGGGTTCAATTTTTGATTTGGATTGAAGGTCATTTATTAAGACTCAAAATCATATTATCATCTTGGTGGACTCAATTCATCTTGTGTATCACTCATACTTTGGGTCTTAAAACATATTTTATCCTACTAGAATCATGTGGTGATGTTTTCTACCTATTTGGTCATAGCTTTATACTTAGAGATTTGTGTTTGTTTTTTACATCTTGAATTTATTAGTTCATTTTGTCTTCTTTGTAATTTAGAGATATTTCATCTAAACTTATAAGGTCAACTTGTCAAATTTGAAGCTAGATTTTGTAGTGTGGGTGTATCACAAAGATCTAGGCTTTGGTGTACTAGTTTTTACCTTGGGTCTTTGAGTTACCTTACTATTTTTTGATCTATATGATTTTAACTTTACCAAAGGTTGAGTAAACTCATGAATCAAATATTCTAAATTGTGCATGGTTTCAAACCAACCTCCATTATAGTCTCACTGGTACGTTAGTTATTTGTTTAAAAGAAAGCCAAAGCATACTTTTATTGGTTGCTGAACATTGGTCCAAAGTTAGTCAAACACATAGAATAACTCTTTTTTTAGACATGACTCAAAGGTTCACTCGTAGTGGGGCCTCTTATGCCCTTAGTTATGAGGATGAGAAATTTTATGATGGTCAAGATAACCTCATTTTTTTAATGATATTCTCACAACATTAGGATACAAGATGATTACAATGAATATCAACCCCAAGAAGATCAAGATGAAGCCCTTCTTAGATTGATAGAATGAGGTGCTAGAATACCTTTTAAATTTCCTATAGAACAATTCTATACCTTAGTTAGAGAAGGAGAACAACAATGGAAAGAGAAATATTTTGAACAAATAGACATACCTTCTTCCTCTAACAAAGGAAAGGAAATACAAATAAAGTAAAAACCCATAAATTTGGATCTTCTAGCTAAGGTCAAGATAATAAGTAAATGATATGTAGATCAAATTATTGTAGAATTAATTGACTCCCTGGTTACCACTTCAATTCACAATAATGCTTCAAAATAACATGAAGATATGGTGGAAAGTATGCAACAAGTATTGGATGAGAACATTACCATAGTGGATCAAGGTAATCTAAACGAATAGTTAAAGTCACAAGAGACCCTAAAGATGTTTCATTTGACATGAAACATACATTATTAAATCATCAAGAACCTCTTATCACTTTACAAACTCAGAAACCCAAACATTTAGTTTGAATTGAGGAAATCCCTCAAACAAACCAAAGATTGGTAAATAAACATAGAAATTTCCAAAATCAACAAAGTGCAAATCATTCAGATTCAAGGAATGTTTTATAATCCAAGAATCAATGGCCTATGTTCTCAACTCAAATAGAAAATTATAACTAAATCATGTATCTAAAGGTATACGCTCCCTATGGATCCATGCAAAACTAGGGGCACATTCCACCCCAATAGCAACAAAACTAGGGGCACATTCCACCCTAATAACAATAAAACTAGGGGCACATTCCACCCTAACAACAACAAAACTAGGGGTACATTCCACCCCAATAACATCTTATTTAATCCACAAATTCACCAAACATGCAAGAGTGGCATTCTATGAAGTAAATTTTCTAAAGATTACAGATGAATAGTAGAGTCAAAAATTACAAATTTGATGAGATATGCCCATATCCATTTGACTTATCTATTCTCTAAAACCCCTTTCCACCTCATTTTGAGGCACCCAAATTTGACAAATACAAAGGGAAAGGAGATCTATGTAAACACATATAAGCATTCTTCATATTGTGTCAATAGGTTGCTTATAATAGTGAGTACTTACTATGATTATTTCCATAAAGTTTAGCAAGACAAGATCTTGATTAGTTACTTAAACTACCTAAGGGATCAGTTGTAGACTGGAATGACTTATCAAAACAATTTGTTAACCATTTCTCATATAACATATAATATGAATTAAATGTTTTTGACTTATGAAAATAGAATAAACATGATGGTAAAAGTTTTGTTGCATACCTACAAAGGTGGAGAGCATTGGCAGTCCACTTTCAACACTATTTACCAAAAAAAAAAATTGGCTAATATCTTTGCATAGAATTTGCATCATAAATTTATGCATAATCTATGATTGGCTTGTGCTAACTAATTTTAATAAATTATTAACAAAGGAGTGTATATTGAGAAGGCTCTTATTACTAGGGTCCTTGTAAAGATCTTTGTATAAGGAAAAACATCTAATCAGACAAAATCACCAGCTTAAATAGTTATGTAGGATAAAGTTAAGGGCTTTAGTAAAAATAAGAACATGGTTAGAAGTGGGGTGATAGAAAAAATACATGTACAAACAATAAATTATATGCCTCCTCCAAATGTATAATTAACTCCCTCAAATCCACTACCTACTTTACAAAGACAACCTCCATGAAGGATGATTCATAACAATTTTAGAGTCTTTAGAAAGTTAGGAGAATCAGTTGAAATAGTGTTAAAAATCTCATTATAGCTAATTTAATTATATGGCTAATATCAAGGCCATTTACTCAAGATCAGCCAAAACTAGACTAGTACAAAGAGAATAAATGGTGTAACTTTCATCATATTGCTGGTCATAGTGCATATCATTGCATTCAATTATGACATATTATTGAGGACTTCATTAAAAATGGTGAGCTAGAAATTAAGCTGGCCCCTAATCAAGACACAAATCAAGTTATGGGAATCTATAAGGACCCATTTCCTAGACATGATCCACCACCACCAAGAAATAATCAAAATGGTCACAATCAAAGATAGAGATAGAATAAGAACCAACAACAAGGTCAAAATCATAATGAGCATAATCAAGATCATGATCCACACACTAATAATGTGGCTTATAACAATGTACCTTATAACTACAATAACACTTTGGGATGCATTTTTTTAAACCACATTACCACTCTTACTATGATGCCATGTGTCCAATATCATGTTCCTTATAACACGAGACCCATCATTATAGGGTCAGCACCCTCTCCCCCTAGTAATAACATATCAAGTTTGCATCATCATGTTACTACTCTATTTATATAGGTTACTAATAAAAAATAATAGTACCATTCTTTTGAAGACTCCTCACTAACCCAAAATTATAGAAATACCATTAATCACCCACAAATCACCATGTAAGGCCCTTTACCTTCCTCTTCTAATTATAATGACTCCTTTCCACCTCTAGGTTGTGAATTTACAACTAGACACCTATGAGTTACCATCTAGGGCCCTTCGCCCACTTCTTTCCATAAAACCAATGAGAATATTGTGCTAATGGTTCCAAAGTTGAATATTGTCCTAACAAAGACTAAACTAGATCAATCCAAAATTCAAAGGCCTTTTAGTATAATGGATCAATTAGATAAAACCCTTGCATAAATTTCCATATTAGAAATCTTGTAGACATTTGATGTCAATAGAACCCTCTTCAACAAACTTTTACAAGAGTCTATTATGCCTCATGATATAAACCCTGATCAATTCTAGAACCTAGTTGGATATTTTCCTTCATTTTGACAAATCACATTTGATCAAAAGGACATGTCCACCCTTGGCCCAAACCATAATAACCCACTATATATTGAGATAATAATTATGTATCACAAGATCAAGTGGGTTCTTATAGATAATGGTTTAGGGTTAAACACCATATCTCTTAAATTGGTGTGATTATTGGGTTACATGTATAAAGACATTCAGCCAGAGACTATTACAATTAAGGCTTATGACAACACCTAGAGGGAGTCATCTAGTATAATTTGGTCACTAGTCATAGTTGGGTCTATTTCTCATCACATGTTATTCCATATTGTAGATATTGAGCTTCATTATAACATACTTCTTAGTCATCCTGGGATCCATGAAGTATTTATAGTTTCATCTACTCTTCACCAATGCCTTAAGTTTCCCCATGATGGGATCAAGGTTACTATTCCCACTGATCAGCAGCCATACCAATACTATAAACATCTTGAGGTAGAGTTTCATAATTATAAACATTTCTTAGGTTATGAATTCATTGTAAAGAAGAACAAAACCATCACTTCTCATCCATCTCCATCTAATTATATAGACCTTGGTGATCTAGCCTCCACTTCAACTGATCCATTTCATGTAGCTCTAGTTAAGCAAGTTATTTTTAAAGATAGGCATTTCCACGTACTATCTAAAGGACATCCTCCATATTATAAAATTACCAAAATATCCAAAAACATTTGTTAAGCATAAAACTTCATAGACTCCTAATAGACCTGATCAAATTTACCAACTAAAGAAGAAGCAACCAAAACCTCCTTTGGTTTTTGTACCTACTATTACACTAAATAAATATTGAGAGGCTTTTATTGAGGGAGATTGGCTATATTCTGAGGACCTTACAAATTATTTTTAGAATCTAAAGTATCCTATCACTAATGGGATAATGGATCATCTTGATTATATAAGGAAAGGATTTAGCCCATAGGTGTAAGGAATTTTAGAGCCCTTATCAGCTGGATTTGTTAATTAGAATCATGGTCATAGATTTAAACCACTAGAGGATAACCTCATAACATTTAGTAGTGACTCTTTCAAAGTAACTAGTATTGAGACTCTTAGCAGCGATGCAACACCCTATTATATATTTTTTGATGAACTTACTAATTCATATTTGTTTTATTCAAAATCCATATTGACCATAACACCTATTGGAGCTTATTATCCTGAAGAAAAAATCCATCCTATTAGAGCTTCCCATCCTGAAGAAAAAACCTATCCTAGTGGTGCTTCCCTTCCTGAAGTAGGAAATTATATCTTTACCATTGGTTCTTCCCATCCTAAAGTAAATACTTACTCTAACCTATGTCTTTACCATCCCAAACTCATAGATTAGGATCAACAAAATTTGGTCATATGCCTCAATGAGTTTCAAAATGAAGAATCAATTGTAGAATATATGGGCTTATGAGATGCATTCCCCATTGGTGATCATGAGCAGGGTTTTGATTTTTCATCAAATTCTTATACCTACTTTGGAGACTAGGAAAACTTTATTTGTCATAATAAAGATTAAACATCAATATATTTAGGTGAAAACATCTTTGACGCTCTTTTTGATTAGGGAAAAAGTAAAGAAAAAGACAAACCTTTGAGTGAAAACCTATTTTAGGTGCTCCCAGGTGGGAAATTTTATTGATCCCCTTAGGATGTATAAAGTCCATCTAGCCTAATTTCCATAGCTAGTAAAATCATCTATTTAGAACAACATCAAATATTTGAGCATTTTTCTCTTGAGTTTCTAGAGGTCTTTGCCAATTGGCATTTCCCTGAGAAGGCAGATTTTGATTCTTCATATTATCCAGATCTTTGGGAGGAACAACAAGAAGATATAGAAGAAGAAGATGATCATGACAATACATTGCCTATAATTCTAGAAGATGGATCCACACTCCTTGTGGAGAGCACAATAAAAGTGAATTTGGGAACCCATAAGGATCCCAAAAATGTTTATCTTAGAGTTTACCTTACTAAAGCAGAATGTGAGCATATTATATCCATTCTTAAGGATTATATAGACATATTTGCATGGGCATATTCTAACATGATAGGCCTGGCTCTAGATTTAGTTGTGCATTATCTAGTTGTTCACCCTAATGCTAAACTAGTCAAGTAAAAGTTAAGAAAGATGCATCCACACATCACCCTTTTGGTTAAGGCCATGTTGGAAAAGTTGTTAGGAGATAATTTTATCAGACCACTAGACTAATCTGAACGGATTTATAACATTGTGCTAGTAATTAAAAAGACCCTAGGAATATGTGTTTCTATTGATTTCCATGATATCAATAAATCATGTCCCAAAGATGATTTTCCACTACCCAACATTGACATGATTATCGACTCAACTATTGGGTATGAGATGTTATCCTTAATGGATGGATTTTAGGATTAGAATTAGATAAATATAGCCCCTAAAGATCAACATAAGATCACATTCACCAGTCTGTGGGGGACATTTTGTTACCAAGTCATGTCATTCAGTTTGAAGAATGCTAGAGCCATATATTAGTGAGCAATGACTATCATCTTCCATCACATAATGCATGACATTATTGAGGACTATGTTGATGATATACTATCAAAATTAAGAATAAGAGTGGGACATCCTATCATTCTATGAAGAATATTTGAGAGGCTTCATGTATATAAAGCATTTGAATCCTGATAAATGTGTCTTTGGATTCACATCGAGAAAATTTCTAGGGTTAATTGCATCACAATGAGGAATTGAAGTCAACCCTGCAAAGGTCACCACTATTATGGAAATGCCTCCATTAAATAATCTTAATCAATTATGAGGTCTACAAATTAAAATCTAGTCTATAGGTAGGTTCATTTCTCAACTAGAAGATAAGTGCCACCCATTTACCCATCTCTTAAAGAAGGGGGTAACAATTTAGTGGGATGAAGATTGTTAGATATCGTTTTCAAAGCTTAAAACATTCTTGGCCAATCTACCGGTCTTACAACCTCCAACATAAGGAAAGCCATTAATTCTTTACATATCAGCCATGAAACATGTACTAGGGGCACTTTTGGCTTAGCATGATGATGATGGTAAGGAACACGTGGTTTATTATTTAAGACACACCTTGGTAGCCTATGAACATAATTATATACCTATTGAGAAGGCATGTTTAGCTATGGTGTTTTCCACTCAAAAATTGTGACATTATATGCTAACTAACAAAACTATTGTTATCTAAAGTAGATCTTCAAGGATACATGGCTAAATGGATTATGCTCTTCAGTGAGTTTGATATTGAATAATAGAATTAAAAGGTAATCAAAGGGTATATTCTTGCAAAACAACTTGCAAAAGCTCCTATTAAGGCCATTCAACCTTTCAACTCTGACCTTCCAGATGATTATGTTGACGGCATAAAATTGCACTAGGTCTTAGCCAATCAAAAATGGGAAGTTTCAAGTTGTGGGACAATGCGACTCGAAACAACCTCTAGGTTTTAAAGAAGCTAGTCTCTTCTATTTTATGGTTGTTGGGAAAAGGGATAGGAGACTAAACAAAAACACAAAATGCAGGAATTAAAACCTAACTATGGAAATGCACCTAAGAGTAATCCTAATCCTAACCTAAGCACAGAAAAACTATTATATGATTCAATTACATTTAAGATTAGACAGGTGCATGATTAATGTAAATGATTGGAATAACAGAAATAAAGGCTCACAACAGGGGAGTCTTTTGCTGAGATATAGGAATTGTCAATGAAGGCATAGTGTTCAATCTTCTTAATAGAATACTTTAATCACATAAGAGGCATAGAATTCATGCACGATTATGTATAACTGCAGACTCCAGAAAATGAGACAAAAGCAAATAACATTTCTAATCACAACACTAGAAAATCTACAGCATAGACTATTGTGTAAATGACACAGATAACACCAACCAAGGCATGGAGCTTAAACTTCCTTAATTCATTCAGCCACATAAGGGGCACATAAACATGCATGATTATATCAACTTTACAACTTTAGGAAATTAAGACAAGAGCAAATGATATTATTGGTCATAATACAAAAAATCTAAAAACTATAGAATTCCCCCTCTTTTTTCATTCTACAATCTTCCTCCTTTATAGCCTCAGATCACTCCCTTCATCATCCCCCTTCCTACACAATCTTCTCCATCCTTCTCTCACAGGGAACAAATAGTCAACACCTTTAATGCTATGGGTGGCTCCAAAAATCTATCCAATGAACTATTTCATCTACTCATATTAACTCCAGCCAATTTTCCCTCATTTTCACTTTACGACAATTGATAAATGAAATACCCCATTATGTTTGAAATGGGAGAGGACACTTAGTACATTTTTTTAAAATCCTCTTGATCACCTAGAAGGCACCAAAAAATGACACTTGGCACTTTTCGCCTGATTCATTGAAGACACACAACTCTCTCCACTTTTCTTGGGCTATTGTAGTATCATTTGGGACATATTTTAGACTTTTACGAATGGCAACACCTGGCAACTTTTGCAGACCTTGAAGTACCACTTGGGGCCCACCACAACCTCTATTCAGTAATGAGACTCAAAGATGGTCTCTTAGGAATCGGCACATGGCAGTCTCCAGTGCCTACGAGAAGATGCGTGGCATGATCCACTTCTCTACTAGGGGTACGTGGTGCCTTCCACTTTTTCAAGGATGGAACAAGTAAGCAACTCAAAGAGTGACACTTGGCAGCATCTGCTACTTTATGGCACTTGAGAAAAATGAAATTATGCCTTATGCATTGGATGAAAGCATTGGACCTAGGTGTTGAACCAAATTTCCTCAAATGTCAACACATGGTGACCTCTGAGCTTCTTCAAAAGGTAGTTTAGGGCCTCCACCCTTTCCACTTGGCACTTTCTACTCTCTCTATTTGCTTAGCTCATTAGAAGTCTTATTAAAATAGGAAACATAGGTGCCTCTTATGATACATGGATACTAACACGTGGTGCATTCTGTGGTTCTCTGGAAGACTACAATGAGGTCCTTGGAAGTCACCAGTTGTCCATCTTCATCTTCTAGAGGCTGACACATGGCTGATTTTTCTTGAATCCAATACTTAGGCCAAAATTGAAATGAAAAGAACAAGAGAGGCAAAAAGTGACTGTGCTCTGAGGATGACACTTGGTAGCTTCTGCTACACTTTGACACTTAGGCAAAACAAACCCGTCCTTTGCTCCAAAACTCTGTGGCTTTGCTCAAAGGTGCAGGAACCAAAATTGCAGTGCTCGACTAAAAATTTGAAAGCAACATAGAGTAAAAATGTATTATACAGTTATTGGTGACCCTTAGGACTTTTGAGCCTACTCAAAAAGAAACTCCACCTCTCGCTCGATCAAAATTGTGAAAATTACAGCTTCAAAGAGCCGTCAACAAATGTTTAAAACAGTTATTAAAAGTAAAGCATGAAAATAATGGGGAAACAATGCGAAGAAGGGAATCTATTTAACTATAATACATGAGAGGCCCAAGTCAATTGAAAAGTTTCAAATAGATCCTGTTTATAGGAATCACTTTAGGTTCTCCCTCCATTGATTCCAACTCAAAAGAATTTTCCTATTTGCATGCACGAATCCTATACAGACTAGTCCATAATGCTTTAAATTTGGTATGCTAACCCGATTTGGTAGCCCTTGCATCCCATTTTAGAATAATTGATCCTTCTTCAAAATTAGGATTCGAAGCCCTTTTATCAAAGTAGGCCTTAACCATTCCTTGATGCTTGATTGTGGAATCATGGGCTATATCTCTCTTTTCCTGAACTTTCAGAAGTTTTGCGAGTCTGACCTTCATGGGGCCATTTTCTTTGATCTCAATTTGCTTGATCAGCTGAAGAGCAAGGATTTCCAAACTTAGGGGAATCATGGCAGAATTTCCATACACCAATTCATATGAAGACATTTTGATCACCTGCTTGGGTGTGATCCTATCAGCCCATAGTGCTAGATTAAGCACTCTGTGCCACACTTTGTGATGATCTGGCCCCACTCTTTTGATGACTCTTATTAGGTTCTTGTTGGTTGACTCTACCAGACCATTACCTTGAGGGTAATAGTTAGATGAGGTTTTTAGATATATTCCATGTCTCAAGGCAAAGTCAGACACCTTAGACCCCAAGAATGCTTTAGCATTATCTAAAATGATGGTGCGAGGAGCCCCAAAGCGAGTAGTGATACCTCCTATAAAATCTAGGACCACATTCTTTGTTGCTTCCTTAAGTGGGACTACCTTAGTCCATCTGGTGAAATAGTCCATAACAATTAATATCCATTTATGACCCATGCTAGACACTGGATTTATCATCTCGATGAAGTCAACACCCCACTAGGCAAAAGGTTCATCCACAACTATTGGACTAAGGGGCATGGCTGCATTCCTTCACATCCCCATATAGTACTAGCAGGATTGACATTTTCTAACTAGTTGATAACAATCTGCAAATAAAGTAGGCCAAAAATATCTTGCCTCACTTATCTTTATGGCTGTGGTCTTTGTAGAAAAATATCCTCCTAATGTTCCATAATGCATTTCGTGTAGTATCCTTTTGGCTTCAGCCTATTCTACACATCTTAATAATTTCCCATCAGAATTTCTTTTGAAAAGGACTTGTTTAGTTAAGATAAAGTGAACTCCCTGTATCTTATAATACCTCCTCTTGTTTTGAGGGAGTTCTCTCAGATAAACTCCATTTTTCATAACTTGAATCCTATTTGTAACCCAAGATTCTTGATCAATCTCTTGTAACCTTAGCACCATCTCTGGCTCTTCTTCTAAATCTACTCCCTCAGGTAACAACTTTCCAAGCTCTTGGGTTATATATTGGCATAGTCCCCTACCTTTGACCAGCTTGGTGGGTCTGACATCTACATCATATTCATGGATCTTGGTGATCTGATTGGCTCTTTTCTCAGTAATTTCCCCTTCCATGATGTATTCCCTGACACTTGGGTGAGCCACAAGTATCAAAATTTTGTCCCTGATATCAGATGCCTGAATTTCTTGAGGGATTTTACCATGGCATAGGCTTGTCTTTCCAAAAAATTATACATGGTCTCATAATATCTGAGAGTTCTTGAGAAAAAGGATATCAAGTGCTCCCCCTATAGCCTGTCATTCTTTTGAGTCAGGACAACAACAATTCTTGACTCCCCTCCATAGACATACATCACGAAGGGCATGGAAAAATCTAGGTTCTTGAGCACTGGGGCTGATGAGATAGCCTTCTTGATCCCTTAAAAAGCTTGTTTTCCTTTTTTTGACCACTTGAAGGTCAGGTCCTTTTTTATCAAGAGTGTCATTGGTCTAACCAATCCTACAAAATTAGATATGAATTTACTGACAAAATTGATTTTTTCTAAAAAGGACTAGACTGCCTTTTTATTTGCTAGAAGGGGTAAGTCCATTATAGCTATGATCCTCTTGAGATCTATAGAAAATTCTTCCTTAGATACTATGTTCCCCAATAGCTTACCCTGAGGTATAGTAAAAATACATTTCTTGGGATTCAATGATATCATGAAATCTTGGCATTTCTTGAAGACAGACTCTAAATGATCAAAATGATCATCAACATTTTTTGAGAAAATAGTGAGGTCATCCAAATAGACTAGGATGACCTTATTTATAATTTCATCGAAAGCTATATCCATAACTCATTGAAAGGTGGCTCCTGCATTTGATAAGCTGAATGGCATCTTTGTGTAGGCAAAAGTCCCCCATTTGGTAGTGAAAGTAGTTTTATACTGGTCTTCCTCAGTGAGCCAGATCTGATTATACCCAAAGAAACCATCAAGTAAAGAAAACCTCTCTGATCCAGCCATAGTTTGCAGAATTTGTTCCATGGAGGGTAAGGGATAGTGGTCTTTCAGAGATGCTCTATTTAGATCTCTAAAATCTACACATAGTCTTACATCTCCATTCTTTTTTCTAACTGGGACTAGATTTGATACCCAGGTTGAGTGCTTGATTGGAAATATTATTTTTTAATCTAAAAGCTTCTACAACTCATCTACCATTAGTGGCTCAATCCTTGGATTTATTGGCCTCTATTTCTACTTGATGGGTTTGGATCCTTCAGTCAACTCTATTGTGTGCTAGATAACATCCCTATTGTATCCATGAAGATCTTCATAGCTCCAAGCTATGACTCTGTCACATCTCTGACACAATTCAATTAGTTTTTCCTTTTCATTATGAGTTGCGGAGTTCCCAACCTTTAGCTTCTTCCCATCACTCACCTCTACCTCAGCATAGTCTACCTCATCTACCTAGAACCTTTTCTTTCCTAGGCTTACATCCTCTAGGTCAAACAAATTTTCTAAGGTGATCAATCCTTTGGGAAGCTTATTAGTCCCTAATTGAATAATCTAATCACCATATGCCTCTTCAATTCTAGTTTGAAATTTATCCACAAACTCATTTGATTGCTGCAAGAAATAGACTACTTGAGCATCATTTTTAAACACTTGCCAATTTTCGTCATTGTCTAGGATGGTTGGCCTCACTATAACGTTTACTGACTCATTGTTAATCAATAGGCCAGTTGCTGGGTTAAACTGTGAGACAATTTGATCCATCCTATCAACCTTAGTGTTTTGACTTCTAGGGATTATTTCAATGTTGAAGGCATCAAAGTCTTCAATCAAATCCCAAATCCTATGCCTATATGACCTCATTCTCACATTCTTAGCCGCTGCCTTTTCTCGTATTTGCTTCACCACTAACTTTGAATCTCCTTTTACTCTTCAGTTCTTTATTCCCTTTTTCTATGCTAATAGGAGCCCATGTACTAAAGATTCATATTTTGCATGATTATTAGTGCAAGCAAATTGGAATTGGATAGCTCTTAAAATCCTATCAGCATTTGGAGTAGTAAGACAAATCCCTACTCTAGCACCATACTTACTTTTAGCCCCATCAAAATTCAAAGTCTAGAGCCTTGAATCTTGAGCATCAGGTGCCTCTTCTCTTATAACATTTGGGATCACCTAATTCTCATCAAAAATAACATGCGTGCCTAAACCAGTAGAGTCATAGTTCCCATATGGGTTGCTATGTATCATGGCCAACAACTGGCTATTTTATTCTTCTTGGTCATGCTCAGTCCATTCTCTTAGTTCTTCAACAAAATTTATTTCTTCTTTATTCATCATGGCATGATTTGCTTCTAATCTTGTTGTTGGTTCATTGGTGATGTGGTCTTTGGATAGTGGTTCAGATAGAATTTTCATCTTTGAACCATACCTGGTTCTCAGAATGAGGTGAGACCAGTCAAGAGACATATACCCTCCTATTTTTGTTGTAAAGTCTCTGGATAAACATAAACCAAAGATGGTAGGTATATCTATGACAACTATATCCTGGTTAACAATTATATTAGGACATGTGCATAAATGCAGGGGGAGTTGTTTGATTCTCCCTATGGTTTTCACTATTTTGCCATCTAACTGCATAACTCCCTTTGCAAGGGGTTCATATTTTATTTCTAAGGCATCAGCTATTTGTTAGGCATCATAGTGGTACTAGCTCCTGAATATATCAATGAATTATGTAGGAGTTTCTTTCCAACTATCAGAGTCAAATAGAAAGGCTTTTGCTTGGATTTACTTACTTGTACTGCATTGTTCATGAAGGCTGTTGTTATTGAAAGAACCGTATCTTTGAGATTTTCCTTTTCAGTAGGCCCTCCCTTGGTAACAACACCTTCAGGCACCCCTTACCCTTGTAGAGCTTCTTGCAGTAGTGTCTTTTGTTCAGGAATTGCCAAAATATCCCATATCAACACTTGTGCCAGAGTTTTCTTTAATTGGTCCACAATATTGATCGGTCCCAAAGACTAAAATTTTTGGTAATAGGGATACCTCATTCTTTCTTGAATATGGGTAAGAATCCCTTGATCTTGCATCAGCCAAGACACTTCCTGTCTAACAACAACATTCCTTTGCCCCTGAGATGGAGGATTATTCTTGACTCGACCACTTATAAACTCAGGCTGCTCCACCATTCTCCTCTTTGATCTAGTGTAATAATCATATTGTACTACTAGCCTTTGGGAGGTGGATGCTTTGTTTAGGAAAACTGATTCTTCATCCTCAACCCATGAGAATAAAACATGTTCTGGGGCTATTTCTTCCTCTTGCTGTAAGGACATTCCCTACATCTGAGCCACTAGTACTAAATTCTGCATGCCAAGAGATTGGTAGGCTTGATTTCTACTGGTAATGGCAAACTAACCATCCATTCTTCTCTACTCAGCCACTCTTTGTTGTAGATTGTCTCTAGGACAATCTCTAGGGGTGTGAGCATTGTTTCAAGGGAAACACAAAGTGTTAGCATCATCTACATAATTATTCTGACCTAGAACCATCTCCCTATTTGAGTTGGGAGGAATGGTCTATGAGGGTGTGGGAATAACAACTAATTGATTTGTTGGTTGATTGTTGGTTTGCCTTGGAGGGTCTTGATACTAGTTTGGCTGCGACGAAAACCTATTCCCTTGATAGCCTTGATAAGGAGGCTTAGGGAAAGTGATTTGCTACCTCTTCATATTAATTAGCTCATTAGAGAATGTCCTTAGCATACTTTTGATATCATCCATCTCGGATGATTGAGCAGGGACCGGCTGCTTCACAGATGATGAAGGGTAAGTATACATAGGCACAGGGGGGCTTACAGCTTTAGGAACCTCTTGAGGTAAAGGCAAGGAGATTTCTAGGAACATAGGCATGGGAGGCCTCGGAGGTAACTTTTTGGCATCAATTAAATGATTTTTAGCTCTGATCACAAGGTCATAAGCTGCTGGTAAAGTGTGCCCTCCCAGCGACTGAATCATAACAGATATATCTGAATTTAAAGCTTTGAGATAGAATACTATGGCCATACCAGGGGGTGGCTTAGCTTTAATAGGGATTTTGTCCCAAGTTTTTTGGATTCTGGAGTTGAAGTCAGTCATATCTTCTTGTGGTCCCCTTTGAATGGTGGTCAACTACTATAATAAAGAGGACTCATCACCCTTTCCTACAAATCTTTCAAAAAATATATCTCCACGTTGGTCTCATGTAGAAATGGTATTCAAGGTCAAGGAATGATACCATTCTAAAGCCTTCCCTTTGAATGAGGCTGCTAACAACCTTTGGGCCACATTTTGCTCTATGACACCATGTATATCACAGACATCTGATACATCTTGAAGATGTTCTATGGGTGTTTCTAAGTCTTGTCCACTAAATTTGGGCAGAGCCTTTAAAGCATTTCCTAGAATAGGGTCCCAAATAGCTGGTGGTGTTGGGAGGATTAAGGGGCTACCAGTGTTCTAGCTTGCATAATTTCTTAGAGGGACATTGGCTCCCATGTGTGGCACTGGTAGAAACTGGTTAGATCTTCTTCTTGGACTAACTACTAGAGGTGGTAAAAGAATACCTAGATTTGTAGCAGATTGTGATCTGATGACTGGTCCACAGCTCTGACTCCTCGTAGCTCTCTTGTTCATGTAGTCTTGAAGTTTTAAGACTGTCCCACTAGGCGTGCTAGAAACTGTTGAAGGCATAAAATGATGCTAGTTCTTAGCCAATCAATAATGAGAAGTTTAAAGTTGTGGGACAATGTGACTTGAAACAACCTCCAGGTTTTAAAGAAGCTGGTCTCTTCTATTTTATGGTTGTTGGGAAAAGGGATAGGAGACTAAATAGAAACACAAAATGCAGGAATTAAAACCTAACTATGGTGATGCGCCTAAGATTAATCCTAATCTTAACCTAACCATAGAGAAAATATTATATGATTCAATTACATTTAAGAGCAGACAGGTGCATGATTAATGTAAATGATTGGAATAACAGAAATAGAGGCTCACAACTGGGGAGTCTTTTGCTGAGATACAAGAATTTTCAATGAAGGCATAGTGTTGAATCTTCTTAATAGAATCCTTCAATCACATAAGAGGCATAGAAGTCATGCACAGTTATGTATAACTTTAGACTCCAGAAAATGAGACAAAAGCAAATAACATTTCCAATCACAACACTAGAAAATCTACAACATAGACTACTGTGTAAATGACACAGATAACACCAACCAAGGCATGGAGCTTAAACTTCGTTAATTCATTCAGCCACATAAGGGTCATAGAAACATGCATGATTATATTAACTTTACAACTTTAGGAAATCAAGACAAGAGCAAATGATATGAATGGTCATAATACAGAAAATCTAAAAACTATAGAATTCCCCCTCTTTTTTCATTCTACAATCTTCCTCCTTTATAGCCTCAGATCACTCCATCATCCCCCTTCCTGTGCAATATTCTCCACCCTTCACTCATAGGGGATAAATATTTAGTGCCTTCAATGATGTGGGTGGCTCCAAAAATCTACCCGATGAACTGTTTCATCTACTCGAATTAACTCCAGCTGATTCTCCCTCCTTTTCATTTTGTGGCAATAGATACACAGAATACCCCGTTATGTTTGAAATGGGAGAGGACCCTTAGTCCATTTTCTGAAAATCCTCTTGATCACCTAAAAAGCACTAAAAATGACACTTGGTGCTTTCCACCTGATTCATTTAAGACATGCGGCTCTCTCCACTTTTCTTGGGTTATTGTAGTATCATTTGGGACATATTTTAGAATTTTACAGATGGTGACACTTGGAAACTTTTGTAGACCTTGAAGTACCACCTGAGGCCCACCACAACCTCTATTCAGCAATGAAACTCACAGATGGTCTCTCAGGAATTGGCACATGGTAGTCTCTGCTACCTCTGGGAAGATGCATGGCATGATCTGCTTCTCCTACTAGGGGTACATGGCACCTTCCACTTTTTTAGGGATGGAGAAAGCAAGGAACTTGGAGAGTGACACTTGGCAGCATCCGCTACTTTATGGAACTTAAGCAAAATGAAATGACACCTTATGCATTGGACAAAAGCATTAGACCCAGGCGTTGAACCAAATTTCCTCAGATGTCAACACGTGGTGACCTCTAAGCTTCTTCAAAAGTTAGTTTAGGGCCTCCACCATTTCCACCTGGCACTTTCCACTCTCTCTATTTGCTTAGCTCATTGGAAGTCTTGTCAAAATAGGAAACACAGGTGCCTCTTATGATACATGGATACTGACATGTGGTGCATTATGTGGTTCTCTAGAAGACTACAACGAGGTCCTTAGAAGTCACCAGCTGTCCATCTTTGTCTCTCGGAGGCTGACATGTGGCCGCTTCTGCTTGAATCCAATACTTAGGCCAAAATTGAAATGAAAAGAACAAGAGAGGAAAAAAGGGACCATGCTCCAAGGATGACCCTTGGTAGCTTCTACTGCACTTTGACACTTAGGAAAAATGAACCCATCCTCTACTCCAAAACTCTGTGGCTTTGCTCAAAGGTGCAGAAACCAAAATTACAGTGCTCGATTGAAAATTTGAAAGAAACGTAGAGCAAAAATTTATTCTATAGATTATAACATGATGATATAACAAGCATCAAAAGAACCTAAATAGTGGATGCTCTATTTTGATGGATCTTTCACATCCCAATTATCTAGAGCTGGTATATTTTTGATCACACTGAATGGGGATTTGATCCCCAAAGCATTCTATATATAATTTTATTGTACAAACAATATGGCTAAATATGAAGCATTGGTTATAGGGCTCCATCTTCCCATACAATGGGATATTCAAACCTTAAAGGTCTTTAGAGATTCATAGCTAATAATAAATCAAATAATTGATCAGTATTAGACAAGAGATGATAAGCTTGTTCCTTAAAAGCAAGTTATTGATAACCTTAAAACACAATTTAAATCTCTATAGTTTGAGCAAGTTCTACGAGTCAACAACATATCTGCTAATGCCATGGTAAAAATTGGTTCCTTGATTCAAATGCATAATGGTGACAAAGAGTATCAATTCCTAATTTAAAATCTTCTTTAGCTAGCACATATTCTATCAAATTTAGAGAGGATATGTACCATTGCTGATCCTAATCTCTCACCTGAGTTATCATTGTACCAAGATTTTTATAACTATTTCCAACAACCAACAAAAACTTTTCCTTCATCACTTAACATGTTATATCCTCCTTGGAAACATACTTTATCAAAAAGGCTATGATGGAACATTTCTTCATTGTTTATCTTTAGGATAATCTAAGCTAGCAATAAAGGAGGTTTTGAAGGAATGTATGGGGACCATACCAATGGTGTAGTCATAATAAAGAAACTTCTTAGAATAGGCTATTATTGGCCCAAAATGGAGATAGATGCTTGTAATTATGTAAAGAAGTGTGTTCCTTATCAGTATCATGGCAACTTGATACATGTACCTTCCGTACCATTACAACTGATTACAACACCATGGACATTCTCAACATGGGGTCTTGATCTCATTGGGAAAATTAACCCAACATATTTAGATGGGCATAAGTACATTTTGACTACAACTGAGTACTTTACAAAGTGGATTGAGGCCATTCATCTCACTTATGTTACCAAGAAATAAATAACCAAATTCATTCATTACCATATCATCTGTCGATATGGTATCCCAACCTGTGTTATATATGATAATGGAAAATCCTTTATAAACAAAGATGTGAAATCTCTTTATGCCAAATTCAAGATCAAACATAATAAATATACTCCATGTAAACCAAAATTCAATGGAAAAGCTAAGGCATCAAATAAAACCATTCTAGCCATCTTTAAAAAGATTGTAAATGATGTTGGCTGTAATTAGCACTTACAACTCTTTCTTGCCCTCTAGGCTTATAGAACTAATAATTGCACCCCAACTGGAGCTAATCCATACTCCCTTATTTTTATAACTAAAGCTATCATCCTAGTTAATATTGAGATCCCATCATTAATAATATCACTAGAGCACATTGAAGATGAAAACTATAGAGCCTCAAGATTGTAAGAACCATAACTTCTTGATGGTGAGCGTTTGGCTACCATAGAAAAATTGTAGGCCTATTAGAATAGATTGTAGAGAATCTACAACAAATGCATTCTCCCTCAAGAATTTGAGATTGGTGACTTAGTTTTGAAAGAGAAATAGAAGAACATGAATGTTAAATCAAAAAAGAAAGGCAAGTTTCAGCTAAATTAGTTAGGATCGTATATTGTCATAGTGAACTATGGATTAGGAACATATCAATTGGCTAAACCTAATGGTGAATAAATTTTAGAGCCCATGAACATCATACACCTTAAAAGGTTCTACACATGAACATCTTTAAACCTATAAGACCCCTGACTTAGGGGTAACTTGTGCTATCATAATTTTGTTCCACCCTTCTTACTTTGAACACATTTTATACTCCCCCAGTCCACTTTTCATGAACCCTGATAGTAAAGGCTTTGAACCCTTGGCACTCTAAACATATTCTTCATCCCATTCTAGATTGATCTCTTTGAGAAGCATATTCTTTATTTTGTCTAGGACATGTTATAAGCTTGAACACTTTTTGTCCCTTAACCAATTATGATCTCAATTATGTCTCATGAATTTTATGAACATCTTCAATGGCAGTTCTACAATGCAATTCAGCCAGGAGCATCTTGTGTAATTTCAGACAAGTGAATAGTTGCATCTTCTCAGTTTAAGTGTTTGCTACTCTTTCTTATTTTATCAAGAACCTCACTCTCACTAATTTGTGAGCATGGACCATTGCAGTCAGCTTAGCTATCTTATTAGAATTTCTACTCTTAGGATGTGCATCTTCTCAACTAGATGGTCCCACCTTGTGCATATTTTATCTCAAAAATACCAAAAAAATAAGAACATGATCCACAAAAGAACAAAAACATTATCTCACACTTCTATACATTTATACATTCCCATTCCACCATCCCATGCTCTAATCATTTTGTGATCAACTGTTAAGTTTGAACACTCTCACCATTTTGTGAAAAACTATTAAGTTTTAATGCTCTTACCATTTTTAAGCATAGAAACATCAGTTCATTTAATCTTATCCCATACAGTTGCCATTTTTCAATATCATTCTTTCTCATCTTATCATCTTCTTATTTTCCAAACCATTCTTATTTGTTTGTCATATCTTCCATTTCTTCTATAACATTATTCATACTAGTTTGATCATAATTTTTCTTCTATCCCACTTCCTAGAATAACTACATTTGGCCTGAAGTTCATGTTGGAACATGCATCCATGGAACTATATAGGTAACATCCACTTGTCTTATACATTTGAAGTCAGCTCGACTAACCCCTTCCTTTTCTTCTTTTCCCCCATTTATTCTATCATTTTTCATCTTTAATTATGGAATCATTATTGTGTCATTGTTTGGTGTTATGATGTGGTGGAAATTAATGCCTCTACCACACATACATGAACATTTGTCTTTAAACCACACTAACTTGGTTTTTATTTGTATGTGTTTATTTGAGTTTTCTTGGTGTTTTATTGTGCTTTCACACTTCTTTTATTTTTTCTCCTTTTCTCTTTTGTTTATTTAATTGTTGTTGGTGTCTTGTTTTTGTTTTTTTTTTCTTTTCTCTTTTATGTTCAAGAAGGCTTTACTGGTCCACATGGATCTTGATTATTCATATCTTGGTCTCATGTCATTAAGAAATTCTTTCCTTTTATTTTTAAACATTTTGTTCCTACTTAAGATCATATCTTGATTTCAAGTTAGGTTCATTTATGTTTATATTTTTCTTTGTCTTTGCTTTTTTGTTTAAATGTAAATCATTGTAACTCTGGTTTTGGTCATTGTTTTAACATTATACTTAGTTATAGATATTGAAATTTGAACTGGCTTAGTGCAATTGGAATCTTATGTCATTCTAAGCTATTCATACTTATTATGAATAATTTATTTTTTTATAGCAAGCACTTTGTGCTCAGGTTTTAAGGTCTTAACATCAACATTACTTTCAATAAATTATTCTTAAGAACACTTTACAAAACCTAGGCTCATGATATAGAATTAGGCTTCTAGGTAGATTGCATTTTAGCACTCAACTCTATTCTTAGACATGCATCTCTTCAGTAACATTGTGAGTTTAATAAATTCTTGGTTCATTTTAATCATTTCTCATTCCATTCTCTCCCAAACTTCGGTGAACTACATTGGCCTAAAGTTCATATTAGAACATGAGTCCGTGGAACTATGTAGGTAGCACTCAATTTCTATTAAGGTCAACTCAGCTATCTCCATTCTTCTTTTCAACTCTCTCATCACTTTGTGCATTATCATATACTTGGTTTTATATGGATTTCTAAGACATTACACCATCGTATGTACATTTGCACCCATAATGTGGAGATCTTATTTGTGTCTAACCTTTCATATGTTTAGGAATTTTAGCATTTTAGTATTAAGTAGTTTGGTCAAGATGATAATGTTAGATATTTGAGGTATTTTGTTTACCAATTACCCATGCTGGGCACTACATCTAAACCACATTTGATCAAATCAGATCTATAGGGTCAAAATCATTATTTATTATTTATTAATGATAAATTTTTTCCCTATTGGGGCACAACTATTTTATCATGATCAAATATTCTCTACTAGAGTACTTATATTCTCTTTAGAGACCCTACTATAGTGGGGTTTCCCTTCTTGAAGTAGAACATTCTCCCTTTTCATCTAATTCTAAGATCTCCACATTAAAGCCCATGATGTCAATATTTTAGTGTGTAACTTGTCTCAGGATTGATCAATGCCATAAGCATGTAGCTTGAACTCTCAAACTGGGTACATTTACAGTGTGTCCCTTACATTTATGGATTGTATCTTTCCCATTCCCCCCATATTTGGGACCAATTATACCTCTCATCATATTTTGATCATGGATGGTAATCACATGTGCAAGCATTAGCTCATCTAGGTGTGATCTATTCCATGGGTTAATCTCTCACTTTCTCTCTCTTTTTGAGAGTCCATCCTTCTCTTTCATCCTAGTATGTCCTCTCGAGGGGATATCATGGGTCTATTCTAATTCCTTATTGACAAATCTTATCTTTGAAAAGACATTGCTTCGCCTGAATGTCTCACTATGCCTTCTTAAATAGGGGCAAAATGTAGACATCTAATTCCTAACACCATTTGTGTTTAAATTATTAATCTTACTCAAATTCCACTCAAATGCACATTTTAGGTCAAATCCATAAAATGCCCTAGATGGTTTGAACTTGTCACTTGTAAGTGTCAGTTTAGGTCAAAGTATCCCTAAATAGGGCAATGCATTTTATGGGCCAACCAACTTTGATCAAATCATTTTGAGTCAAAATGACCATTTTACTATTTAGTGCTTTGGATCATTTTTTTCTTCTAATTAATTGGTACACATCATGTACCTTTGTTATTTGGTGTTGGCAACATCCTAAATGGGAATACATCTCCAACGCATCTAACATCACCTTCTAGTTTCTATCTAGTCAAATTATGACTTAGTAATATGACTTTTTAACTATTTTGATTAATTAAGAGCCAATTTTAAAATAATTACACAAATATTGATTAACCTTGTTTAAGGCTAATTAATCCAAATTAAGATCTTAAGTGGATTTTCCATGAGATTTGTTGAATATTTCTTTTTGAAAATTGATTTTTATTAACTACATCATTAGGTGACATCATCTATGGGGTGGCATCCATCAAGTCATAAGTGCATAAAATATTAAGATTATAGGTCACTCATGCCGAGTTAATTCCTCCCATACCTCTTTAATGCTTATTTATCTTGATAATATTTATGGATTTAATTTCAAATATTAGGATTATCCATGGCAACACATCTCAATCTTGAGATGGATGGTCATGGTTGATCTTGATCAATCTCAAAAATCAATAAATAGAGAAGTCATGAACATCATTTCTAGGCTATTTTAGTGCAAGGTTATTATGCTCAAATATCTTCAAAGCTTGAATATTGTGAAGTTATAATGCTAAATTGTTTCCATAAAGATTCATTGAGAGGCTAGTTTAGTGATTTAAAATCAAGTAGACTAAGTTTTATGGAGTGTTCTTAAGGCAATGGAGGAACTTACCACCATTGTTAACAGAGATAAGGATGCTTGATCAAGGGAGAACATGTTTTTGAGCCACATGGGTATGGTAAACCCATTTGGGAAGGTAATATGGTGTTCATTTCTTTCATTTGTTTCTTGTTATCCTTTGTAATTCCCATAGGAATAGATAGGGTTGGTTAGTTAGTTCTTTATTCATGTTTCATTATTTATGGACTAATGCTTGACTAACTTGCTTTGTAATCCACTCTAGGGATAATTAATCCAAATCAAGAGCTTGAGTGGATTTTCCATGAGAGTTTTTGAATATTTCTTTTTGAAAATTGATTCCTATTAACTACATCATTAGGTAACATCATCTATGGGGTGGCATCCATCAAGCCATAAGTGCATAAAATATCAAGATTATGGGTCACCCATGCCTAGTTAATGCCTTACATGCCTATTTAATGATTATTTATCTTGAGGATATTTATGTATTTAATTCCAAATATTAATATTATCCATGGCCACACATTTAATCTCAATATTAGGATTATCCATGGCCACTAGTCTCTACATTTATTACCCCCACTTTATGTCATATGATTTAGTGAGTAACTATATTAGACTTTAATTTACTTGTTATTAGTTTAATGAATATGAAAACATAGGGCCTAATTAGGGTTATTACATGATTTTTCATAACTAGAGGATTTATAACCCTCCTTAGCATCATTTATTGTGGTAAGAGATTCCTTAATTGGGTCTAGTAGATCCCTATATTGGTCATGTTCCTGATTATCTAATGTATCTCCAATCGAAAGTGTAAGTAGGATATATCTTCTTTGAGTTAGGATTGATTTATAGATATGATGAATTTATGATTGCATACATTTTGGTGAAATTGATGTGAACCTAACCCTTATAGGTTCTATTTCATGTTTTTTATTATTTTATCATTTTATTTATTATTTTTTTATATTTATGATATAAGGTCGATAGTGTTGATATAGTTTCTAACTTTTATGCGTAGGTTTAACACACAGTTGCATCAAAATGACTCTATTCTATTTTTGTAAATCTTCATTAGATATAGGTTACTAGGTCAAATAGATCGACATAGTACATGTTTTCAATTCTAGGTAGGCTACTAGGTTGACTCTGTTAATATATTACACTTCTAGACTTCCATAAAATATACTAGGTAAACACTACTGACATATTATTCTTCATAGGTTTTAGGAAATAGGGAACTATAAAACTAGGTCGACCTAATTGACATAATTGGTAAAATTTGTAAGTAAAAATTAAGGCACTTCAACAAAAATCTCACTTTTCTCTACATATTCCAACCCACCAAGGTTACTTTCTCTCTTTCTCTTTCATTTATGTTACTCATTATAGTTCTATTTTTCATATTTTATAATCTTTAAAACTACCCTTATATAACAAATTGGGTCCACTCTATCGACTTAGTTTTGTATTCTATCTTCTATCTAAAAGACTAGGTAAACACTATTGATGTAATTATTAATAAGCCCTTGATTTAGCAGTAAAGTAGTGAAATTTTTAACTCTATTTTATCATCTCTGCGTACACTGTAATCTAAACTGACATTGTACTATGTTTCAAAGTTAGAATTAACACTTATATACTAGTAATTAGCTCACACTTTCACTTTTAATTACTTTCATGCTTAAAATAGATCAGATATTCTAATTAGGTGGTTTTTCAATATACCATTTAGTTACACTATTTTTTTCTTTCTCACACACACTACCAAATCACATTATCTTAAAATGCATTTAAACAATTATCTACCCAAGGCCTACCTACTTAGATTTCATCACCAAGGGCGAAGCCAACTTGGTTTTCTAGCCAAGTATAAATATTTGGTTAATGGTATATATTGTAAAATCACCCAACACCCTTATCGTTGTGGTGTGTGAAGTGAGGGGGTAGGCCCTATTGACCAATTATCAACTCAGTACAATTTGTTTAACCATTTTCATGGAGAGCCAAATAGAAGTTTCAATAATAGGTCATTTCAAAGGTCCATAATTACAAGTCAAGGAGGCTAAGGTGTTTTGGCTCCATTTTAGTGTATGTTAGGTTTTCCACAAGTCAAGTCTTAGCCCCTCATAAATCTAAATTACATTATCAAGACCAAGTCAGTTTCTCTGAACAACTCGACTTGTTAAAATTTCACGAGTAGAATTATTTTGGGTTTATAAACCTAAATTACTCTTTCCAATGATTTTTGGTTTACAAAAATGCATGACTTTGGGTTTTCCAAGGATATTTGCTTATGAATTTTATAACAAAAGGCAATCAAAAAACATAAAATGGTGTTGATAATGTTTCCCCTCGATGTGTCCCTTCAGACTTTTATGAAGGGCACTTTATTTTCCCAAGTGTCCCTTTAAAAATTTTCAAAGGGCACTTTTATTTCTAAGTGACCCTTTAGAAAAGTTTTGGAGGGAAATTTTCTTCTCGAGTGTCCCTTTGGACTTTTTTAAAGGGAATTTTTCTTCCAAGTGACCCTTCAAAAATGTTTTGAGGGGCATTTTTTAGCCCAAGAGTCCCTTTAGACTTTTTTCAAGGGCACTTGTTTAAGTGACCCTTCCTAAAAGTTTCAAATGTCACTTTTTTGTCCAAGTGACCCTTCAAAAAAGTTTTGAAGGGCACTTTTCTTCCCAAGTGATCCTTCATACTTTTTTGAAGGGAACTTTGTCTTTGGAAATTCCCTTCAAAAAAGTTTTGAAGGGCCATTTCCTTTAGAAATGCCCTTCAAAAATTTTATAAGGGACCTTGTGCCTTTCCCAAGTGTCCTTTGAAACTTTTACAAAGGAAACTTTCCCATGTGTCCTTTGGGAAAATTTCCCAAAAAAACTAACCATTACCTTTTAGGCAAAATCCTCAAAATAATTCCTTTGAGCAAATTTTCCAAAAGAATTAATTCAATAAAATTTCCTAAAACATAAACACGATAGATCCCCATGACATGATATAAGACGTCAAGTTTAATATAGCCAACTAGTCGTTGGGATTCAAAGATGACATACCACAAGATGTCAAATTTAGGGTGGCCAAGAAGCCATTGAGATTCAAAGATGACATGTCGTAGGATGTCAAATTCATGCCTAAAGTCTTTAAGTAGTAATTAAAGCTATTTATAGAACTCAACAGGGTCTTAAGTAAGGACAGTGCAAATCAAGTTTCCCAAAGAGCTTTGCTTATGACTTTTACAAGTAAAAGCAATAAAAGAACCTAAATAAGAAAGTAGAAGTAAAGTCACTTGGAAAACTTGAATGGGTCTATAGTATAAAATGCATGGGTTCTTAGGAGGAGTCTATTGATTTTTTAGTGATTAAAGCCATTTCTTATGGAGGATCATCTCACCATTGATTTTGTAGTAATCCTAATCATTTCAAGAGGGCGAATCAAAGAGAAGGACAAATTCCAATTAAATGAGAGAACAACTAGAATTAGTTTCACCAAGATGGTGACTACAAACAATTTTGGAGGATTCTATTTTGGTGCCCAAGAGCTCTCTCTTCTCTCCCTCCTTTTCTATAAATATTTTCCTTGGGATCTTATTTTATCATCCACAGATAGTATGGTGAAGCCCTACTGGAATGTTTTTCCATTTTTTTGCCTTTACGAAAAGAAACATAAGTCTATTTTATTTATAAGTTATCAACATTTTCATAGGCATGAAATAGACATAGAGTGACAAAAAGTGATGTTTTATCATTTTATTCTCTATCCTTAATGTTTTTGAGAAAAGAGTTGATCCAATAGGTCATGGAGAGTGCATTCTAGCTATATGAGATTTTGCACATGTGTAACCCTTTTTTTGGACTATACAGGTTGTCTTTTCCAATTATTTACCTTGTGTGATTTCATTTATTTTATCTATACATTGAAATTATTATGTTGTAATCTTCTAGACCTTGAGTTATAGACTATATTCTACTATATTGTGCATAAGTATAGGGCACACATGTGGATATTAATTCTTGGTGTATCACCATAATAGACTAGGCTTTTCATTTATGCAAACTTATGACTCTTTTCACTCATACAAATTGTTCAATATTTTTATTTCACAAAATCTAATACATGGATCTATCCCTTTCAACCTAGAGGTTAATTTCCACTTATAGGCACACCCATAGGCCTATAAATGTCCCAACATTACCCAAATTTAGAGGAGGATTGAATAGCCCTCTTCTAGAGTGCAAGGTTTGGAGATAATAGTTTTGGCATTCTCAGTGTGACCTAAATTATTTCTAAGTCAAGGTGAATATTGGTCTTGATAGGCGTAAGTAGTATAAATACCCCTAACTCAACATTCGACGACTCTACAAGGGTGTGAATCCCTGGTTCTAGACCAAGTTTTATAAACTATCCTACATGGTCCTCATAAGGTCCTTAATATTTTATAACTAAGCCCCTTTAACTAAATCGTTTCCTGAAGAACAACACCCTAAACCACTCTTAGCCCTATTAAATCCTTAGCAATGAGGTTTTGGGGAAGAAGTTGAAGAAGTTCAAGGAGAGGAGGAAGTTGAAGAAAAATAAGAAATAGAGGATCATAGAGGAAGAAGAGAAATGAGAGAAAGTGGAGAGATAGATGGGCATCAAACTTTCCATAATTTTAATACCTAAAACCCAATAGAGCTTCCTGCATATGACCCCATCCCTCCAAATTCTACTAAAAATCTTTCTAGTTTCAATAGAGAGGGCCCTATTACCCCATCTAAATATATTTGAGACATCTCTAATTTATAAAATTTCTATAATGTTACTAGGGCCAACATAGCCATTAGGTTGTTTGCTATGTCTTTAAAAGGTAAAGCACTTGACTGGTATAGAACATTGAAAGGGGGATACATTACAAGTTGGGATGGTTTTGGAGACCTATTGGTGACAAGATTTAAAAATAAGAGTGATCATGCTTCCCTAATACATTAGCTGAATGTAATAAGAAGAGGTCCAATTGAATCCATAGGAGATTTCAAAGAACATGGTATAGACTACCACCAATCATGATACCTCTTCCTATCTTTGTGTTCCTAACATATCTCAATGTGATTGGTACTGATGCTGATGTTATGTTGCATTCAATGGGAGGATTCACTCTTCTAGGTGCATATGAGATAACAATTGAGGCTGAGAATAACTTGATTTAGGTTGAAAGACTCCCTCCAAGAGTTTCTATGTCTTTTCTATCCCACAATTTTGTTGCAGTTCCAAGCATGTCTCAGGTTCCCAATGTCAATGTGAAGCTAAGAGCCTTTCCCAAAAAGGTGGATAACATTGTAGACAAGGATGAAGAAATTAGATCATTGAGAGCTCAGCTCAAGGAAGCTCAATATTAGGTAAGTGCTCCTCCTAATGCACAATATTATCCTCAACAAGGATATAGATCTCTATCCTAATACAATTATCATGGGAGAGGACAAAATCAATAGGGTTACAACAGGTAGCTTAATGAATATAATCTAAATTCTACTCCTCTCATAAAGGTTATTATTTTGGTTCATGAAAACTTAATGCAAATAGAAGATCATGTGGATCAATGGGGGAAGCCTCAAGGCCAATTTTCACATGATGATGGAAGAACTATCTATGCTTTCACTACAAAAGAAGAATCTACTCCTTACATGAAAATAAAAGAAGCATGTCCTAGCCAAAGTGATAATCATGAAGAAGGCAGTAGCCCAAGTGTGGGTATGATGAAATTTCAAGAAAATGATGATTTTGCATTGACTCAAGGCATGCCAATTTCAGCTAATACAAGGTCCAAGAAGAGAGCCTTAGGAGAAGGCTAGGAGCCATGAATAGTTCCAAGTGATACCTCTCCAAGGCCACAAAATGAAAATCAAAGTGCTACACCTTCTATAAGCCATGTTCCTCAATATAATTATAATGTAAATGCAGCTACCAAGATTGTAACACAATAGGCTATAGCTCCTTTATTACCATAAAAAATGTAGGGGAAAGTGAATACTCCGTCTCTAAATATTGTGGACCATTAAAGATCACTAATAAATCATATCCCTTTGGGAGGTTCTACATATACCCGGTCAAAAGGAGATTTTTCAAGAGTAGTTAGTAAGCATGCAGGTGGCTCCTCAATCTTCAAGGCATCATAGTGTGGCTCTCACAAATTCCCCAAATCATCTTTTGGAGCCTTCCACTAAATCTAAAAGTCCTATACCCTTCTACCTCACACTCATTTTAGGAGATAAGTTGGTCCACAATCGTATTATGGGTAGTGGAATAAGTACTACTATTATGCCTAAAGTAGTGGTTGATAAGGTAGGTTTGAACTATGAGTCACATAGTAAAGGCATGTTACAGCTGGATGGAACTCCAGCCAAGATGGTAGGATTTTTCAAAGGCTTGTAAGTGTTTTTACATGGTTTTGCAAGCTTCCCTGTCATGCAAGATATTATGGTGGTGGACCTTCTAACACACTTTTCTATATGCTTGTCTAAGGACTTTACATACAAGATAGGAGGATACCTTTCTACTAATTGGTCTTCTCTAGCTTTCAAGACAAGGTATGGAACCAAGGTAACCATAATGACTCAGCCCTTAGCAAGGTTCCTTATTGAGCCATGCTTGGAGACAATGATAATTTAAAACTATCTAATCAGCAAGGAGGAAGAGGTAGTCCTAATTAGTGAAACATCTTCTCCTCTTGAAGGTATTTCTAACATATATCTTGACAAGTACAAAAATAAAAAACATGGCCTTGATCCTTACACTTTCATTGAGGAAACTGATATGGGAGTTTACTATATGCATGAGAAAAACATCCCAATTCCTTCACTCTCTAATAAAGATCATGAGTTTGATGGTGTGTGGGAAATGTTCTTTGATGGTTCAAGGAGAAAAGTAGGTGTAGGAGATGGTGTCATTTTAGTTTCCCCATCAAATAATTTTTACTACTATTCTTATAGATTTCACTTCAGCTGCACTTACAACATGGTAGAATATGAAGGCTTAGTTCATGGTCTCCAATGGGAAAAGAGGAGAGGAATAAATCTTTTGAAAGTCTATGGATATAGTGAGCTGGTCATTCATCAAGTGAGAATTCAAGCTACATCCAAGAACCCCTTTCTCAAGTCCTATAATCATAGGGTATGAGATCTAATTGAGGATTTTGATGCCTTCAACATCTAGCCCATACCAAGAGACTTAAACAAGTATGCTAATAGACTAGCTACAATAGGAGCACATTTTGACTTAGTAGTTGATATTGAACAAGATAACGATCAATCTCATATCAAGATCATTATGAGAGATTCCATTCCAGATAATGAAGTTTCATGGAAAGTATTTGAAAGTGATGAACACATTGCACACTTCTTGGAAAATGAGGCAGGCTTCTCTTTAAAAAATCAAAAGAAGTTGCATGATCATTATGAAGAGTAGATTATATAGCTAAAGACAAAAAAATTACCCAAGGGGTTGATTACCTTGGAGAGTGTCTTCAATGAGGATGATCAAAATAAAAACCAAAGAATGATCATGTCAACAAAAGAAGAGAACTATGAGAGAGTTCTAATTTTTAAGGATAAAGTTTTGAAAATTGGCAAGGCTTGTTCTCAGTTGGAAAGGTAAGCTTTTATTGCATTATGAAAATATTTTCATGACATATTTGACTGGGAATATAAGGACTTGAATGGCTTTGACCCAAGTCTAGCTCATCACACCATTGAGTTGGAGCATGTAGCTAAACTAGTAAGACAAAAGCAAAGGCCTATCAACCCCAAATTATAAGAACTCATGAAGAAAAAGCTGACCAAATTTATTGAGTCTACGATTATATTTCTAGAAAGCACTCAAATTGGGTGTCCAACCTTGTGCTAGTTCAAAATAAGAATGGATAAATTAGACTTTGTGTGTATTATCATGATCTAAACAAAGTGTCTCTTAAGGATCATTACCCACTCCCTTCCATGGAACAAATTCTGAAAGTTATCTTAGGTTCTTAACATTTCTCACTTCTTGATAGTTATTCAAGTTATAATAAAATATTGTTAAATGAAGAGGATTAATTCAAGATATCCTTCACCACCAAGTGGGGGACCTTTTCCTACAAGAAAATGCCATTTATTTTATCTGATATTAGAGCTACATTTCAAAGGGCAATGGACATGGCTTTCAAAGGTTTGATCAATAAATTTTTGCTTATTTAACTTGATGATATAACCATTTTTTCAAAGGATTTTGTTGATCATATTGGAAATCTAAGGCAAGTGTTTGAGAATTATAGAGAATATGGCATATCCCTCAATCCAAAGAAGTGTGTCTTCGCTATCTATGAAGGTAAGATTTTGGGTCATGTTGTTTTGAAAGAAGGCTTATCTATTGACCCAAAAAGGATTGAATCTATTCTAGGCTTGTATTTGCCTCAACACAAGAAAGGGATGCAAAGTTTCTTGGGAAAAATAAACTTTGTAAGGAGGTTTATCCCAAACTTTGCAACTATGGTAAAGCCTATCACAACCATGCTAAAAAAGAACCAAGTTTTTAATTTGAAGAAGGTAAAACTAGCTTTGAGGCAATCAAGTGAGTAATTGTAGCCTCTTCCACTCTCTTAAATATTAATTTTTATAAGGATTTTATTCTTTATACTTTTTATAACCTAGAAATAATATCAACCATGCTTATGTAAAATAATGATGAGGATGTTGATCATGCAATTGCTTTCTTCAACCAAGGCCTAGAAGATTACTAGGTGAGAAATTATTTTATTGAGAAGCAATATTTAACCATCATTAGAGGCTTGAAAAATTTTAGGCATATGGTTTTTAATAATAGGATCCATGTCATGGTCTCCCATCCTAGAACCAAGGAGTTTCTCCTAAGCAGGGATCTTAATGAGAAGAGAGTTAGATGGATCACAAAGGTGATGGAATATGACATTAACATCAAGATAACTAGTATAGTAAGACGAAGAGGTTTATGTGATCACGTAGCATCTAACTTTCAAGAGCCAAAATATCAAGCCTTAGTGATTCAAGTTTAATATTGGCCAGATGATAAAATGCAAAATCAAATTTGGACACAAAACATTGTTGGTTTTATTCCAAATGGTGAGTGTCCCAATGGCTTGAACAAATTTCAAAGAAGGTATTTTAGGCTACAAGCTATTCCTTATCTTCTTATGGATGGCATTCTCTTTAATAAGGATGTGAGAAATGTGTTACTAAGATGCATTAACAATGACCAATTTTATATGCTTCTAGAAAGGTTCCATAATGGTGCAGATGGTCATCACTTCTCTCTTAGAACAATAGCTACAAAAATAATGAGAGCTATTTACTATTAGCCTAGTCTTTTTAAGGACTATTATCATTTGGATAAGGTTTATCCTCAATTTAATTTTTTTTTTTCAAACATAAGCTTGATTCCCTTATATTGAATCCTATCCAAGTGGATGAGCCCTTCATGTAATGGGGCCTTGAATTCATTGGCATGATCAACCCTCCATCAAGTGTTGGACACAAATGGATATTGATTGCTACAAACTAATTCAAAAGATGGGTAGAGGATATTTATTTGAAAGAAGCAAATGAAAATTCCATTTTAGAGTTCTATGATATCATTATAACAAGGTTTGTAGCTCCTCATGTCATCATCTTAGATAATGCACTTGCTTGCATAAGTGCTAAAACTTTTGATTGGACAGCAAAGAATGGAGTTTATTTGAGTGCCTCATCCAAATACTACCATCAAGGTAATATATTGGCCGAGTCTACCAATAATAACCTCATCAAGATAATTTTATAAACTAACCAAAGAGCATGACATAACAAGCTAAAGATAACCTTATGGGTAGATATAATCACTATCAAAAAGTCAATCAATAATTTTCCATTTATACTTGTCTATGGGAGAGAAGCTAAGTTATCCATATCACAAGAGCTCCCTACCTTGGAACTTGTAAAATATCTATAATTTCTTGAAAAAAATCCCATGGAGATCAGATTGATAGAATTAATGTAGTTATAGGAGGCAAGAGATGATTCACACAAAGATTTGGAACACTATCAAGTCCTCATGAAGAAATATTTTGAACAAAGGGAAAGGGAAAGAGTGTTCAAAGGTGACTTGGTCTTGAAATGGGATGAAGATAGAGTAAAACTAGGAAAATATACAAAGTTGGATACCTTTTGGAGTGGTCCTTACATCATCAGCAAGTGCAAGCAAAGAAACTCCTTTCAATTGTTCAAAATAGATGGAGAAGAGCTACCTATTCCAGTGAATGGAATCCATTTAAAGCCTTGCTTTTGAACCTTGGTGCCCATGTATTGTATATAATTTATTTTGGTGCGTTTTTTTTATTTAAGTGTTTTGTAACACGTGTCTTTTCATTCCCTTTGTTGGGTGTGCATCTCTACCTTGTGTGTAATCAACCCAGCTAGTGTGTTTTTGAACCAAAGCTTATTTAGTTCTCTTTAAAGTGCCTATATGCATGAATCCATCCCCAATGGAAGGATTTAGGTGACTAGTCTTTGACATAGTAGGCATGCCTCCCCTTAGAATCACCAATAATGTTGACCAATTCTTACCTCAGTACAATTTGCTCAACCATTTTCATGGAGAGTTGAATAATATTTGCAAGAACAAGTCATTTCAAAGGTTAAAAATTGCTAGTCAAGGATGCTAAGGTGTTTTGGATCCATTTTAGTGTATATAAACTTCTCTATAGGTCAAGTCTTGGCCCCTCATAAACCTAAATTACTTTATCAAGACCAAGTCAGTTTCTCTAAATGACTCAACTTATTAAAATTTCATGAGTAGAAGTAATTTAGGTTTATGAACCTAAATTACTCCTTCCAATGCTTTTTGGGTTTTGAACTATGCATGAATTCATGTTTTCCAAGGAGCTTTGCTTATGCATTTTATAAGCAAAGGCAATCAGAAAACCAAAAATGGTTTTGATAATGTTTCCCCCTCAAGTGTCCCTTTAAAAATTTTCAAAGGGCATTTTGTTTTCCCAAGTGTCCCTTCAAACTTTTCTGAAGGGTACTTTTCTTTCTAAGTGAGACTTCAAAAAAGTTTGGAAGGGCACTTTTATGCTCGAGTGTCCCTTCAGACTTTTCTGAAGGGCACTTAATTCTAAGTGACCCTTCAAACAAGTTTTGAAGGGCACATTTTAGCCCAAATGTCCCTTCAGACTTCTCCAAAGGGTACTTTGTTGTCTAAGTGACCCTTAAAAAAAGTTTTAAAGGGTATTTTTCTTTCCAAGTTACCCTTCAAAATTTTTTAAAAGGCACTTTGTCTTTGGAAATTCCATTTAAAAAAGTTATGAAGGGCCATTTCCTTTGGAAATGCCCTTCAGAATTTTCCAAAGGGACCTTGTGCCTTCCCCAAGTGTCCTTCATAACTTTTTGGAAGAATATTTTCACAAGTGTCCTTCGAGAAAAGTCCTCAAAGGAACTAACTATTAACTTTCAAGAAAAATCCCTAAAAAAATCCTTTAGACAAATTATCCAAAGGAATTACTTCAGGAAAATTTCTCAAAACATAAACCCGATGGATCCCCATGATGTGTCATAGGACATCAAGTTTAATACAGACAACTAACCATTGGTATTTAAATATGACATGTCATAGGATATCAAATTTAGGGTGGCCAACTAGCCATTGAGATTCAAAGATGACGTTTTGTGGGATGTCAAATTCATGCCTAAAGTATTCAAGCAAGAAGTAAAGCCATTCAAATAACCCGACAGGGTCTTAAGAAAGGAAAGTGCAAATTAGGTTTCCTAAAGAGCTTTTCTTATGAATTTTATAAGTAAAAGCAATAAAAAAACCTAAAGAAGGAATTAGAAGTAAAGTCACATGGAAAACCCGAATGGGTCTATAGTGCAAAACATAGGAGCTCTCAAAAGGAATACATTAATTTTGCAGTGATCTAAGCCATTTCTTATGGAGGGTTATCTCATGATTGATTTTTTAGTGATCCTAGTCATTTCAAGAGGCCAAATCAAAGAGAAGGACAAACTCCAACTGAATGAGAGAATAACTAGAATCAATTTCACCAAGATGGTGATTGCAAACCATTTTGGAGGATTCTATTTTGGTGCCCAAGAGCTCTCTCTTCTCTCACTATTTTTCTATAAACAGGACCCTTGGGATCTTTTTTTATCACCCAAAGATAGTATGGTGAAGACCTACAAGAATTTTTTTCCATTTTCTTTCCTTTGAGCAAAGAATCATACGTCTATTTTCTTTCTAAGTTCTAGACATTTGTATGGGCATGCAAGAGACACAGAGTGACAACAAGTGATGTTTTATCCTTTTATTCTCTATCCTTTATTTTTTTGAGCAAAGTGTTGATCCAATAGGTCATGGAGAGTGAATTATATATGTATGAGATTTTGAACATGTGTAACCATTTTTCTAGACTATATAGGTTGTCTTTTCAAGTTATTTACCTTGTGTGATCTCATTCATTTTATCTCTACATTGAAATACTTATGTTAGAATCTTATAGAGCTTGAGTTATAGACTATATCCTACTATATTATGCATAAGTATAGGGAATGTATATGGATATTAATTTTTGGTATATCACCATCTTATACAAGGCTTTTCATTTATGCAAAATTCTGACTCTTTTCACTCATACAAACTAGTTTAGTAGTTTTATTGCACAAAAGCTAATACAAGGAGCTAGCCCTTTCAACCTAGAGGTTAATTTCCACTTATAGGCACACCCATAGTCTTGAAGATGTCCCAAAATTTCCCAAATATTGAGGAAGCTTGAACAACCCTCTTCTAGGGTGCATGATTTGGAGACAATAGGCCCCAATACCAAGCTAGTACCATTGCCAACATAGATATTTTTCAACCTAAATGTCCTAAAACCATCCATAGAATTATTTCTAGTTCCTTATTTATAGCCAAATTCCTATCACACTTAAAAATGATACTCTAATAATCTAACAACATTCAATATGACCATTTAGTTAGAATTTACTTTCTAAGTTAACTACCTATTCTTTGCTCAATTACATGTTGTATTACAAAAACTTTCATTTTCCAGTGTTGGTGAAAGGTTTTATGTTATGCACCTCAGTTGGATCATCCTCATTGACCTAATTTATTATGTGTTTCTTTTCATTCTTAGGTTTCAAAAGTCCTTGATTTTTTTTCTTGTTTTAGTACATTGTCATTCTGCTTGACACAATCTCTTAAAAACTATCTATTCCCCTACCTATAGTATTGTGTCGACCCTATCAACACAGTATTCTTTTTTGACCATCAAGATACAATACTTGATTGACCCTATCAAATATATATCCTTTTATACCTATTTTTTATACCAAGTTATAAAACTAGGTCAACTCTATCAACTTTGTATCCTTATTTCCATAGATTTCAAACCCAATTTCTAGTACTAGGTTGACCCTATCAACTCTATACTCTTATTCACTTAGTTTTTAGACACTATTTCTAGTACTGGGCTAACATATTCAACTTTGTAATTTTATTTTTCCCTACTTATCTCTTTTATTTTATAATTATTTTGTGTGGTTAGCTAGTCTTATCTCATAATGATGACATCTTTTTAGCCTTCCCTTAGTCAATAATATTTCATAATCATGAATTTAGATCATAAACTTACCTATTTCATTACTTTAGATGAAACTATTCACTTTTTTCCTTCATCTTCTCCAAATCCAAAACCAATCACTATATAATGTAATGTAGTTGAGGTCCTTCATCCTAATCGTCCTCCTAATACCAATATTGGGAATCCTCCCCCAAATAATCCCCCTCCTATCAACACTCATACCCCACTTTCAAATACTAATGCATAAATTGACACAACCCAAATTATTTCTCAAATAATTCAATAAATGAACATCATGAAAATAACTAATAATTCTCAAATGATGCACATGCAACATCATTTATTACATATGACTAATCAACCACCTCAAGTCATCATGCCTAATTTAAACTATTTGGGAATATTGGTGTATTAATCATTATTTAGTTAAAGGGTATAAGTAGTAAAATTAGTAAATAAATATGTAATAATTAAGATAATAATTTGTATAAATTTGATTGTAATTTTGACCTTTCTAAAAATATTAATAAGAGGGAGAAAATAAGACTTAGTTTAAAATTGACTAATATGGTTGAGACAGGGTTTGAGATTCACTGTGCAAGATTGGGACACTATCACAAACTAAGATTTGACATTTATTTTATGATTGGAAAACAGTGATGAAAGTGGATAGGAGTGGTACCAAAAGTATAGTCCATCTCTTCCATTTTTTTCTAGGAGATATGAGCTTTTTGGGTTTTGTTCGTTATGCTTGTGTGACCCTATCTATGAAGTTTTGGTATCTAGAAGTTTTTATAACTCTCTATAGAGAATATTTTCTATTTAAACCTTATATTTCATTATTACTTAACCAATTTTGATATAAATCATGGGGGGTTAGTGTGTGTAATATGAAATGAATGTGTATTCACACCCCTTGTGTGGGCATGGTAATTACATACCAATACATCAAAGAGGGATCAAGCCATATGTAGTTCTCCCACTTGATGTGATTTGTGCAATAGTGTGTATGAAGATGTAAAATGCTAAACTATATGTGCTTGACATGGCTAAGGACTGGTTTAAGCATTTGGATAAACTTGTAAGTGTATTGGCTAGTTGTATATAAAAAATAGGGAATATTTCTAGAGTAGTCTTTCTTGTATTCTTGCTTGTTTAGTGATAATTGCGAACCCTTTCTAAATGATCTTTGAATGGGATTTTATATGGATATGTTAGTCATGGGTTTAATGTACTCACATTAAGGTGATAAGTAGAAGGATGGGGAACTAGAAGAAACTAACTCTTGGGGCCAATAGTACATTTAGATAGGAACACTGAAATCATATAAGAGTGGCATTGATGTTGTAGTCTAAGTGTGCTATTATTATCCTAAGCTGATAGGACTTGGGGGATGGATTAATCATGGAAAGATCAGTTTAGATAAGCTAATATGAAGTATAGAAGGCTATAGATGATTGGGAATCAGTGAAAAGATGTCTATGAGGGTCATGAGACCAAGCAAGAGGGACCTATGGGTTAGGTATGACAAGCCACACTCAAATTACCAATTTTTACATTTTATATGATTACATTTTCCCCCTCTTTTTTCTCGTGATGTAATAAATCAAAATACTTGGATAAAGTAAAATTAGAAAGTGTACCTAAAATTACTTACAAGGGTAAAGTGCATGAAGCTATGTGATGTTGGGTGTGCAAAGAGAGAGCATGTTGTGAAGTATAAATATGCAAACAAAAACAAAGAGTATATCAATTATTACTAGATACACTATATCTAAAATAAGAACATACAAAGTTTGGTAAGAGAGAGAGGAATAAAAAGGAATAAATACACCTCACTAGGTATGTAAACCAATACAAAACTTGTTATGATGTTGGATATACTAGATATGATAGGTATGTTATACCAAGAGTGGTATCACAAATGAATCTGAGTACTCAATTCCTTGAGAGTGGCTCAATAATATAAAAGATGACCCTTTGGTTCCATCATCACCCACTAAGTGAAGTTATGTGATCATATGTGTGTTAATCGATGTTTGGACTATGTGTCCAATCCCTCTAAATAAGTGGCTTAAAAATGCAAAGGTTATCCCTTTGACTCTACCATTTCCCACCAAGTGAAACTGTAAAATGATATTGATATGAAATGTGTGTCAAATGATATGGATCTTAAATCCTATGAATGCTTTGTAATCTAATAATATTAGTGTGGATAGTCGAATGTATGCTAGAAAATAGGCCACTCTTGGTCACTCCAAAAGATGGAGATTAGGATTGTATGAAAGTCACTCTAAAACTAGGCACTAGGCTTATATGAAATCAATAATAAAATATAGAGGTTAATATTATATGAAATCCACTCTGAATTGATGCCAACACCTTGTAGATGGAGTAAGGCACACAAATGCTGAGAATGCCTGGGTGATGTTAAACTTGGAAAGAAAAGAAAATAAATGTGTCATGCACATTAACCCCAATCATTGGTGTCTATAAAATGGAATTTAATCTAGAATTTATACCAACTACCATATCTAAAACTAGAATTGAGATCCATCATACCATGCATGATGCCCCCTATATCTATATTTTTTTAGCAAAAGTGTATGAAAACTATTGATTCTAAACTAGTTGAATGTGCAAAATTATAGCTAAACCTAATTTTTTGCCTTCTTTTAGAAAGCTTGGTTTTTATACAATTTGGATAATAGCACTAAAAATAGATAGTAGTGTCAACGAGACTATTGTCTAATCTTGATGTTATTGTCTTGGGCCAAATTTGGTAACTATTTTGACATTTTCACTATCTACCTAGTCTATTTTGATTGGTTTTATGTGTGGTTGTTATTTTAGGTGTGTTAAAAGTTGTATTTTTGAATGTTAAGAGCTCTAATATTTATTACAAAACCCCTATTTGTTACCCCCTCTTTTGAGGGTAGGATTAAAGACCCTACAATGATTTCCATCAAAAGAAAGAGCCTTGCAAGTGTGTTATACTGCAAAGATACATGATATAGTAATGATAATTGATAAGATATCTCAAGATATAACATGGTTTGTATTGAGATATTTTTATATCAATAAGGGCATGCCTAAATGGATATAACAATGTAATAATGTGTTCAATGTGTTGAATTGGAACTAGAAGTGTTAGTTTTTATCTATTAGTTGCTAGTTATTAGTTGTCATGAAGGGATGGAGCATGATGTCCATCATGACATTCAAGAAAAAGATAATTCATTATGTGGATCATAGCATTGCAAACAATTTAAAAATAGCAAGAAATCAAGCATACAAGATAAAAATTAAGAAACATACAAGAGTGATCAAGGGGCCAAGTAAACAAGGGACATGGGCACATGTCACTCAAAATGGAAAGTAAGCATCCAAGGCATGTTCAAATGCCACATACACATACAATTGAAACAAGTAATGTTGGCATGAAATCCATAATCACATAGAAGATTACAGGCAAAGGACATTAACAAATGCCTAAGGAACACACATGAATAGAAGTAAAGGACATTGGAAAATGTCCTAAATCACATACAGGAGACAAAATAAGAACTAAGAAATGTAATAAATCTAGCTATGTAAAGTAAGAAATTAAAACATGTAATACCATAAATACAATCAAATCTAATTAATCAAAGAAATAAGTGAAATTATGAAAGACATGTAGTATAAGAGTAGGTTTATGATAAAAAATACACAAGTACTATATATTAGTGGAATGTCGATAGAATAATCTATGTAAGCTATTAAATAATGTACATCAACATGATAATTAGAGTGTGTGGTGTAGGAATGACATAACCTAGATGGTGTAGTCATGTAGAAGATGACCCTAGTGGGTATGTATATCGATGTGTCTTAAATCTATAAGTAGGATGCCCCCTCAATGGGTAGAGTGAGGCAATCAAATAGCTAGATGTCATTGTGCACACTGAAAGTAGATCAAGTGAAGTATGATAATATAGATAAATCAACAAACAATAACACATAAAAACAAATGTAAGTCTAGCATAATAGTAGAAATGTAAAGAATGGATGATATATACAATCAAAATATTTTTGGTGTTTTTTGAATTATTTCTATGTTTTTTTATTTTGAAATATTTGAATGTTTTTGGTATTTTTGAGATTTAAGATATATACAATCAATCATAGAAAGACTATCTATAATAATTTGAAGAGAATGTATGTACAAGTAAGTTGGTAAAGGATGATACTAACTGACTAGTCTCATGGGAGACTCCTTATCATGGTGTCATGTATCAAGGAAAGGGATCATGCATGACCATGAACTACAATGGAAGGGATGAGACTATGGATTTAAAAGCTATATATGCTATAAATGGTCTTAAATCTCTAAATTAGAAACCAACTATGGGGTCCCCCTCTAACTTTGTATAGGGATCTTAGGGACCCATTTGGTAGTATGAGAAGCTCTCTAAATATGTGCTCTATGATTAGAGGTATGAAACCTCAATGATACTACCCTGGGTGTGAATACTATAACTAGAATCTATCTACAATCTTGAAACCATGGATTCTCTAAAAGAGACTCTATGGAAGTGTATGAAATCTCTATGTTGGTGGTGGAGGCCTCAATTATGTCTGAATCTAAATTGGAAGAAGAACTGAAATTTGTGGAGAAACTAAAAGTGGTGGCTAAACTAAAATTGGTGACTGCAAAGTAGAAGATGGATTTGAAGTGGGGAGTGGTAACTCATATGGGAATCCACCAACTATTGGCATGATTTAATTTCATGCATCTATGAATTGTAGAAGGTATTACTCAAAGCTTTTGAATATATGGTTGACCAAGTAACATATCAAAAACTCTTTCACTAGGAACTATATTAAATAGTGTGGCCATGTGTGTTGGACCAACCTATAGAGGAATTAAAATCTCACCCAATGAAATCTATATATGCCCACTAAATCTAATAATAACTATGTTTATCAAGGTAATAGCCTACATTAAATATCCAAAATACTTTAATAATTTCATAGTGCACATGTTCACACTAGATCCATTATCTATGATAACACTATGAATATGATGATTATGAATGTAAGCTATGATAAAGAGTGTATGCTAATTTGAATCATCCTCAATGATCTCCTACTCTGAGAAGGAGATGGAAGGTCTAGCTAGATCTCTACAATTTTATACACCAAATCATGTTGCTCAAAGGATATAACTTAACTAAACGTGACCTATATGTATCTAGTGGTAGATGTACATGATATGAATGGTGAACACCTAATGTACCCCCTGTCTCTTATTTAGAATGTTGTGGGAAAGGATCTAAAAATATTTTAAAAGTTTTATCCTATGTTGGCTTGGCCTAAAGAGGCTTGATTGGATTTCCAAAATCAATCTAATTGCCATCTATCAAATCTTGTATCTTGTGTCTCAAACTGATGCATTTTTTTGTTGTATGGTTTGGTGCCCTATGAAAATCATGAAATGCATTTTGATCATATCTCCATGGTAGAGGATTTGTTGGGTTAGCTTTCAGAATAGGAGGGAGAGATATGATGTTACACTGTAATAGCTATTATAAAACTCTAGCTAGAGAAATTGGTATATTATTAAAGGTTCACTGAGGAAGTGCTAATAAAACCACTCACGAAGGGGGATTGAAAGTTGCATTAACTGTCAGTTGATTTCTTGATATCATTGACCTTAACTTTGTATGGGAATTTACTATTACTCTTATTTATTGTTTCTAATAAACTTTTATACTTTAGTTTTCCCATTGAAATTAGTTTTAATTCTCTTTCCTTTAGTGTATGACACAATTTAGTGAAGGAAGAGAATTTTTTGAACATAATTGATTCATGTAAATCTCGTAGAAGACTCTGTTGATCTTGTAACTCTTGGTCAGCCATGGGGATAGTCATCTTATCCAAAATAGTCTTATATAAAATAATATAATCTATTATATTCTCATTTTACCTTTGTTTTTATTGTGCAACTTGGGCACATGAAACCTTATCACCAATGTTAATGCTGAAATGAGCTAGGAACATATCGGCTAAAGAATTGAATGCATTGATCAATTAATTTGGTAGAATATAGAATAATTGTAAATCATAATCCTTTAGGATCCATGGAAATATCTTGATAAGTAGCCTATCATTTCGTATAGTCCAAGCATGCTACATGAAAATCTCTTAAATGCGTCTCTGGATCACCCTTGCCATCATATAGAATAAGCTTGGGTTAAACAAAACCTTGTGGCAAAGGTGTAGAAACAATGTGATGTGCCAATGGTGTATGAAATAGAGAAAAATAATCCAAATCTTACGTAGTTATAGAGGCACCTTGCTCAAGATGTAGAACCTTGGATTGAAGATATTTTATCTCTTGCACAAGGGCTACCACATCAGGAGACAAAGATGTACTAGTTATAGCTAGTGGCATATAGGTAGGTTGGGCTGCTATAAAAGGTTTTAGAGATATATTTTCCCCTATAGTGTCATTTATAACTGGTTTCTTTAAAGGAATTTAAGACTCAATTTATTTAGCCTTTTTGATTTACATGATAGATTGTAAAATAAGAGTAAGATCTTGAGGCTAGTCCCAGAGTCTTTCCAAAAAACTTTGTAGGATCAAAACTTTGTTGATAATAAATTCATTATTAATAATTGGTTTAAGATGATCAAGATTATAATGTGGTGGATCATGAACATTGATGTGTGTATCATAATTATTATTCTCATATTATTCTTTGTCAAGATTATCTTCATTAAAATTAGTGTAATATGGATCTGTAGAATCTATAATAAGAACATGAGTTAGTTGTCTATCCATGGTATATGGTTAAGTTGCAATAATCTAGGTGAATTTAGGAGGATATCCACTAATTCTTACAATTTTTCTTTAAGGAAGAGATGCAAGGAACTTAGGCGGCATAGGGAAAATAACTTGGATAATAGTAGAAAAGTTTAAATAGATATAATCTAAACAAGAAACTGGAATATGCATAAAAAGGATATAAAGCTCACAAACATGTAAGGTGATACCTCAAGAAGCAATGGGACCTAGTATATTCAATTTAGAGTTTTGAGAAAATAATTATTTTTGAAAATTACTATTGAATTTTGAAATTTAAAGTGAATTTTTGAGTTAGACATGCAAGAAAAAAATAAGAAATTTATTAGAAAATTTGTGATTTAAAGAGACCTAGTAGATGTAACTAGGGTTTTTTAAAATAATTATTTTTAAAAATTAATATTGAATTTTGAAATTTAAAGTGTATTTTTTATTTAAATATGCAACTAACAATTCTAAAAATTATTGGAAAATGCTTGATTGAAAGAGACCTAGTAGATGTAACTAGGGTTTAAAAAAAATCTAAAAATTACTATTGAATTTATAAATTTAAATTGAATTTCTAATTTAAATATGTAAGTAAATTTTTTTTTAAAAATAGGAAAAATATTGAGACCTAGTATGGACAACTAGGGTTTGAAAGAAAATTATTTTAAAATTACTATGAAATATTAAAATTTAATGCTAATTTATTATTTTATTATGTTGGTAAAAATAAATTATTAAAAAAATAGGAAAAATTATTAGGAAATTTACCCTAGGGTTTTTAGGGGTTTTATACATAAATGAAGTAAGTCAGGTTCACCAAATGTTAAACTTATTTGGGAATAGTGGTGTATTATTCCTAATTTAGTTAAAGGGTTTGAGTAGTAAAATTAATAAATAAATATGTAATAATTAAGATACTAATTGTATAAATTTTATTGCAATTTTGACCTTTCTAAAAATAATAATAAGAGGGAAAAAATAAGACTTAATTGAAAAATGATTGATATGGCTGAGACAAGGTCTGAGATTCACTATGCAAGATTAGGACACTATCACAAACTAGGATTTAACCTTCATTTTATGATTGGATAGGAGAACTAAAAGTGGATAGGATTTGTACCAGTTTTGTATTCCACCTCTATTATTGTTTTCCAAGAGATCTAAAATTTCTATGTTTTGTTCGTTATCCCTATGTGACCCTATCTATGAAGTTTTGGTAGCTACAAGTCTATAGAGATCCATGTAGAGTAGATTTATCCTCAAACCCTATACTTCATTATTCTTTAACCAATTTTGAGAAAAATGGGGGGTTAGTATGTGTAATATGCATTGAATATTTATCCACACCCCTTGTGTGGGCACACTACCTACATACCAATACTCCAAAGAGGGATCAAGCCATATGTAATTCTCCCACTTGATGTGCTTTATGAAATAGTGTGTATGAAGATGCAAAATGCTAAACTAGATATGCTTGAGTTGGTTAGAGATTGGTGTAAGGATCTGGATAATCTTGAAAGTGTATTGGCTAGCTATAATGAGAGAATAGGGAAGAATTCCTAGGTAGTCTTGCATGTATTCTTTCTTTCTTAGTGATAATTTCCAACCCTTTCCAAATGATATTTGAATAGGATTTTATAGGGATCTATTGGTCATGGTTTGAATGTACTCATATTAGGTTGATAAATATAAGGATGGGGAACTAAAAGAAACTAAGTATTGGGACCAAAATTCCATTTGGATAGGAGTGTTGAATGCAGATAAGAGTGGTACCAACATTGTAGTCCAAGTGTGGCACTATTGTCCTAAGATAATGGGGCTTAGGGGGATGGATTAGTCATGGAAAGAGCAGTCTTGTTGAGCTAAGATTAAGTCCAAAAGGTTAAAAATGATTGGGAATTAGTGAAAATATGCCTATAAGGGTCATGAGAGAAAATAAGAGGGACCTATGGGTTGGGTGTCATAAACCACACTCAAGTTACCAATTTTTTCCATTTTATATGACTACAATGTCTCAACCAAATCAAAATTTTATCCCTCCTCTTAGAATGTCAATGGGAACATCATCCCTCAACATCCAATGAATAACAAAATGATTCAACATCTTCAAAAAGAACATTTATCTCTATTCATTGCATCCATAAATATTGGAAAAATTTCTCCAACTAAAACATATGATGGGATTAAGGACCTTGCTATGTTTCTTAAGTCTTTTGGTAATCTCTATAAGGAATACGTATAAACTAACACCTTTAGTACTACCAACCTCTTATCCAAAAAATTTATTGGTGATTAACTTAAATGGTAAAACAAAATTCCTATACATTCCATCTCACAACTAGAGAATTTATTCAATGCTCTCAGGAAAGAATTCCAACATGATGACCTTCTTGAAATTTACCTTAGCCATTTCATCAATGCCAAGCAAATTACTAATGAATCTACTCATACTTTCATCAAATGATGGAATTATCTATCTCAAAAAGTGGATCATAACATGAATGATGATAATCTTTTAAAATAATTTTTTACTACTCTTAAATATCCACTTCAATACCAAGTTTGAATCTCCTCCCCTAAAACTTTAGAAGAAGACTTAAACCAAGAAAAAAGGCAAGACTTTCTTATGACTTAATTTGAACCATCTTAAACAACTACTAAAGCACCTTTCCAATCATTTTATCATAACATTGGTCCATCTGAGCCTCCCTAAGCTCAAAATAGAGCATCTAATTCAACCAATTTTAACCCAACCCACCCTCCCTTGAGTTTAGAATAACATAAGAATAAATTTCCAAAATCTAAACCCATGAGCTTTGATCTTTCCAAACCTCCTCCAAAATGGTACAATCTTGATAAATTTTGTTGGTGGCATGCTACTATAGTTCATTCCCATAGTTCTTGTCATGATCTTCACTGATTTCTTCTTTCTTCCTTTCTTGATCCACATTTCAATCGTGAGACTCTCATCAAACAATGTTATCAATACTATCTTCAAGATTATCAAATTAATTCTCAAGAACCAAAATCACACCAACCTCAAATAACTAATTAATAACAATAATTATCCCATACTTACACTTCATCCATTAATTTTATTTAAACCACAGTTGATCCTTATTCATATACCAATAAGGAAAGGATAGATAACATGCAAAAATTTAAACATATTATTGCATCCATTAAACCTCAATCTCTTAGGTCACATGAACCAAAAGAGTACCTAGTTAAAATTCATATTCCAAAGTATATCATCCATGGTCCTCCTTCACCTCCTTTAATTATTCATACCTCTTTTACATATCGTATGTCAAATTAAACATCACTAAAATATAACAAACCAATACATTTACCTATATATACGCACCTACCAACCCAATGCAAATCATTTTAATGGTTTAATGTTACCTCACTCAAACTCACATATCGGGGAATCTTGTGATGCCCATCCACATGTCCTTTTAGACTTTGGGGCATCTTTCAATTCCCATCCCTACATCCAATTACCCTATAAAGCATATTACGATTCCCATTCTTATTTTACAATGCATAATAATAACCAAATTCAGTTTTAAGAAACCTTCTAAGACTTATAGCCTTTTATTTCACATGCTCATCTTTGATATAGATGTTAGTATAGATCTTTCTTATTTTGTATCTCATGTTTCTTTGTTTTTATACACTTTACTTATTTTAGTTACACTTTAATAGAATCATTGTTGTATTTATATTATTTGGTTTTATTGCACATTAAATTTGACATTTGTTTTCATTTTGGTTCTTATATATCTCTTTCATTTTTGTCTTTTTATGTCATTCTTTGCCTTACTAAATTTAGGATTATTTTTCCCCTTATTTAAAATTCACTTCATTGGTGTTCACCTTTTGAGTTGTAGTGTAAGACCATCGATAATACCTAGCCTTAATCATAAATTACCAAATTAAAACATCTTTAAATCACTTTTTGGGATGACTAATACTTTCATTGATGCTTGTGCTAGATTTTTTATATGTTAGCATGGCTTCTCTAGTGACAAGAATATTATAAGCATATCCCCATCCCTTTACATAGAATTATTTTACCTCTTCATGATAAAATATGAGCATATTCATCATTATATCACTTATTATGTAGATGGATCTCTCATGATCCCCATATTTCCCTTATTTCCTTTCATTTTAGGCTCACATTTTGAGACTGCACACTTACTTATGGGCAAGTTTAGGAGTCTTTAAACACCTTGGTCTTTAGGTCCTTTTCTCTAGTGACCAAGTGTAATCTCTCTTATGTTTGTCACCTATTTCAATCATGTTTGGTTCTATAAATCTATATGGAGGAGAAACAAAAAAATCCAAAAGATGTTAAAATCCAAATCATTTAACAAAAGTCAATGATCTAAAAGGCAAAACATTAAAAATTATCAAAAGTCAAATCACACTAAAAGATGTGATTCTAAGCACATCTCCTTCTTCTAGTAAAATATCAAACTCAAAATTTGGCCTCACAATAGATCCAAGTTCCATTAGTGTGTGCTAGGCTAGTAGATTAGAAAAAGATAATAAAAAAATATTTTAGTACTATCTACTTTCTCACACAAGTACCCAATACTTGTAGTAGATCAATGAATCTATAATGGGTCCTAAGGAATGGTTAACATTTTCTGGGAAGGTAGGTTAATTTTAATTTTCATGCATATATCTTTCATGGATTGATCTATATACTTTACTTGTTATCCCAAGCTTTGTGTTCATTAGTCAAAGTGTCCTAAGTCCTTGGTGTTGATAGTTTTTATCCTTTCTCACTTTCATAGTGTGTCTCATTCTTGTTAAGGATGTTCACATCACCCATACAACATCTCATGTTCCTTATTTAAATTATATGTTCCTTATATTCCCCTTGTTGTATATTTCTTTTAGTTTATCACATCTACCTTATTAAGCCTCTTGATTTATAGTTTGTGAGTTACATTGTAAAACCTTGTATAGGACTAAGCCTTCCGCACAAATACCCTTTGACCATTTTATTACCATACCATCTCATTTTAATACTAGTCATGTCATTAGGTGGTTATGTTTTCTTACATTATATGTTAGAAAAAGCACTAAGTTTGAGTTTTCATCCTTTAGAGATTTTGATTTTCATTTATCCATCATGTTTTTATTTGATTTTTATAGACTTCACTTATATTACATATGTCATTTGGAATTATTAATTTTTTCTCTTTATGTATGAATTATTCATGTTTGTCTCACATCTTGAATTACATTTCATTTTTAGTCATTCATGTTTTTCTTTATGTTTGATTTGACATGTTTATCTTACACGGGGTTACTTTTCACTTGCTTACATGTCTTTGATCTAGTTTTCTTGCATTCATACTTAATTTTAAATTTATGTTTTACATGCTCTCCAATGTGATTTAGTGTTTTATATAATCATTTGTCATTCATTTACCATTATTTTATCGTTCATTTGCCCCCAATCATTTTTCTCACCTTGTCTTAACAATCCTAATTTTCTAATTTTCCTAATTCCCTCATATCTTTGTCTCTAATAACTATTTTATAATCATAAAAATGTATAGAATCATGATATCATAGATAAATTTTTCAACTAATATATGCCTATATTCCAAAAAAAAGTATTTTTCACTATTTTTTGCACTAATCTCTATAGGTTCATCTAATGTTCTTCACATTAGACTCCTTCACTTCTCTTGTAGTCTCTTTATTTATATACAACACTAATGTACATAAAGGTATGTGTTTTTAAATTCTATCCTTTCATTTATCTTATTTTATCCTTAGTGAACTTTACTTAGCATTAGTGTTATGTGTCATCATGTTCTATTCTCAAAGTACCATACAGTGTTGCACTTATGTGACACATGATGAGATTCAAGTGAGGCATATATATACGCATAATATTTTAAAAATTTTATCAATTAATAATGTTTTTTATCTTCTAAGAATCTGTCAAGTCTCAATATATTTGAGTGCACACCCTAAGGGGTGTACCAGGAAAGGGGTAGGCATACCATTGGTGTTTCACAAGATTGTTGTCCCTTTTGCTACTTGTTATCTACACACTTTTCCCTAAGATTTTTATTATCTATTACACACTTATCAATCATTTTCCACCTTTTCCCCCCTTTTAATATTCTAATCCCCTTTCAATTATTCACTATAGTAGGTTATATGGGTCAACCCCATACTATTTTGGGTAAAATTCATTTAGGGTCTAGGTTGGCTCTTAGTCGACCTAGATCGTGACCTAGTGAATTTTTATCCATAAATTTACTAGGTCGACTAGGTCAACCCTATCAGCCAAAATTTTTGGAAGGGATTAGGGTTAAATATGCCTATACACAAGATTATTTTTCCATTATTTATAGAAAATAATAAAAATTAAGAACTATTACACAATTTCTTGTCCACCACTATGCTTGAGGATCAATCTTAGGGTTTCATACTTTATTTGAAGATACAAATCTTGTCTTGTGGAGAAGACTTTTAGATACATTGATAGCTTATGTAGCTTAGAAATAACTTATCCTTGTCATCCTTATAGACCAAAATAAATTCTTATGAATCACTTTAGCCAAGAGAGAGATTGAGGCTCGATGGGTTTGTCTTCAAAGGTAAGTATTCATAACTTTGTTCATCCTTTATAAGAGTAGATAGATATGAATTTATACTTCTCTTTCATGAATTAGGATTATATATACATTTATGTGATTATATTTATTCTATGAATGTTTATTTTTATTATTTATTACCCTCACTTTATGCCATAAGTTCTGGTGAGCACTAGATTAGACTTTACTTTACTTGTTATTAGTTTAGTAAATATGAAAACATAGGGACTAGTTAGGGTTATTGCATGATTATGATTGACTAAAGGCTTTAAAACCCTCCCTAGAATCATTTATTGTGGTAAAATATCCCCTAATAACATATCCCCATATTTTTCATGTTCTTTATTATCTAATGTATGCCCTCTTGAAATGTAAGTATGATCTATATTCTCTGAGTTAGGATTGATCTATAGACATGATGCATTTGTGAGTGCATACAAATTCCTCTAAAGTAAAAATATATGATGGCTCTAAAATATAAATATGTTAAATAGTATGAAATGTATAATATTTAAAATGATCACTAAGGTTTGGTAGAATCTTATCCTATAGTGGTGGTTCGATAAAAGGAAGAACACTGTGCATGAAGAAAGAGTCATCACAAGAAATAGAAGTAGGATAAGAGATTAAAATAGTCTTTGAAGAGATAATAGTAATAGGATAAGGAGTGATATAAATTTCATTAGGATATATAAAAATATATTGAAGAGTTCTCCAAATAATGGAGGGACACTATGATCCATAAACTAGGTGGATATTCCACACTAAGTTTTGCCAACACAGACCCTTCCAATTCAAGGTGTTTCCCTCAGGTTATATGTCATATAAAAACACCTAAAATGTTATTTTAATATGTATTCAATCTATTAATAATGTCATATACAACATATAAAATTATATCTTCATGCTCTAAATATTTACACTAATCTATACAAGACTTTAATCAACATGCTTGCATAAAATGGAAATACCAAATGTTAAGTTATATAATGATAGGACTCAATATTGAGTTCTCATAAATATTTGTGTATTATCCTAGTTTAAAGGGATGTAAACATGTAAGAAAATTAAAAAAAACATAATAACCACAAAGAGAGATAACATAAGACATACCTTAAAGAAACTCAATGTGAGAAAACTCCATTAAGAGTGAATCCATGATTCCTCATCTCCACTATGTTTTTTAGTATACAATTTTTTTGTCTTCTTAGGCATAAAAGGAAAATAACCTCATAATGATCTCTACAATATTATTTTGAATATTTGAAATAAAACTACTGAACTCAAGATTTTCTAGCTGTATAGTATTCACTCATCTATAACCAAGAAACAATGAGAAAATAATAATAGGGAATCAAAAATGGAAATACATAATGTGAATAAAATAAAAAACATCCCATTTCTCTTGTTAGTATATTTTCTCTATTCTCTCTACTCTTCTCCTATAATCTACCTTCTAAAGATTTGTATTTAACCTTTCACATGCTTGGAATCCACCCAACACATGAAATGAACTATTAAGAATCAAAAATGCCAAAAATCACTTCACATTCCCACATTCTCAATGAATCTCTATATTTCAATAGTTAGCTCTGGAGGCTAGAATTTGACTCCCAAGTAACTTTGAAGAATTGAGTCAATCAATATGAAATGGTCATAACTTTTGCATATGACCTTGAAATGACATGCCATTTTTTTAACTTGTATAATTTTTTTATTGGAATACAAATATGTAATATAAAATTACTTTTTAAACCAATAATATGTTATTTTATCTTACATAATAGAAACTAGCAACTACTAAGTCTTAACATTTCACAGAATTACACATATTTGACATCTGGTTGTTATACCAACTGAGATGGATGATAAACATGATCAAATTTATGATTACACATCCAAAATTTAATTTATTTTATGTCCAAAAAAATCTATAAAAATAATATGAATATTACCTCCTATCATCCAAGTGAGAAACCCATGTTATCATCCTCTTGGAAAGTACCTATTTCAGGGTCCAATCTTATCATGTTTTGGATAGTACCATGTTGAGGTTATAATTTTATCATCTCTTAGATAATACCCATTTTATGTTATAATATATTCAACTCCTAATTTTTAAGGCTTTCAAGCTCATAATTTTAGAAAATCAAGTGGTGAGGACTCCTTACTCCACTCCTTCGAATGCCATTTGTATTTTCTTTCTCTCCCATTCTTGATGCTCTTTCCTTCATCTACAAAAACAAATTTTTTCCACTCCTCCTTTCCAATAGGATCAAGGATACACAATAAAAAGTACAAAAAACCTTATTTTTTCCACAAGGAAAGCTAAAAAAATTAGTTTTCAAATAAAAATAAAATGAGGCTTATCCAAGTAAAAATATTCTTCCTCAATCTTCATAGTGTTACCTTTGGATTATTTTATTTTCTCAAGTAAAGACATACCCTATATTTATAATTAAAATACACTTAAATACATGTTTGAAATGTCTTTATCCACACTTTACAACTCTCTCAACCTTTATTTATTTATAAGAGTAATTTTTTCTAAACTAAATGCTCAAAATTTTTCATGTCACTCAGATGGTTGGTACATCATAGACTTTCTAAAGATTCAAACCATCACTTCACATAGTACCAAGAGGTATACATCATACTAACAATAATAATAGTGATAATTTTAACCCACCTTATTATCAATGATTCAATACTCTCTCCTCTAATACCCTACTATCCAGGTAAAGGAACATCTGCACAATGGTTACATCATAACAACCATAAAAAATAACACAAATAGAACTAACATCTATGGAAATAATTTATCAAAAATTTTATGGAAAAAATGATAACATTATTTGATACTAATATGATCCATAAATTAGTGGTTATTTCACACTAAGTTTTACCAACATGGACCCTTTCAAGTCAAGGTGTTTCCCTCATGTTCTATGCCACATAAAAACACCTAAAATGTTGTTTTAATATGTATTCTAGCTCTTAAGAATGTCATATACAACATATAAAATAGTATATCCACACTATAAAAATTTCCGCTAAACCATACATGACTAAAATCAACATTCTTGCATAAAATGGAAATGCAAAATGTGAATTTATTTAATGATAGGTATGAATGTTGATCTATCTTAAATGTTTGTGTATTATCCTAGCTACAAGGAATGTAAATATGAAATCAAAGAATATAAATACAATAACCACAAAGAGAGATAACACAAGACATACCCTAGAGAAACTCAATGTGACAAAACTCTAGTAAGAATGAAGCCATGCTTCTTCATATACATTTTGATCTATAGTATACAAGCTTTTTTACATCTCGGACTTACATGGAAAATAACCTCGTAATGATGTTTACAATATTATTTCAAATATTTGAAAGAAAACTATTGAATTTAGCCTTTTTTTAGCTATGTAGTATTCACTTTAACTCACCTAAAACTAAGAAACAATGGTAAAATAATAACATGGACTCAATCATGCCCATACACAATGGGAGTCGAAGTAAAAACATCCCATTGCTCTTGATACTATGTTTTCTATATTATTCCTTATCTCTTATAATATACCTTCTAAAGACATGTATTTAACCTTTCACACACTTGGAATCCACCCAACACCTAAAACAAACCATTAATAAACTGTTATAGACTCTAGGTTTCACCCTTGTTGAGGGAAGGAGTGTTCATGTCCTAACCTCAAACCTAAGCTAACATGGGAATGACCCTAGGATGTGGGTTACCTAACATATGGGTCAGGCCTCTAGATTTTAAGGGGATAAATCCCTTAATTTTCTCTTTTTAGTGATCTTTCCAAGACCCAAACATTTGGGATGTAAAGGGTAAAGAATTTGCATTAATGAAAACCTATACTAAAGTGTGGAGATGCACTTGATATCATTCTATCCACTCATTCAATCTTGAACTCTCAAAACACTAACCCACAATGCATAGTGATGAGAGACTATCTCCCATGACTTCTATACATCAATATTTCATCTAGAGGTTATTGGAATAACTATGGTGAGGGGTTCAAGAGGAGAAGACCTAGTTTAAGTAACTTGTAACCTGATTTCCACTCCAAACCTATTATCCACCTTAAAAAACACTAAAAAACTGACCAAGAAGATTGTTAACACTTAGGTGTAACTTAGACCTGCAAGAGGTCATGTTATACCACTATTAAATATCATAGAAGCATAAACAGACAAGGTATAAATCATGAAGAAGCTTCAAGATTCTCTAATCATTATTCAAGAGTTGCATGAGTACAAATGCTAACATAGTCTCCTCATACCAGCCCAAGGGATATAATCTAAGGAAAAAATCCTTGAATATATAGAAGAGGTGAAGAGAGAATAAGGGTAATATGGTGTACAAGAGTGGAGAGGAGGGTCATCAATGACCAATTCCACTCAAAATAATATTTATAATAACTACATAACCTTCTTCAATCCCCTTATGCATTGAACCTCCTTGGCGGCTTCTTCAATGAGTTGTTAGCATTGAAAATATAGGTAAGGGAGGATAAATAAACCTCAGTTTTAAGGGATGGCCATACTAAACATAGTCCATCACACTGCCCTATGGTAGTTACAATCATAAATTAGGCCACCATAGTCATGTAGTAACCCATACTCCTTTAGAGAAAATAACTAAATTCAAGGAATTTGACTTATTCCTCCACTAAAACTATTAAATGTACATTTAATTACATTCAAGTGATTTTTTATCAATGTAATATCCTTTCATTGACCCAATCTATTAGTCTCTCAATGCCAATTTGACTTTTTTTTATGATAACATAAGCCAGTTAGGTATATTAGGCCTAATTACCTAAGTGTTGGCCTCCATAAAACATATAAAAAATCTTGAAGACATATGTATGAGTTTTATTTATACTTTAAATTACACTTATAACCATTACATAGGATTAGTAATGCATTAGGCACTTGAAATTCCACTTTTCCAAGTCGATTGGTTCATCTCTCTTGAGCATTGGCAAAATGACAACTTTGGATGTACTTATAGAGACCTCAACAACTGAATATTTATGCATATTATACATTTATTATGTGGATTAAGTCCATAAATAACTATCATATTGGTTAGAATCATTCTACACTATCAAACACCCTTCATTCTACTCAAAACCCTAAAAATTGATTATTTTTTAGGATTCCATACAATTGTCCATACAACCAATAATAGGGGAAGAACCTATTGTGAGTGTGGAACATAATCCAAGTGTTATATATACCAAACCAACCCTTTAGAGTATATTTCCTTCATCAATTTTTCCATCGAGCTCTTGAAGGGGTTTAAGGAGGGTTTAAGGTTATTCAAGGTCTTAAAGATGGTTTATACAATATGGACATCCAAGATTAGAATAAATGCCAAGAATATCTAGGGAACCTACTCAAATTCTATTAGTGGTTAGGATTCTCTTGAAAATTTTGGATGAAGATATGAAAATCAAAAGTTGACCCTAGAGTAGTCTGCAAGCCATTACTAAGTGTCTAACTTCTTAACGTTCATTTATAAAAACTAGTCTCCAAATTCGAATCAATATATCATGGATTTTTAGTTCATATGGGTACTTAAAATCTCCTAAGATATTTTGTATTTGGGACTTATGTGGTGGATTGGATGAGTTCTTGAAGTTGGTACTTATGCTACCTATATGTAGAGTTATGTGTTTTGAGTAATATTTTGGAGGTTTTATGATCTTTCCACACTTCTATCCAACTAAAATATCTTGTATCATGTTCCAAGAATCATAATATCCCCCCATTTATATATACAACATATTTTAAGGTCATGAAGGAGCTTAAGATGTGGTATTAGGGTCTACAAGTAGGCTTAAAACCTGCCTGTATAGCTTATAGTCAATCACATTCAGCTATATATCAACATTTTAAACCATTTTACAAGGTATAATTATTATAAAACATCATTCCCAATTTTATAAAAACATTTTATAGGCTTTAATCTATCTTGTAAACTCTTCAAACCTGATTTTGCCTGTTTAGCACCTTAATTACTTGCCTAGACATGACTTGGTATGAGATAAAATAGAGGGTATACCCACTATTTATCTAAATAAGACAATAGGATGGGTGTCTTTGAGAATCCATAGGTATAATCTCTTCTAATTTTCAACACTTGAATATGCTTATAAGGCCCTCAAATGACCATTTTTGCTAAAATTTGCTTTATACTTCCTATAAAATATGTGAGTGTGTGTAAGGTTCTAATTTAACTCATATTTCTCCCCTGAGGATTTATAGGTTTAAAAACAATTTTATATTCCTTTTAAATCCTCCTTAGTGTCTCTTATATCTCATCTCCTACCTGTAACTAACTTGGTCTCCTCAATGCATATGAGAGCCTTTTTAGGGTTAGCTGACTATGTTTTACTTGAAACCCTGTGTATGCCCTTTCCCACCTATGAATTGATTGATTATGGGACTTATGTGATGAAAATACCTCATTATATGTGACCATGGTCAAGATTCATATATTTTTAGAATTTTTATATCAATATCCCATACTTTCTTTGAATAGACCAGCTTGCACTTGAAACCCTATATTTCATTTTACTCATGATTTGCTTGAAATTGTGGTCTTAGCTTTGCCTAGGATGTATTTATTTTAACTCTAAACCTTGTATATTTTTTAATAACTCACTCATTAGTGTAAATTTAATACCAAAATCCTCTATTTTATTTGGCCACTGAGTCATTATAATAATAGTGGTTTCCATTCTCAAGTCTGTCTGGTGATTATCCTATAGGTGTTAACTCTATATCTTTGATTGGGTAGGCTAGAAAATATTATTGATGTGAGTTTCCTAAACCTTTGTATAAAAATCACCTTGAGGAGGTATCTATGGGTTTAAAAATCCCTCTCATTTTCTTAATGTATAACCTCTAATTTAAATAATTAACTCTATCTTGTCCATAACTTAATGACTATAGGCTTGCCTCTATGTTATTATAGGTGTCTACTTTGTTATGTTAAACCTCATTAATGGGGTAAAAATTATCTTAAATTAAGTGTATAGGGTCTACTTAAATCACTAACACTTAGGAATCCCATAGGAGAATCCACAGTCTCATCAATCATAACCTCTACTACCTCTACTAAACCATCTCCTCACAGACAAGGCCTAGGCCAATCAGTTGGTTATAGGTATGCCTGTATTAGGATATTATTGTGTGAGTGTTAAGTTATAATATATAGATGTGTTAGGTATTATATATTATAACCAACACCTTGGATCTTAAGATACATCTCACAACTTCAAGAAGCACAACCTCTGCAACAATTCCTTTATATGACAAGGATAGGCTAACTAAGGTCTTGTAGGTATTTATGTGGCCTATGTGAGCTGGTGTATTGATAAATCATTGGGTGATGATACATATAAACATTTTCATGATGCATTTAAGACCTTTTTATTCATATTTTTTTCAATAATAAGCCTTGATTCCTTTCAAACCCTCTAACCTTCAAGAACCTCTAGGCTCTTGCCATTGTATGGACTAATATAGTCCCCATGTGTTATCTGATGTGGATGATCTAGTATAACTCAAAGTTTTCATGTGATATTAAATCCTTGTTTATATAATAAAATATTATACTTCTCTTCCTAGCTTGTCCTTGAACATTTTCCTAGTCATGTTTCCTTTGAATGCTCTACTATAGTGATCAAATAATTGGCCATATATGTGTTTTGCCATCTTCAATAGGGTATAAGACCAAATGAGTCCAACACTTCCATGATCTCATGACTTATAAATATTACCAAGGATTCATATATTTATATTCCATGATTCGGGCCTTGTAAGGAGGATGGGTGGGTGGAGAGAGATGGAGATGGAGTGATAAGGGGTTAAGAACACCAAAATAGGGTAAAACATAATAGGTTTGTAGTGAATGTGGTGTGAAGAGACACATTATGTATGGTGACTTGTAGAGAAGCATGGAGACCTCCTAATACTATCAACCATTGAAATTTAAGACCTTGGACATAGGATTAGTCTAACATGAATATTTTGAAGGCATAACACATCATATACATCTGAAATATGAAACCTTTATATCTCATAATACTTTAATTTCTATGAGGAAACCTTAAACTTTGTAAAAATTGGTTGACGTGAGTTTAAAGGTGAGTAAGGTAGTTTTTAGGATCTTAAAGATGACAACGAGGTGGATAATATTTTTTACCATGGAATTATGGTGTTATATCATCATTTTAACATCTCATTTAATGCATTTAAGCTAGATATGAACTTTGTAGCTACCATTTTTAGTCATACAAAGTCTGTCATATAGTGACCTTCAAACATGCATGAGTCCTTATTTGAAATATTATAAGATATAAAAGGATATTTTGTATTCAAAAAGGAATTGAACACACTAATACATCTATAAAACCTCTTCTTCTCATCTTTTAACTCCTAAAAAATCCATGAAATCTGAGTTCATTTCACAACTTTCCTATAGGCTGCACATAGTGACTAGTCATGAAACTTTTCCACTTATACAAGATCACACATGTGAGATAAACTTAGAAATTTACATGGGAGGCTCTTGAAAGACCTAAGACAACAACATCAGTGATTGGATTGAGAAAATAAATTAGAATTTCATGAAAACCATCAAGCTAAAGTTGGCCTATGCAGATGTGAGAGGTGCATACATTCCTCAACTTCTTAATATTAAAATAATTTACAATTATTATGATCTAGTTGAGTATAATTTTCATGGTTAGGAGTTGGGAGCTCCACTTTCTCTCATTTATATGGTTCATGCAGAAACTTGAGGAGATGTCTAAGCTTACAAAGAAGGGCTAATGAAGAGTAGAACAATTTTGAGCTTGAATGGAATCCATTTGTCATGAATTTTTTTAGAGGAATCACATATGATCTCAACTTCATCACCATATACCCTAATATATGGTATAGTCTATACATTCTATACAAGTGCATAATTGCCCCCTAAAATCTTTGATCTTTCACTATTTTCTTAAGTTTTAAACTATCATAATGCCATATGGGGGTAAAATCATGGGAAATACACATTAATAATCCTTTTCCAAGAAAACTAAAATTCAAGTGGAAGTGGAAAGGCCATAAGATGCCATGTGGGGTCCACTTGGCTTAGTGGAAAAGGTGTGGGTGGGCCTTAAAATGGATTTTTGTGGCATGAAATGCATAGGGAGGGTAATTGACATGGATAGAATGTATTTAAGGCCAATTTTTAATTCAATTAATCAAGTCACTTCATTTTTCTAAAGTTTTCTAAGGAAAATAGGCTCATAAAGGGGTTTGAGGGGTGATTAATGACTTAAGAGGGGTAATGGGGGTGCTAAATGAGTTTAGAGGAATATGAAATGGATAATATACCTTAAACACATTATGAAAATTGTATCATAGCCTCAAAAATTTCTTGAGACACCTTCATATTATGAAAGACTATGATATTCCATAAATAGGGTTAAAGCATTTATTGGACTTTGTGACCTCTTGATAATGATATATCTCATTCTAAGACACCATGACACCTAACATATCATCCTAAAGACTTCAAGACACTCATGACACCATGGATTAAAAATGAAACTATGACATATCATTATGCTCTTAATAAAGATTCAAAGACTCCCAATAGGATAAGAGTGACATGACTATGCTAGGGATCACTACGAGTAGGCTAGTATGGTGGTTAACAAAAGTTTTTGATATATGGGGTTAATATTTGGCCTAGGAAGCCAAAATTTATAATGAATCTGATGGGTGATGAGCCTATTGGTCAAGAGAAACTAGTCACTTTTTATGACAAAGTGTCTCTAACAAGGTAGCATAACATGATGACCACTTAGACTATCCAATTGACTTATACTTTGACACCTTAATGAATTACAATAACAACAAGACATCTATAAAAAAAAACAAAGAAGATAAACCTATTACTAATCAACACATCTAATAGCTACGAACAAATAAAGGAAGGAACTAAACAATAAGAGACTACTTACAAGCTTGTGTAAAGAACTTATTTGGACAAACTAACTAACTACCACAAAATTGACCTAACTTTGACTCCATTCCCATAAGATCAAATGGGAATGTTATCTGATCATTATGGTACCATGATGTGGAGTTATCATTTGATTATTTTGGTGTAATTAGACTTTGACCAATGTGTGATAACTTATAATTGTAATTAGAACTCTCTTGGCCACTAGGAAGAGTGACTGGACTTTTTGGCTTCATCCTCAGGTGTATGGTTTGAGTATGAGGGTCAATAACCCAATCATATTCTTACTAAATATTCTTATTTTCTATCATAAGTTTCATCCCCTCTTTAATCAGGGATTGCAACTGATTTTGTCCATTAGATTCCAATTGATCAACTATTGAAGCATTCTTAACAATTTCCTTCTCATGATCTGATTGATGTAGTGGTAAGGTGTCTAAACTCAATTATAATTCTTCTATGTCATCATGTTTAATAAACAGATCAATGCATTGGTTTCTATTTCTTCCCTTTACTTTAAGACATCATGCTAATTATTCATCAATTTCTCTTAGACATGGTCCAGACAAATCTCTTGGTCAACTAAAGTTTTTTCCTCTTCATCTCTAACTAAGGGTGATAACTCATAAATACATTAAAGTAGAATTTCTTCTTGTCTTGGCACTTTTTGGATCATATTACCTTATTTGCTTCAAAATTTAGCCTATTATTCTATCACATCACTCAAATATACCTTGCTAAGTTACTCAACCTCATTCAAGAATTCTAAGCATATGTGTTTCTTCTAACTCATTTGAGCTACTCCTGATCTCAACACTAGGGTCATGAAGGTTTTTCTTTTAATTCTCTTCTAAAGGAGGAGTCACTTGTTTTTTATCATCATCATTTCCTATATTATTACGTTATGATTTCCCTATATCATCTATGTTTTCCTCATGTCTGCCTTCTTATCCATTAAAGTTCATAGGAGTTCTAATCAAATCTCTTCTTCATAGAGACTAGAAATGTCTTCTCCAATAGTCTCCTTAGATTTTGTTGTAGTTGTGGCATGATCAATCCTGATAGTTTGTCCACCATGCTTTAATGTTCATATTTTGATTTGGATGCATTTGATTGCTCTTGAAGAGAGGAGAGGGTGGGTGGGTAGTATGTTTATTTAGTCTATTTACTATCTACAAGGGTGTCCTCCCAACTCATGATCTTGGGAGTGTCATGATTGAAGACAACATCCTTACTCTTGAAGACTTCATTTACTTTACCACTTTATGATGTGATTGGATGTTCCTAAGTTGATGAAGTATGAAGGATTGAGGATGTGTTTGGAGAGAATTATAAGAACCTTGAAATATAATTCATATATTCTTTTTCTTCTTTTTTACTTTCCCTTTCAAGGGTAGGCGTGATGAATTTTGGGTCCTTGGCCCATGAAGGCTTTCAAACTGGGGTCATTTTAGGATTTTGAGAAGGCATAGGATCTTGAACACAATCATATTGATTTGGAGAAGGATGGTGAGGGAAATCTACGTTTAATGTGGGAGTGTAAGGCTAAATATGGAATTTAGAGAGTGAGTTAGACTTGATTTACAGCTTATTGTACCCAACATCCCCCTTTTCTTTAAGGAGAAATGGGAACCCACTTTTTTCATTTTTTGGTCTTGGCTTTGAGCCCCTTTTCTATGTATTTATGTGAATCTTGGGAAAATACTAATTTAATCTTTTATACTTTGGTAGGATGATATTAGAATTATGTTTTTATAAGACTAACTCTCTTGTTCTATCGAGTTTATTCTTTCAGGTCTATATTTTTAATCTTATTCTTTTGGCACTTATGTAGTTCATCCCTTTTGGGGTTTTTATGTTTTAGGTATTCTAGTCCTATGTCTTTTTTTTAGTTTCATACTTTATTCTTTTGGATTTTATTGTTGTGGACATTTTATTTAATGAAAACTTATTTTATCAAGGAAATTATTGTAGACATTTTGTCTAAAACAATTCCCCCAAAGGAATTAGATCTACAGGCTTTTGTCTTGATAGAATTTTAGTCTATGGATATTTTAATTGAAACAAATTTCTTGATAAACTAGTCCTTTAACCCTTCTAAGCCTACCCTTTGAGATATTTGTCTTGTACCATGTTTTTCTTATGAAGTAGACATTTTAGGCATTTTTTCCATGAATTAGACCCTTTGTATCTTTTCCACTTATCCTACGAGACTTTTGAACTATCCCTTCATCTCTTTAAAAGTGTCCTTTACCCTAAAAATTAGCATTTAAACCCCTTTTCATCAATTACTTTTCCATTTTAGGCCAACCCTTTGAAAGCACATACCCTTCGAGCTTTGTGTAAACTACCCTTCAAGAATTTTGTCATGGACCCTTTACTTTACTAAACTTATCCTTCAAGACTTTGTCATGTCCCCTTTGTCATACCAAGCTTACCCTTCAATATAGTTTTATTGACCTCTTTACCTTACAAAAATTTCCCTTTAGCCATTTTTCAATGGACCCTTTGTAATGGACATATCCCTCAAGATTTTTTTCCAAGCCTTTGACCCTTTTTGAAGTGACTTCTTACCCTTTGGGATAATTGTCACAGCCCTTTCCCCACAAAAAAATACCTTAAGAAGTAGACCCTTTAATAATTTTTATCATGAATTAAACCCTTTGAACCTAAGGAATATACCCTTCGAGCTCTGTATAACATACCCTTCAGGAATTTTGGAATGACCCTTAGTCATACGAAAGTGCACTTCAAGGAAATTGAAAGTATCCCTTTGGCCTTTTATAAGTGAACCCTTTGGGATAATTATCTTAAAACTTTTGACCAAAACATATCCCTTCAAGTAAATTATTACAAACATTTTTTCTGAAATATTTCCCCTAAAGGAATTAGTCAATAGACATTTCTACCAAGATCACTACTAGCCTCTCCATTCTCAGCCAAAACAAAGGTGAAAATACTTCCCATAAATCTATTAAAGATCTCCACCAACTTGAGCTAACAAAGTTTGAATTATACAAGAAATAGATAGAAAATTGAACATTTCACATTTATGTCACATGAAATATTATTAAATGCATAATATTATATAGGTGATTCATAGCTATTGAAGTCATCATTACTTTCAAACTAACTTGCATTTGAAGTCTTCTACTTTCCTATAATGACAAAGATCCCTAGTTACTATCTCAAGAATACTATGAGTAAATAAATGACTAAGATAAATCTAAATTGTTTGCATAACATACATGGTACATAGAATAATACTTCAAGAATCATATATCATATGTACACATCGATGGTATCTTCATCTAGGATATTTTGAGGGGAAAATCCACTATCCCCATATTCAATCAAGGACTTCATAGATTTCATAGATATAGTCTTTGATGCTACAATATTTGGAGATATGTATGATAACTATTCAAAATTATGGGACATAATCAAATATATGGATGTATTTTCACTAAAAGATGATATGACACTTGCAGATAGACTTCTTTTCAAGCAACTACTAGCTTTCAAACATCAAAGATCACATTTTGTTATCACCAAGCCAAAATTAATGTCGTGTATTGACATTTTATGGGATTTATTTTATCAAGAAATATATCACAATATGTTTTCCTACATTATTCAAGAAATAACATAGTGGTTTTATGCATATCAGGAGCAAACTTCTAAAGGTATTTATCTTTGAGCATACTCGATGCTTATTTTGACAAGAACATAGTGGTGCAGTTTGATGAAGAGAGTGCAATTAAGAAGGCATTATATTCATGGATACTCCTAGACTAGACCATTACATGGAAGGGGAAGAAGCTAAAAGGAGAAATTTTAATTGATATATTTAGAATGGGAATTTGCATTGTCATGGCTCTCCTCAATTGACTTACAGTATGCCAAATATTCATTTTGTCAATTTAGACTAGGTGTCATTATTATATATGATACTCAACCATGATGATAAATAATCCCTAGTAAAAATAATTAAATTTATCTTGAGATAGAAAATAATTCATAAGTACAAGCATCCCATTCCCTGAGGTAATTTCTACATGATGTACTACTTACTAGATGCAGTCATGGGTACCTATTATAAATATCCTAAGGAATTATGGACTCCAACCACAGATTATGAAAATAATAGAATTTTTTACCATTATTAGTTTATTCACATATATGCATATATCAAAAACATGGTCAAGATATCAGAGGATGTCTATCCATAGGTTTGGCAAGCCATTCATGGTTTTCCTATGCCTAGAATCAAGGTAAATATAGTAAAGAACTTGGATGGCAAAGGGGATTATTTCCTCTACTTGAACTTCATAGTAATCATCATTAGGGGGAACAATTTTAATCCTTTTTTTCTTCCCAAATACATCCTAAACAAGTTGGTGGAGTAATAAATTTCTTTCCAACTATGGTGGAATATCGAGGAGGACTTATTCAGATAGAAGAAAACTTTATTCTTTGGCTACCACATAATAATTAGAAGAATTATTTACATAATGAGGAAGAATTTTATGGAAGTGTGTGGTAAAGGAAAAATTTATCTATTCCCCATGCTTACACATACTTATTGGGATCCTCATAGGCATGTTCAAAAGCACATATAGGGATTTAACATCCCTTACAACCATGCCCCATATCCATATGATTTTATATTTCTTAACGAAAAGTATGATGAGGATGTTCTAGAGAGATCCAAGATCATTGGAATGAAGGAAGATCATTTATATATGATCCAAGATGACCCCTCAATCACTTCTAGAGAATTGGATAGTAGGAAGGCTCTATACATAGGATGGGAGCACTCTGATTTATGGAAAGGATAGTCTAAGGAGAAATCCAAGGACCAAGTAGTTCCCTCATCTCAAGCCATCCCATTAAAGCTAAGGATTATGAAGAAAGAGCTTAGGATACCTGAGCCCAATTCTAGTAGAGGAGCACAAGCAGGGGATCCCATTAGCATAAATTCTAATGAGGAAGGAAGAACATAAGAATAGATGGATATGAGCACCATTCAAGTATCTACTATTATTCACTAGGTAAAAATTTATACATATATTGGGAGAGTAACATTAGAAGTAGTAGCATTAACATCTAAATAGTCCCTAACACAATTGAAGATCCCTCTAGTTTATAAGAGGAAGCCTATAACTCTTACAGATAGTCCTGTAGTGGAACTAGCACAAGGCTTACATGTTGTATCTTAGGAGGAAGAGGTTGTGATAATCAAATACATTGAGGATGAATACAATGAAGAAACTGAGATAGAGGTAGCTAAGGCCATGATCCTTCAAGAAAGACCCATAGCACCAACTTCTCTAGGTCCTTTAAATTTTTAAGTTTTTTGTTATCTTATGTACCAATCATTAGATGAGTTTCAATTTCTTTTGTGTTAAGATTTCCATAGGTATAAGTGCCTAATTCTACCTCCATTGACTCATCCATTATCACCACTACCATTGATCACTTTTTTTCTACTTCCATCACATTCCCCCTACCTACCTCCTCTATACGTACTAACACTTTCACTATCAGATCCCTCAAAAGTAAGAAGGTGTCTATGAAGGTATAAACTAATTTTACCCCCATAAAACTTCATGTCCATTCCACCCATATTTACCTTCTAATGCCATCCACCACTTCCATAAAAGAAACCATAGTGCAAAGTACTAGTAGGGGAAGCAAGGAAAAACCCCAAGTGATCATGGTACACCCACTCCCTCAATTTAAAGGAGTGGATTGGTGCAAAATTATATGGAATTCCCTACCCGATGTCCTTATTAGGACCCAAAAGAAATAATAAGTTCAAGAAGAGGTTGTTGTCACAACCTATGATACATCTCAATTAGACATTCCTCCATGGATAGCTGACTTGAGAATCAAGGCTTCCCAAATGCCAAGCCTCAAAATCACCAAGCTTCCCTTGGTTTCCAATCTATTTGATCCCCCATTTGGTAGAATTTAAAGAGTGAAGAAGAGGAAGTTAGAGGTTGACAAAGGCACTGAAATCATCTTTAAGGAAATACAAGAAGTGTTTTCCCTCATAAATAGGTAGAATAGGTAACTAGGGTAGTCTCCATATGTTGAAAATATTTTAGACCTAGCATAGGCACACAGGGATGCAATAGTTGATATCCATAAAGGCACATAATTGGCTTGACAAGAGCTTGAGGCTGAAGTGTAGGAACTAGAGGCTGAGGTGGAGCAATGAAAGGAGTAGGCAAAGATAGTACACATTCTTATGGGCATAGAAGTTGAGGTAAAGGACATTGCTTCTAGGTGTTATAACTCTTTGGAGGTAATATAGTTCATGAAGGCTAAGTTGGCCCCTCATGTGAGCAACACTAACCAACTATTTAATTCTTTGAGATATGACAACACTAAATTAAAGATTTTAGTTATATATATGGGCAACTCCCAAGACAATCATATCGACCTCATGAAAACACTAGAGGAATATAATGCCTTAAATTTAGTTTTCATTAGGTATGAAGAGGCAAATGAATAGATACAATGAGTTGGGGATTTAATCCCCAAGTATCTAGTGCATGACACCCAGCTCTTACAAATTTTGCATGAGTTGAAATTATTCAAAGTGAAGAATTCCACCAATAAATTGATTAGCGGGATAAATTTTGAAAAAATTATTAAGAAGAAACAAATGACTTAAAGTAAGTATTACAAGGCCTAACACTTGAAGAGAGAGATTAAAAATTAAAACCAAGGTCAAAATTTTCAAGAGTAAATTTTAGATAACCAAGGATGAGAATGCAAAGCTCCTTGGGTAGATTAAAAGAATTCATAAACCATCAATACCAAATTTGAATATTATATGGCTGAAACATGATGTAGCATGTAAAGTTTATGATGATAATGAAGCAAAGAAAAATTAGACAGCTAGTGGTGTGTCAACACCTACAACTACCACCTCAATAGACACACTGACCAAGGTACATGTAGCGTTTCATGTGACTAAGCATTGATAGGATAAGATTTTATGCATGTATAGTTTTGTAATGGTGGACATATTTATAATTTCCTTGTAGTTTGAACCTTTCATTATAAAATTTGACTATATATTTTTTACACATACACACATTGCATAGTTTTGGAAAGTTCAACTTATTTAATTAATAAATATAAATTTTCTCTTGTATATTTTTAGACTGCATTTAGAACTACATGTTATCACTACCACATGTAATGACCTTGCATAGACTTGGAGGATAAGGTGACCCCTTCCCCAAGTCTATATATATAGTTATAACCCAACTTAGATTTTTTGTTAGATAATATTGAATATAGAGCAACAAAGCAGTTTTGATTGTCGATTAAGTGTTTGAGTATTTTATTTCCAAATTTTGTGCAATTAGTTGTTATTTCCATGGTTGTGCATTTTAATATTCTTTAGTGTGCAATAGATAAAAATATATTATTTATTTTTTTGATTGATGTACTGATCTATAGATGTGCAAAAATTATTGAAGGATTAGTGAATATATTGATCAGAATAGTTATGTTTAAATTGAATCATATTTCTAAATATGTACTAGTGCTTTCTTGGTGTAGTTTTCTATGTGTGTGAAATATCTTACTTAGATAATTCATTATCCAAAGCCATAATCTCTTGATTAAGGGTGTAAAATAGATTCCCTAAAAGGAGCAACCTTTATCTAAGGTTTGTGAATTTCTTGCATCTTTATTTCCCTAGACTTCTTAGTCATGTCTTATTGTATGTGTGAAATTGTTACTAGCAACATGAATAGGTTTTGAAAGCATAGATCTATTTAGAAAATAACAAGGGATGTGATTTATGAGAACCATATATTCTTGTTTTTTGCTTAACCTATCCTCCTTTTTGAGTTTTTTATAAAAATATCTACCCACTTTTGATTAACAACTAGCCATCCATCTAACTTGATTAGAAATCCACTATATTTAGGAACCACACCTCCATCCAAAAAACCTTGTCAATAACTTACATTAATTGCCCCTATTTCATCAATAATTTTAAATAGACCACATACCTAAAACTCATGCATTGGAGTGGAGTTCACCTCCATTGAGATCCTAAAATGTTAGAGGCTACCTCATTATGATTGTGGTGTGCATAAAACCTACATCAACCATATTTCATTGGTGATATAAGTAGGGCTTAAACCCCATATAATAAAGGTTATTATTTGAATATATTTGATTTTGAGTCACCTAGGAGAGTGATCAGATCTAATTCCCAAGATGGTTTATTAGTGTAACCATTTCCATGTCATAGGAGACCTAGACTTTTTCTAACATCCCTAGTTCAAAACAATCCACCTCCTCCACTAAGGAATCCCTTACCTGTAATTACTTGTTAATCAACCAATGGCTCATAAAAAATCTTGGTTAGTTTGATATACCATCATTGTCCCAGGAGATGTACATGATTTACCTCAAAATCCTAAAAAGTATGTACCATCCTTTTCTCCTTTAGGAGCAAGGATGGTAGAAGAATATATCAAATTAGTTAAACCTAATTTATGATTGATGAATGTCATAGATGAGGATGTTGTATGAAAATTATTCCCTTTTAATTTGATGGATGTTACTTATGATTGGTATTTAAATCTAATGGAAAATTCCATAACTTCTTAGGATGAATGTCAAGTAGCTTTTCTTGTGTAGTTTGGATAGGTCACCAATCCTGGTTTGGTATACTAGCACTTCAATATAAAAATTGAACTGAATGATCCCATATTTTATTTCAATGAAAGTAGACAAAAGATGTAAAACAAGTTGACCCCAATAAATAAACTAGAGGTAGCACTAGCATTGGAGATGTATAAGAACACCTTGGAACCTATCACTATTGTGTTCTTGAGAAGAGAAATTATAGCTAACACTTTGGCACTAGCATTCAAAGAGGCTATCAATATAGATAGGTAGATCAATTCATAGATGCTTGGAGTGCTTAGTGTCAAAAATGATTTTCTAGGACTAAATATAGTTCCACATGCAAGGTAAAATGTCCCAACGTTTAATCAAAACTAGTTATATATGTTGCTTCCACTAATGTAGACAACATAGTATAACTGCAGCTATTTAAAAAATCATGCATGGGAAATAGATACCAAAAAAACCAATAAGTATTTGTACTTATTACTACTATTTTAAAAGGTATGGATTTTAAAAAATCTAAACTAGAATTTATTCAAAAGATGGTACAAAAGTTGAGCAATGATTTCTTAAATATGCAAAACAAGATGGGCAATGCAAATAGCCCAACTAGAAATCAAAATACTAGATTATATAGATTTAATAGACCATTAAACAAGCCTAAAAAACCTAAAAAACTTCCATAGAACAACATAGCAAATATGGCTCTTCCTAATTGGTGTATAATTCATAACACTTTTGGGCATTATGAGCTTAATTACATTAATATCTACACAACATTTAAAATCTTTCAGAGAGAGGTGGTTAGACAAGATAAAATGCATAATCATCCTAAAAATCATCCATATCCTAACTCTTCCATGACTCTTATGTTATTTGAAACTCATGAGTTTTATTTTTTTAGGCAAAGATGACAAGTTGAAGGATAACATTGATGAAGTTCATGCTTTCCAACAGTCCCAGAGAGGTGTAAATAATATAAGGAATAAGTATCCACTCACAACATTAAATCCTCCAAAGACCATGGTGATTCATCCTAATCATAAAGTAGATAATAATCCACCCCCTCCAAAGTGGAATGATCATTAGTAGAGCAAGGAAGAACCAAACAAAGGAGGATATAATATTATTGACGATATGAAATAGATCAAGGAAACTATAACTTTCCATTAGTTAGCTTAAATCACTAAACATAAAGAGTTACTCTATAAGTCCATAATAAAAAAGGAACCTATGGAAAATGAAAAAGTATCTATAGACAAAGTGAAGGCATATAAAACCAACATCATCTACAAGAGAAAGCTAGAATTTCCACCCTTTCTATTGACTATCTGAGATGTCGATAAGAACATTCATAGCTATTTAGTTGATTATAAAGCTTCTACAACTATCATTACTACTTCCATATGTCAAAATATTGGTTTAAAACTAATCCCTTCAAAGGGAATGGTGTCTCCACTAGATAAAATGGTGGTACAGTAGTTAGAAAAATGATTAATGTGTGTATTCAAGTAACATCTGAACTAAGTGTTCAAATGACCATCGATATTATAGTAGTGGACATACTAGAAGGTTTCAAAATTTTATTGAGTAGATACTAGTCCAAAACACTCAATGGAATATTTCCATAAACTTCTTTCATATCTAGCTGTCATGGAGAGGAATTGTGAATCAAATTAAAATTGATAGAGAGCCTAGAATGAAATATCCCATTATGAAATATAACATCAATAATGAAGAGGTAAAGTATAACTCACCTAGCCTTAGTATTTATACTTTTATTACTCATAATCAAATGTATAATCCAGACCTTAAAGGTTCTAATTAGTTATGGACTCTACACTTTGATAGTGCTATATCCAAGCAAGGATCAGGTGTGGGAATCAATTATTGATCCACAAGGTAAGAAATTCTTGGCAACATATAGACTAAAATTTACATGCACTAATAATAGATTGAGTATGAGGCTATAATTTTAGGATTATAGTTTTCACTCAAGAATAATGTAAAGAAAATATCAATATTTAGTAATTTAGAGTTGGTGGTCAAACAAATCAGAAATAAATATCAATGCAAGTTATCTTATCTGAAGAGATACAAGCATAGAGTGTGGGACTTGATTGAAATATTTGAAGTTTTCAACATCATAAAACTCCCCAAAGAGAAAAGTCAAGATGCCAATTCACTACCTGCTACTTCTACCCATCTTGAGCCACTTCAAGAGTCAAAGGTAAGAAGTTTTTCTATTGAATTGTTTCCTTGTCCTTCTATTCTAGATAATGTAGAAAAATTCAAGGCCTTTGATGATGACCAATATATTATTAAGTTCTTAATTAATTTGGGGGATTTTAATTCCTAAATCATTGATGACAAGGATATTAATCACCTTTGTCAAGAAAAAATAGATAGAGAGGGCATTCTCCAATTTAAAGAGAATTGAATTCCAACTAGTTTAGTCTCCTTTGAAGGGTCATTTGAATTGGACCTTTAGGCATAGAAACTCAGATATCCCAAGGTTAAAAAATCAAACATCAAGAGGGAAAATATAGGAGATGAGCATAACCTACATTATGTGAATATTGGTCTCATTTGCACCTCAGAGGAAATACAAAGAGTCAAGGATCTGATTGTCTGATATAGGGATGGAATCACCTAGACATATGAAGACTTAAAGGTGTATGACCCACAAGTCATCACTCATAAGATTCTTCTTAAGATAGATCATAAACCATTCAGATAGAGATAAGGACTAGTCACTTATATTTTGCAGCCTCTTATTTAGAGAGAAGTAGAGAATGTATTGAGTGTAAAAATCATCTTCCCAATCTGACATTCTACCTAGGTGGCTAATATGGTCCCAATAAGGAAGAATAATGGTGAGATCAGTTTATGTGTGTGATCTAGGAATTTGACTCAAGAGAGGATGGTTAGTATGGTGTTAGTTCTAAAATGAAAAAAATGAAATAAACACAGTAATAGCATAACATCTCTAGGCCTAGACACTAAGGAGAGCTTGGTCAAAAATAATGAATGAAACACACAACTAAAATGCAAAATAAAAATATTTTACCTTCCTTGGATGCTCCAAAAATGTTTGTTGTGGTGGCTTGCTTAGCTTGTGCTTCAAGAGACCTTCTTCAATGGAGTGTGGCTACCTTCATCTCCTCTTAGCACCTTTGGCTTATGAATTGGCTTGGAATAAATTTGGTATGGTAACACTAGTTTCTTGAATCTTTTTAGAACCAATCCTGCATTATAACTTTGCACTAATTAAGCTTAGAAATGATGTTATGAGGCCTCCTATTTATAGATTTTTATATTTGATCAGAATCAACCTTAGCCATCCAGCTCAAGATTGAGATGTGTGGTTGAGGATTAATTAAATTTTTGGAATTAATTTTGTAATTATCCTCATCAGGGCATTGGAAAAAGGATTAATTAAGAGGCATGAAGTGAATTATGGAAGGCATTGATGAGACATGGAGGGCATGAATCCTAATATTTGTAACACTTGTGGCCTAGGGATGTCCTCCCAAGAAATGAGGTCACTTGATGATGTAGATATTCAATATTCATTTCCAAAAACAAGTATTGAACAAGTTTCCATGGAATTTTTGATTAGGCCTTGATTTGGGATAATTAGCTCTTAGACATGATTAATCACATTATGCACAAAATACTTAGATTGATCATAATGTCTTGTTATTGGTTATAAATTTGACTGGATTTGGTTTAGAAGTCCACATCAGATTTATTGGATGCATATTCCCATTTAAAATGTTACCAAAAATAAATAACAAAGGCATGAGTCTTGTGCAAAATATTTGATAGGAAAGAGTAGTCCAGAGCATGTAGGTGCAAATTTGGCATTTTGACTCAAAATGAAAAAAATCAAAATTAACTAGCCCATAAATTACATTGACTAATTTAGGGATACCCTAGCCAAAATTAGCACTTGAATATGTCAGTTTCACATCATTTAGCACGTTTTAGTATTTTTAGGCCAAATTGTGAATTTTAGGTGGAAACTAGCCAAAAGCCTAGTTGGAGGTTATAAATGGCCAATTTTAGGTGTCTACAATCTGTGGACTTTATAAATTTGAACAAGGCTTCCAAAAAGAAAAAATATCATCTATCTTCTCTAGATGAGGTCATACATATAGTGAGTTGTTTTGAGATGATGTCCTTATTGGATGGATTGTTAGGCTATAATCAGGTATTGGTATAATTTGAGGATAAAATGAAGATGACATTTACAATAAAGTGGGGAAATTATGTAAATAAAAGGATTCCATTTGGCCTAATAAATGCAAGACCTACCTTTTGATGCACCATGGATCATGACTTCAAATTAATAATAATAAAATGCATAATCAACTACATGGATGATCTTACAATGTTTTCAAATAATATAGAGGATCATATAAGTCACCTATAGTCTATATTCAAGAGATGTAGAAGGTTTGGTGTTTCATTGAACCTAAAAAAATAGATTTAGAGTCATTGAAGGAAAAATCTTAGGGCATATCATCACCAAGGATGGGATCATAGTTGATCCAAATGGAATTTAGGTGATTTCAAAAATTTAGCCACCAAACAATAAGAAAGAGAATAAATTAGTATTTGGAAAGATTAACTTCATAAAGAAGTTTATCTCAGGGTTTGTGAAAATCATCAAGCCTCTAAACTCCATGCTTAAGTAAGATGCAAAAATAAAGTGGACATCTAAAGCCAAAAAGTATTTCCAAGACATTAAAGATACAATATCATAGGATCTAATGTTAATTAGTTCATATTTCACAAAGGATTTTTACCTATATTCATTCACTTTAGAGCATACTATTATTGCTATCATCATGTAGAAGAATGACAAAACTGAGCATCTGATTGCCTTCATGAGAACTAACCTAAAAGAAGTACAACTTTGATATTATATTATTAACAATAATATATTTTATCTTGTCAAAATGGTGAATAAATTTTGGCATTACATTTTGAGGAAAAAAATTCATTGATATCGTACCTGATCCTACTATCAAAATCACCCTGTCACAAAATGAGTTAGGTAAACATTGAGGTAAATAGATGGCTAAGCTCCAAAAATTCAACATAGAGATTAATCCTATGAATATAATCAAATTTCAAGTCATTATTCAACTCATAATTGAGATAGATCCATGCATCACCATTGAAGAGGTATGTGAAGCTCAAGTCTCTAAAGGAGAGTGGTATATTGATATAATATAATATTTAATTATAGGAACTTGTTCCCTAAATCTCATTAGAAAAAGAAGGAAATATTTGAGACTCAAAGCTGCTCATTACATGGTCAAGAAGGGATTCCTCTACATAAGGAACTATGAAGTTATTTATCTTAGATGTGTATCTATAGAGGAAGTTAAATAAATCCTAGAGAACTTGCATCAAAATATAGGTAGTGGTCACCCGACTGGGAATACCACAACCCATAAAATATTGAGGTTAGGTTACTATTGGCCAAGCATATTTAATGATTCTCACAATCATGTTATAATATGCCATGAATGTCAAGATTTATCCAAGAGAGAAGTACATGCATTAATGTCTTTATAGCCAGTTGTGGAAGGAAGGTCATTTACCTAGTGGGGTTTAGACTTCATTGTTGTCATCAGCCTAAATTCATCAGTAGGCCATAAATTTGTACTTTTACTACTGATTATTATATTACATGGACTGAATCCATATCCATAAAGACTAGTAGAGCACAAGATGTGGTTCACTTTTTGGAGGAATACATAAAAACTAGATTTGGCATGCCTATTTATTTGGTTTGTGACAATGGACCAACTTTCATATCAAAACAATTTATTAAGTGGGATCATATAAATTACATCATTATCAGGTCAACTTCTAACTATTGCCCTTAGGGAAGTGGATTAACAAAGTCAACAAAAAATAACCCAATTGATGCAATCAAGAAATTACC
>JARHVA010003932.1:1402500-1507500 GCA_037957365.1 Torreya grandis
AACTAACTTGCATTCAAAGTCTCCTTCTTTCCTACAGTGACAAAGAGCCCTAGCTACTATCTCAAGAATACTGTGAGTAAAAAAATGACTAAACTAAAGTTGAATTATTTTCACAACATACATAGCACATAGAAGAAGATTGAAAGTAACACAAATAATATATATGCATCAATGACATATTCATCTAGGGTATTCTAAGAGGTAAATCCACCATCCCCATATTTAATCAAAGACTCCATAGAGTTCACCTATATAGTATTTGATGCTATAATATTTGGATATGGGTATCATAACTATTCAGAATAATGGGAAATCATCAAATATATGGATGTATTTTCACTATAAGATGAGATGACACTTATAGATAGACTATTTGTTAAGGAATTACTAGCTTTCAAACATCTAATATTACATTTTTCTACCACCAAGCTATAAGTAATACCATGTATTGACCTTTAATGAGATTTTTTCCTCAAGAAATATATCACAATATGATTCCATACATTATTTGATCAATAAAACAATGGTTATGTGCATATCAAGATCCAAATTCTAAAGGTATTTATCTTTGAGCATACCTAATGCTATTTTGACAAGCACACAATGGTGAATTTCAATGAAGAAAGTTTAATTGAGAAGGTACTACCTTCATGGATAATCCCAAACTATACCATTGCATGGAAGGGAAAGAAGATAAAAGGAGAAATTTTTATCAACAAATTTATAATGGAGATTTACATTGACATGGCTCTCCTCAATTGACTATATGATATACCAAGCATTCATTTTGTCAATTTAGACAGGGTGCCATTATTGTATATGATGCTCACCCATGATGATATATATGCCCTATACAAAATAATTAGAATTCATTTGATAGAGTAGATAATCTATAAGGACTTGTGTCTCACACCTTCAGGCAATTTCTACATGATGTCCTAAATTCTAGATGTAGTCATGTGTACCTATTATAGAGATCTTAGGGAATTGTGGACTCTAGAAATGGATTATGAAAATAATAGAATTTATGACCATTATTAATTTATGCATGTATATTCATATACCAAAAACATGGTTAGGATAGTAGAGGATGTTTATATGTAGGTTTGACAAGCCATTCATGGCTCACTTATGCCTAAAATCAAGCCAAATATCATAAATAAATTATATGGCAAAGGGGATTATTTCCTCTATTCAAAATTTATAGTAATTATGATTTGGGGGAATAAGGTTAATCCCTTGTGTCTTCCCAAGTACGTCTCAAACAAGTTGGTGTTGTATGAAATTGCTTTCCAACTATGGTGGAGTATCAAGGAGGACTTACTTAGATAGAAGAAAACCTTATTCTTTGGCCACTATATAGTAATTGTAAGAATGTTTTACATAATGAGGAATAATTTCATGGAAGTGGGAAGGAAATTTAAAAGTTATACATTCATTTACACATAGAGATTAGGATCCTCGTGGGTAGGTTCAAAAACACATACAAGGATTTAACATCCCTTATAACCATGTCTCATATTGTTTCTACCTAAATCACTTTCTACATTCAAAGAAGAAATTAAGAAACTAAAAGATGGTCAAGGTTAGAAGATACTTGATTGTAGTCGTGCACACCATAATCAGACATTGGAAGGTACTCCTCTTTGACTGTGGAGGAATGACACCTGTAAAGAAGAAGAGACTAAACACAAAAAATGTTAGACAAGGATATGGTGGGCTGTCAGGCAAAAGCCTGATCCCAGAAGTACGAAGACTTCCTAGAAGGATATCAACCCACTAGTTTAAAATAGAATATTTGACAGAAATAGAAATAATGAAAAGGCAGAATGAAAGTAAATAAAAGATGAAACAAATACAATGCGTACCTGATATTCAGTGAACTATTCTGCACAGTCACCGGTGTCGGTCTCTGTGCCGGCGTCGGTCAGGGGAAGGTGCCGACGTCAGTTAAAATGCCGGCATCAGTCGAGTTAATGATCGGCATCGGTTGGGGCAACAATTCTGGACAGATTCTGGATGGGTCTGGTCAAGTTTGGTTGAGTCAGGATAGGGTCTGGTCGAGTTGGGACAGGGTTTGGTCAGGTTACAGAAAGGTCTATTATTTTGTTTGGGGTTTAGGAGTTGGTTTAGGAGTCAGGGGTTTTTTACAGGGATCTGGGCAGAGTGACTGTATATTTTGGAATGGTAGACAGAGGTGTAAAGGGAAGGAGTAAAGTCTCGGGTCTGTAGTCTGAATAGAGTGATAGTAGTAATAAACAAATAATAACCATAGAGAAACAAAAACATAGAGCAAGATACTTACCTATTATATGCTTGAAGATGAAGTCGGAGACATGATTGATGTTGTTGATGTGCCATAGAAGTTGATCAAAGTAGAAACAGAACTTGAGAAAGTGAATGCAGATTGGTTGGATGCCAGAGTTGATTAATCGTAACAGTTTGGAGTGATTGTCAAAGTTGGTTGAATGAATAATCTAGTCGATCGAATGAAGAGGTTGCGGATGAAGGCGAGGGATGGTTTGATAACCAATTAGGATACTGATTGGGAACTGAATGGATAATGGGTAATGGAATAATGGTTCCTGTGTTTAGATCGAGAATGCAGTGCTAAGGAGAATCGACGTCGGTAGGACCGCCGATGTCGGCTGAGAAGTGACCGACGTCGGTGACGTCGATCGGGTGGTGACCATGGTCGGTAGATGTAGAATGGGGGTAGAGACTAACTTTAGCCTTTTGCTCATTTTGACAAGCTACCAGGGTTAAGGCTAGTGGGAAAAATAGTCGACAGGGGTTAAAAAGGCGAAGGAGAATAACATGAGGGATGACTAGGGGAGTCGACATGATTTCGGTGTCTACATTTGCCCCTTTTTGTCTTGTTGGTTGTTCTGGATGGACTACAAAACAAAAATAGGAGTGATTTCCCCAAGTGTAGATAAGGTTGATTATGTCTTCTTGGTTGTTTGAATGAACAACAAGACAAAAATAGGAGGCGGATTGCCTCGATTATGGATGAGGTATTCCCCCTCAAAGCAGGAGTCGAGGGAAGGGAACCAAGAATTGGGTGCTGATTGGACAAAGAGTGGATGAAAAAGGGGTGAGGGTGAACATTGCAAAATTCATGATGGTGTGCATACCACTGTATGAGATGGTTAGGTTAAAGTGTCATAGGTCAAGGGTCAAGGAGTGCAAAAATTGAAGTAACCGGGCCCCATCATTGAGTCGTCTGCTGATCGGGTTATTCAATCTAAGCTGAAGCTCCAATGGGTCATCACGTTCTAGGTATCTCGGGCTCAGGAAGTGCTCCTAGAAACACAAAAAAGTCACAAGTAGTGCATATCAACTGGCATGCAATCCTATACTTGTGAGGGTCCAAAAAAAATAGTCATCGCATAATTTTGCTAACCAGTCAAGAGGTAACATACAGGCAAAAAACAACCAAGGCAACATTGCTTTAGAAGTGGTCGAGGTCAGAGGAGATAGGCATGATCTCCAATGGTCATTGGTCAAGGTGGAGGAATGGATGAAAGGATGTGGCTGAGCTAACCTCAGAAGACCCCATGTCAATTGAGTGCTACCTACATAGCCCCTGTGGAAGGGCCTTAGGCCAATGTAGTTCTCCCTAGAAGGGAGGAAGGGTCAAAGAGATGGAATTGGGCTTGGTTGAGGGCAAAGTCATGGTCAAAAAGAGGAAAGAAGGTTTGTCCATCAGAGAGATGAACAAATGAGGGTGGTCGAGCTAACCCCAGATGATGTCGTATCATATGAGTACTGCCTACATAGCCCAAGTCATAGGGCCTCAAACCAATGTAGTTTAGACAAAGGGTCTGAGTGGTAGACAGGTGGTCAAAATGGTCGATAGATTGGTCTTGGTCATGATGAAATGATGAGGAGAAGAGATGTTGTAGCCTTTTCCAAATGGTGTATTCTGCAACATTGGTTGAGGGGTCTTTCATCCCTAGTAATGTTCCATATTCATAATGGATGTATGCTAAAAATGAATTGAGGTCTATTTATGCTTCAGCAAGTATTGGTTTATGATTAACATAAATTGCGTCTGATCGATAGTTTCCATGTGTATTGGTGTCCATAGAAACGAGTGTGATAGGCTATGGGAGTGGTCTGAAAAGAGAGTTGAGTTGGGTTGATGGACAAGTGATGAAGGTGAATGTGACCAAAGTGCAGAAGAAGTGAAAAGCATATTGCTCTTTCATTGACAAGGACCAAAAAGACAGCATAGATAGGGGTTATTAGAGCCAAGAGCCCCATTCATGCATGACGTCATTGACCAGATGTTGTGTTAGAACGGTAATCGAATCACTTTGACATTAAAGTGAGCTCGAAGTCCCTTGAGCAGGTGATAAGAGGAGGAAAAAGGGTAACCCATTTTAAGAGCAGAGATAACTTTGCCCCTTTTTATAAGAGACCCTGAGACAACTATAAGTCAACTCCATGACTCATTTTTTTTTTGGTTGGCAGACTGATCGATGCAGGAAGCCTGCATAGAGATGTCATTTTCTTGGTGGTCAGTTGTGAAGTTGATCAATGCGGGAAGTTTCGAGGATAGTGATGTTTATTGCCAGTTTAGTCATAGCCATCCTTCGAGAGAGTGGTCTAGAATTTTGTTTAATATAAGGGCTTTCGAATAGCTATCCTTCGAGGGTAGTCTATTTAATTACAGCAATGATAGTATAGCTATCCTTTGAGGGAGCAGTCTACCTTTTGATTTGATATTGATATAGTGACCGTGGATATTTTGACATCTTGATTTGTTTTGACAGAAATGTGAGTTATGGACAAGACTATAGAAGGTCAAGGGCTCCCTTTTATTAGGACAAAGCATCCATATATCATAAAAGGGTTATAGAGGAAATTGTTAAGAGGAATAGGGATGAAAGGAATGAGGACCAAGAGGGTGGAGATTGCTCAAGGGACGAGCTCAAGTTAAGTGTCAAGTGGACGAGTACTGGTCTAGTAGTAGAATGGTCGCAGATGCAATGCATTAAGAGGCTCGGGTTCTCGTCGTCCATCGAGAGAGGACAGACGATAAGTCCCTGATCCATGCTTGTGCGTGATAATAAAAGGTCCAAGCCAATTAGGAGAAAACTTGCCTTGTTTGGATCTTTTCAGATTGGTCAGGTGTTGATGGTGAGTGGATGTGAAGTTGGTTGATATGGTTGTTGATTGGTCGAGACTGGTTGAATGTTTTGATAAAAAGGTTGGTTGAATGTTTGGGTTGAATGTTTGGTTGATTGATATTTGATTGTTGATTTGTCGAGACTGGTCGAATGTTTGATCGAAAGTAGGGTCAATGGACACTTGGTCGAGGTATAGGATTAAAGGAGTGATGGATATTTGATGGAGACTGGGTTGAAAAATTGGTCGAGGTTTGGATGAAGGTTGAATTCCCCCAGCGGCTAGGGAGAATGTTTGACAGATTGGTTAAGGTCGGTTGAGGTTTAGTGGTCAGATGGACTGTGTTAATGTTGAACAAAGGAGTTAAAGGCGGCAAAGGGGCCATAGTCTGGCGTGGAGATCCCGACTTAGGTGATGAGGTTGGAGAAGCATGGGTCGGTGTTGATGATTTTTCGGAGGGGTGGTCAAGAGGATCCTTGATGAGAAGGGAATCCTTTCTCCATTGTTGATGAATGACAGCTTTGAGAGTGCAACAATGCTCAGTGTCATGTCCCAGAGTGTGATAATAATGATAGAATTTAGATTTGTCGAACCAAGATGGCCTTGATCTAAGAGTTGATGAGTGGGGCGTTATTGAAGGTTTATTAATGATGTGGTCGAGAAGAAGGGTGTCATTCCCCAGACATTGGCGAATGGCAACCTTGAGGGCACAACAATGCTTGGTGTTGTGCCTAGGCATGTGATGATATGCACAAATGTGAGTGTCGTTGAACCAGGGTGGTTTTGGTTCGAGAGATTGATATGGTTTAAGAGGCGGGAGATAGATACAAGAGGACTGCAACAATTGCCATAACAGCAAGGCATAAGAACCTGCTAATGGGTCTGGATGTTTTGTTACAGTGAGGGTTGATGAATTTGATTTAGGAGGTGTAAGAGGCATAGGTCGATGGTTTGGAGGAGATATATGTCTAATGGGTTGAGGGAGTAATGGAGGCGGCGTGCCTCTGTGAAGTATGGGAGTGAGAAGCACTCCGAGTAAAGTGGATGGATGTGGGCCCAAGATTGAAGGTAATGACGAAGGTGGGGGAGGAGGCCTCCGGTGTGGTTTAGTAGCCTTCTTTGGTTTAGGTTGAGGGCCACCTTTGTGCGAGGTGAGGTTAGATGTAGGGTGAACACCAAGAGGTTTAATCTCTTTGGGCATGATGGACGCCTGCGCGGGTTTGGACTTAGATGTGGACAGTTCTTCTCTCGATGGAAAAGGAATTGAAGATGTGGGCTCTTTAAGTGGAAAGAGCACCGGAGTAGTCATGGCTTCTGTGTGTGGTTGAGGAGTTGAAAATATATGATTATCTATGGATGATAAGAAGGATGAAGGTGAGGTAGCTAGTGTTGATGTGGTCAAAGCGTCCTCCAATATGGGAGAGGTCGATGGAGGACTAATAGGAGAAGAAAGCTCTTCATCCTGTGGAGGAGATATAGGGGAAGGAGGGTCTTCCACCTGTGAAGGAGGTTGGTCAGGGACAAGAGGTGAAACCGTGTTGACTATGTGTATATGATGGTCATGAGAGTCATTGGTCATGGTCTGAATGTTGTTGTGGCTAGGAGGACGGTTAAGGAAGGATTGTATATACCGTTGTTGGAATTGTTTTGTGATGCTTTGAGATGTTGAAGGTTGAGGTTGATTAGTTATTGTCAAAGATGGTGGTCTAATGACCACAGTGTTGGCCACTCCTTTGGATTCAGAATTGGAAAAAGAAGAAGGTTTGGAAGAAGAATGGGCATTGGTTCTTGCGTTAGTATGACGCAATTTGACCTTATCTTCTTCAATGGCACGGAGTTCAAGCTTTTGAGCCATGTTGAAAGCTTTGTCGAAAGTGCGGAATGTCTGAATCCACAAGGTAGAGGAGATGTGGCTGACACATGCTCGAGAAAAGAGCTCGATGAGCTCAGGTTGAGGCAAAGGGAAGGAGAGTTGGTTAATCAGGCCTCTCCAATAGGCGACAAAATTGACTATTGATTTGTCGTCAAATTTCCTAATGGAGTAGAGGTCTGTGATCGAGATTTGTTTAGTAATGTTAATAGAGAAATGGTCGAGAAATAATTGGGTGAGTTGAATGAATGAAAAGATAGAATGTCTGGTAAGAGAGCTATACCAGTCAAGGGCAGGGCCAGAAAGAGACATAGGAAACATGCGTAGAAGTAACGCATCATCATGGGCGATAAGGTAACAGGCATGTCTGAATGCCCGTAGATGTTGTTGTGGGTCCTCCTTACTCTGGAAGTGAGTGAATTTAGGAAGCTCCCAATGGTTGGGGTATGGTCGGATAGGGACAGAAGGATGGATGGGCTCGTTGCAAATCTGGTCATATGAAGAGACATTACATAAACCAGAGATAGAAGCTTTGAGACTGGACATTTTATCCATCAACATCTTGATGATGTCTGCTGACGGATTGGCAGACTGAGTGCCCCCTAGGTTGTAAGGCACTTGAAAGAGGCTAGAAGAGGCATACGACGTAGTCAGTTGTACCAGTAAGGGTGCAACGTACGGATGACTAGTCGCAGGGGCAGAAGTAGAGGCTAAGGGTGGTTGGGTTATGAGGGTAGAAGGCATAAGTTGACTGGATACCGCCAAAGGTGGTTGAATAGTGGCACTGGTAGAAGGATACATTGGCACTCCTACATTTATGGGTGCACGAGTGAGAGGGGTCGAGACAATCAAGTTTTGGTATGATGTAGAACTTGGTTGAATTGCAGGTGATTGAGGGGGTAATAAAACCCTGATGGAGGTCAGTCTAAAAATAGATGTAGAGGCCAAACATTCCGTATTGGCCATGGTCAGGTTAATGGTTGAGGCAAAAGGCTGAGTCGTAAAAGGTTGGGTGGCGAATGGTGTCGATGTTTTTGCCACATCACCCGAGAGGTCTCGCATTGGGTTTCTCGTGAGATAGTTATGGAGGGCTACGACATTGAGGTCCAAGAATCATGAAAAATCTTGGTCCCCTTCTGGGATGATAGGCGTCTAGGTCGGGGATGATCTAATAGGAATTCTTTTGGTCTCCGAGTGGAACTCCATTATAGGATTGGTTATAGATGGGGTAGGCGAAAGCGATTGACGTCTAGCATGGTCAAGAAGAGCCTTGGTTTGACTATAAATCAGAACCATTCAAGGCAAGAAAGAATGTCCTCACAAGCTCAAACAAGCAGATAAGAACTAAAAAGATGAAGAACACAAGCAGATCCTAAAATCCTAGGAGTAAATTATTAGGATTATAGTGGCTTATGCCTTAGAATATGTGTAGAGAAAGATTGGCTTTTGAGTCGAGTCCTAGAAGAAGTAGTCTATGGATGGTTTTGGGTTAGTTATGGTGCTCAAGAAGTCTGTGTTAGGTTTCGTATAGGCCTGGTGCTAAGGAGCAAGCTCCCCTCACTTCACGAGTCCAGTGATAAACTGGGCCCGCTTAGCCAAAATATACTTCCCCTAGAGATTAGACTCTGCTAGAGAATGGTGTGGGCTTTCCCCTTGGTGATGAAATCCAAGTAAGATCACCAGGATGGGTAAGGTATCCGCTGGGGGATGAAATCTCAGTCGGGCCTTGTCTCAGGTAAGTTAAAATGTTTGTTTTGTGCAAGTGGTTTGGTCATGTAACATCAAGTGATCTAGATTAATTCAATATGCAGTTTTTTAATTACTATGTGTGGTATAAGAAATGCAAGCAAACAGAAATGCAATGTAGAGTGTTTTAATGTCCAAGTCAAAATGTTTTGTTCGTATGAAGATGAATGGAGGAGTCAAAGAATATGAGTTTTGACTAGTCTAGAAGTGCAAGAAAGAAAAGAAAAGTTCTTTTTAGTCCTGCTTATGATGTTGTTTGAGAAGAGACAAAAGGAGGCGAAAAGGAAGGAACCTAATGCACCTATATGAACGAAAAGAAAAAGGAACCCACAGAAGAACCTAGGGTCCCACCGGGCGTGCCAAAATGTTTCTACGCTAAATTGCTTTTTACATTCAAAGAAGAAATTAAGAAACTAAAAAATGGTCAAGGTTAGAAGATACCTGATTGTAGTCGTGCGCACCATAATCAGACGTTGGAAGGTACTCCTCTTTGACTGTGGAGGAATGAAACCTAAAAAGAAGAAGAGACTAAACACAAAAAATGTTAGACAAAGATATGGTGGGCTATTAGGCAAAAGCCTGATCCCAGAAGTACGAAGACTTCCTAGAAGGATATCAACCCACTAGTTTAAAATAGAATATTTGATAGAAATGGAAATAATGAAAAGGCAGAATGAAAGTAAATAAAAAATGAAACAAATAAAATGCGTACCTGATATTCAGTGAACTATTCTACACAGTCGTCGGTGTCGGTCTCTGTGCCAGCATCGGTCAGGGGAAGGTGCCGATATCGGTTAAAATGCTGGCGTCAGTCGGGGTAATGACTGGCATCAGTCAAGGCAACAATTTTGGACAGAGTCTGGGCGAGTCTGGTCGAGTCTGGTCGAGTCAGGACAGGGTCTGGTCGAGTCTGGTCGAGTCAGGATAGGGTCTGGTCAGGTTGCAAAAAGGTCTATTGTTTTGTTTGGGGTTTCAGAATCAGTTTAGGAGTCAGGGGGTTTTTACAGGGATCTGGGTAGAGTGACTGTATATTTTGGAATGGTGGACAGAGGTGTAAAGGGAAGGAGTAAAGTCTCAAGTCTTTAGTCTGAATAGAGTGATAGTAGTAATAAACAAATAATAACCAGAGAGAAATAAAAACACAGAGCAAGATACTTACCTGTTATACGCTTGAAGTTGAAGTCGGAGACATGATTGACATTTTTGATGTGCTGTAGAAGTTGATTGAAGTAGAAACAAAACTTGAGAAAGCGAATGCAGATTGGCTAGATGCCAGAGTTGATTGATCATAACAGTTTAGAGTGATTGTCAGAGTTGGTTGAATGAATAATCTAGTTGATCTAATGAAGAGGTTGCGGATGAAGGTGAGGGACGGTTCGATAACCGATCAGGAAACCGATTGGGAATTTAATGGATAACAGGTAACGGAATAATGGTTCCTGTGTTCGGATCGAGAATGCAGTGCTAAGGAGAACTGACGTCGGCAGGACCGCCGACGTCGGCTGAGAAGTGACCGACGTCGGTGACGTCGGTCGGGTGGTGATCGTGGTCGGCAGATGTAGAATGGGGGCAGAGACTAACTTTAGCCTTTTTCTCATTTTGACAAGCTGCTAGGGTTAAGGCTAGTGGGAAAAATGGTCGACAGGGGTTAAATAGGCGAAGGAGAATAACATGAGGGATGACCAGGGGAGTCGACACGATTTCGGTGTCTACACATATATATAGGATTTTATATTTTTTAATGTAAATTCTAATGAAGATGTTTTAGGGAGATCTAAGATCATTGGATTGAAGGAAGATTATTTGATAATGATCTAATATGACACCTCAATCTTGCTATAAAATTATACAGTAGGAAGGCTCTATACAAAGGATGGGAGAATTTTTATTGATAAATAGGATAGTTTAAGGAGTAATCCAAGGACCAAGTAGGTCCCTCATCTCTATCCCTCCCATTAAAGCTAAGGATAGTGAAGAAATAATTTAGGTTGTTTGAGCCTAGTTATAGTAGAGGAGCACAAGCAAAGGATCCCATCAACTTAGATTTTGATGAGGAAGGAAGAACATGAAAACAACCATCTATGAGCATCATTCAAGTACCTACTAATATGCCTTAGGTATAAAATTGTACATATGTTAGGATAGTAATATTATAATTAGTGACATCAACATCCCAAGACTCCCCCACATAGCTAGAGATCCCTCTAGTTTATTAGAGGAAACCTAGGACTCTTACAAGTAGTCTTATAATGGAACCATCACAAGGCTTGCATGTTGAATCTCAAGAGGAAGAGGTTATGATAATCAAAGACATTAAGGATGAATCTGATGAAGAATCATATCTAGAGGTATCTAACGCCATAAACCTTCAAGCAAGACCCATAACACCAACTTCTTTAGGTCCCGAACATTTTAAAATTTTCCATTTATCTTTTATACCAATATTTGGATGAGTTTAAATTTCTTTTATGATAAGATCACCATTACCATTACCACAACTACCATTGATACCTCTATGTCCACTTTCATCACACTCCCCCTGCCTACATCCTCTATCCTTAATGTCACTTCCACTATCAGAGTCCTAAAAAAGAAGGTGTCTAAGAAGGTACATACTACTTTAGCCACCCCATAACTTCATGTCCATTACACCCACATTTACCTTCCAATGCCATTTACCACTTCCATGAAATAAACCACAATGAAAAGTACTAGTAGGGAAAGGAAGGCCAAGCCCCAAGTGATCATGGTCCACCCACTCCCTCAATTTGGAGGAGTGGATTGGTCAAAAATTATATGGCCTTCCATACCTAAAGTCCTTATCAAAATCTAAAAGAAACAATAGGTTAAAAAAGAGGTTGATGAAGAGGTTGTTGTCATAACCTCTGATGCATATCAATTGGACATTCCTCCATGGGTGGTTGACTTGAGAAGAAAGGATTCCCAAATTCCAAGCTTCAGATTCACTGAGCTTCCCTTGATTTCCACTCTATTCAATCCCCCATCTAGCATCATTCAGATAGTGAAGAAGAGGAAGTTGAAGGATGACAAAGGCACTAAAATCATCCTTGAGTAAATACAAGAAGTTTTCTACCTCATAAAATGTCATAATAGGAAACCAAGGTAGTCTCTATATGTTTAAAATCTTACAGACCTAGCACAATAACACAAGGATGCAATAGTTTCTATCCATGCAGGCATAGAATTGGCTCAAAATGAGCTTAAGGGTGAAGTGAAATAACTAGAGGCCAATGTGGATAAACTAGAGTAGAAAAAGATGGTACACATTATTATGTGCATATAAGATGAGGTATAGGAAGCCATTTCTAGGTGTTATAACTCTTTATAGGTTATGGAGTTCATGAAGGTTGATTTGGCCCCTCATGTGCACAATGCCAACCAATTGTTTAATTATTTGAAAGATGACAATACCAAATTAAATATGTTAGTTATATACATGGGAAACTCCTTATATAATCATCTCAACCTCATGACAACACTAGAGGTATATAATGCCCTAAATTTGGTTATCATCTAGTAATAATAGGTAAAGGAATTGCTATAATTAGTTGGGGCTTTAATCCTTAAGTATTATGTGCATGAGACCTATCTCCTCCAAATTTTTCATGAGTTGAAATTATCCAAACTAAAGGATGGCAATGATAAATAGATCAGTAAGATCAATTTTGATAAACTTACTCAAGAAGTGATGGATGACTTCAAGTAAAGATTACAAGGCCTAACACTTGAAGAGATAGAGTTAGAATTAAGTAAGGCCCAAAATAAGGTAACTAAGGTCAAAATTTTAAAGAGTAAATTTTAGATAACTGAGGATGAGCATGTAAATCTCCTTGGGAAGATTCAAATAATTATTTTACCATCACTACTATATTTAAATATTATATGGCATTAATATGATGCATCACATAAAGCTTCTGAAGAGAACGAAGCAAAGAAAAAGTAGACTTTTGGTGGTGCATCAACATATACAATATCCACCTCAATGTCCACATTGACCAAGGTGCATGCATCACTTCATACGACTAAGCCTTGATAGGCTAAGATTTTATGCATGTATAATTTTTTAATGGTGGATGTATTTATAATTTCATTTTAGTTTGATCTTTTAATTGTAAAATTTGACTCTATATTTTGTACACATTCACACATTTCATAGTTTAGGAAAAGTCAACTTATTTAATTAATAAATAAAAGTTTTCTCTTATATAGTTTTAGACCATAGTTAGAAATACATATTCTAACTACCACATGTAATGACCTTACATGGACTTGGAGGATGAGGTGGCCCCTTCCCCAAGTTTATATATACAGTTGTAACCTATCTTATACTTTTTATCAAAGAATTTTGAATACAAAACAGTGAAGTATTTTTTTATCATCAATAAAGTGTTTGAGTATTTTCTTTCTAAAGTCTATTTAATTAGTTGTTATTTCTATGTTTGTGTGTTTCAATAATATTTAGTGTGAAATAGATCCAAATAGATTCTTGATTTTTTTGATTGATGTATTGATCTTTAGATGTGTAAAATATATTAAAGGATTAGTGAATATATTAATTAAAATAGTTAAGTTCAAATTAAATCATATTTCTAAATATGTACTAGTGCTTTCTTGTTGTAGTTTTATATGTGTGTGCAATAACTACCTCAGATAATTCATTACCTTGAGCCATAATCTCATGACTAAGGGTGTGTAATAGCTTACCTAAAAGTAAAAACCTTTATCTAAGGCTTGTGAATTTATTTCATCTTTATTTCCCTAGACTTCTTAGCCATGTTTGATTGTATGTGTGTAATTTCTGCTAGCAATAGGCATAGGTTTTGAAAGCACAAGTCTATTTGTAAACCAACTAGGGAAGTGATTTTGGATAACCATAGATTATTATTTTTTTCCTCACCCTACCATCCTTTTTGATTTTTTTAAAAATATATACACACTTTATATTATCAAACATCCATCCATCTAACTTGATTATAAATACACTATCTTTAGGAACCACACCTCCATCCAAAAAACTTTATCAACAACCTAAATGCCCTACCCCTATTCCATAAATAGTTTGAAATAGACTATATACCTAAAAATCATGCCTTGGAGTGGAGTTTACCTCTATTGAGATCCTAAAATGTTATAGGTTACCTTGTTATGACTGTGATGTGCATAAACCCCACATCAACACACCCCTACATCATGCTCGATATTGCATACCATATGAGACAAGTCATTAGACAAACACCCATAACTTTAACCATAAAATAAATAGCCAAACATAATGAAAAGTGAGGTTATAATTATACTACAATAAGGTCTTACACAATTGAAAACTTAGGGGTAGGAATGGAGGGTGAGTTGTAGATTCTTGACAAGACCAAATACCTTCATGGGAGACCCATTCCACTACAATTCAAGGTCAGAAATAGATTCATACATTAGATTAAATTTATATGTCACTTAATTACGGAAAATTTAAAGACTTAACCTATCATTAAGCAAACAATTGTGGGCTAAGAAATCTCTTATGATTAGAGAGGCAAGAAAAGGAGTTGGAGTAGGCAATTTAGCTAGTTGTAGGCTTATATGGGTATTTTGATGAGGAATAATGGTTTGAAATTCAACCCTTTTATACTATCTAAAATACTCATGTATCTTATCTCTTTATTTCCTTAATTTATCAATCTCTAAGTGAAAATGGTGATTTTTTGGTGCAAGTTGATTGAAAGAGGAAGTAGGTTCAAAATATGATTGATCATACATGTGAAGAGGTTGTCATGGAGATGGAGGAAGCTTAAAAATGGAGAATGGTTTTGATAGTATGGAGGATGTCCATTATATTGCTATTAAGGATCAGTATATTGATCATATTGGATATAATAGGGTGGATATGGGGGTTTAGGGTAGAATCCTACCTCATAGGTTGTCATGACTCCTTATGCAACATGTGTATCATATTATAACCATGACCAATAAAATTATTTTCTCTAAAACCATGAAGTCATGATGCCTTTGGATTTTAAACTTATTTAAAACCTTCCCAAGGATACCTAAATATGATCAAGTTGACTATAGATGTTGTTATTGATGTCCTCAGCTTCTAAATGTCCTATAATGTCTTTAGATCATGCTTTAAGGTACATGAAATATATCCCACTAGGCATACTATAAATGTTAGAGACTCTATCTTACACCCTTTTTGAGGGGAGGATCATTAATGTATTAACCTCAAACCTAGGCTAAAATGGGAATGAACCTATGTTGTGGGTAACTAAATAAGTGGGTCAGACCTCTAGATTTTAAGGGGATAGATCCCTTCATTTTCTCTTTTTAGTGATCTTTCTAAGACCTAAATAATTGGGATGTAAAGGGTAAATAATTTACATAAATTAAAACCTATCCTAAAGTGTGGTGATGTACTTGATATTATTCTATCCACTATTTCAATCTTGAACTCTCAACACACTAACAAATAATGTATAGAGTTGAGAGACTATCTCCCATGACTTCTAAACATCAATATTTCATCTATAAAATATTGAAATAACCTAAGATGAGAGGGGGAAGAGGAGAAGGCCTAGTTTAAAGCACTTTCAACCTGATTTATCCATCATACAACACATTAGACAACCCACCAAGAATATTTTTAACACTTAGGTATAATTTGAACTTAAAAGAGGGAATTATATACCACTATTACATATAAAATAATCATAAACACAAAAATTATAAACCATGAAGAAGTTTATAGATGTTCTATTAATTATTCAAGAGGTGCATGAGTATAAATTCTAGTAGAGTCTCTTCATACCAACCTAAGGGATACAATCTAAAGCAAAAAACCTTGAATATATAGGAGAGATGAAGAGATAAGAATGGTAATATGGCATATAAGAGTGGATAGGAGGGTAATAAATTACTAAGTCTAGTCAAAATAATAGTTACAGTAGCTACATAATCTTCTTCAATCCTATTATGCATTGAACATCCTTGGTAGCTCCTTCACTGAGTTGTTGGCATTAGAAACTAGGTAAGAGAGGATGAGTCAAGATTATTTATCTTTATCCAAGGGTTGACCATACCAAAATAGTTCATCATGCTCCCTTATGGTAGTTATAATCATAAATTAGGCCACCATAGTCATGTAGAAACCCATACTCCTTTAGATCAAATTGGTAAAGTCAAGGAAACTCACTTATTCCTCTACTACATCTATGAAATATACATTAAATTCCATTTAAGTGGTTATTTATCAATGTAATATCCTTGAATTAACCCATTTTATTAGTCTCTTAATGCCAATTTGACTTTCTTTGATGACAACATAGGCTGGTTAGGCTTATTAGGCCTAATTGCCTAAATGTTGATGTATTAGCTTCAATAAAACATATAAAAAAGATTGAATACCTATGTATGAGTTTGATACATGCCTTAAACAACACTTATAACCGTGACATGGGCTTAGAAATACATTAGGCACTTGAAATTATACTTTTCCAAGTTCACTGGTTCATTTCTCTTGAGCATTGGCAAACTAACAACTTTGGATGCACCTGTAGAGACCTCTACAACTGAATCCTTTATTATTTTATGCATTTATTAGGTGTATTAAGTCCCAAACTAACCATCCCATTGGTTAGAATAATTTTTCACTATCAAACACCCTTCATTCTACTTAAAACCCTAAAAAGTTACCTATTTTTAAGGATTTCATATAGTTGTTTGTATAACCAATAATAGAGGTAGTACCTTTTATGAGTTTATAACATCATCTAGGTGTTATAAAAGGCCAAAATAACCATTTAGAGTGCATTTCCTTCATCAATTTATCCATTGAGCTCTTGAAGGGGTTTAAAAAAGGTTTAAGGGTATTTAGGATCTTAAGGATGGTGTATATAGTACGAACTTCCAAGATTAGAAAAAATGATAGGAATCTCTAGGGAATATACCTACTCAACTCCCATGAGTGGCTATGATTCCCATGGAAAATTTGGATGATGATATGAATGTCAAAATTTGACCTTAGAGTAGTTTGTAGGCCATTTCTAAGTGCCTATCTTCTTATCATTCATACATAAAAACTAGCCTCCCAATTCTAATCAATTTTTCATTTATTTTTAGTGCATAGGGGTAATTAAAATTTCTTAAGATATTAGGCCTTTGGGTTTTATGTGTTAGAGTGGATGAGTGCTTGAAGTTGGCATTTAAACTACCTGTGTGTATGGTTGGATGTTTTGAATAATGTTTTGGAGGTTTTCTGATGTTTCAACACTTTTATCCATATTTAAGATCTTATATAATGTTTCAATAATCTTCATATCCCAATTTTAACTTAAAACCTATTTTAAGATCATTAAGGAGATTAAGGTGTGGCACAAGGGTTTGCAACTAGGCTTAAAGCCTATCTACTTAGCTTTTACTCAATAGAATTTGGCTATAGCTCATCATTTTAAACCATTAAAAGAGGTTTGGTGATTCTCAAGAATAATTCCTCACTATCTAAAAACCTTTTATAGGCTCCAATCTATCTTTTAGACTCTCCAAACCTAATTTTGCCTATTTAACACCTTGATTGCTTTCCTAGACATGTCTTGGTTTGAGACAAATGATGGGTATACCCACTATTTTTCTGACCAAGACAATAGGATGGGTTTCATTAAGGATCCAAAATTACCATATATTATAATTTTTAACACTTGAGTATGCTTATAGGGCTCTCAAATGACCATTTTTGCTCAACTTTGCCTTATGCTACCTACAAACTATATGGTTGAGGGTAAGGTTCTAATGTAACTCTGTATCTTACTCCCCTAAGGCTCTCTAGGATTAAACCTCATTTTATAGTCCCTTTACATCCTCCTTATTGTCACTTATATCTCATCTCCTCCCTGCAACTCACTTGGTTTCTTCAGTACCTATGAAGGCTTTCTTATGGTTAGTTGATTGTGCTTTACTTGAAACCATGTGTATGCCCTTTCTCGCCTATGAATTTAATTATTATGGTCCTTAATTGATTCACACACCTAATTTTGTGTTATCATGGTCAATATTCATGGAGTTTTGGAAATTTTACATCAAGATCCCATACTTTCTTTGAATAGACTAGCTTGCACTTGAGACCCTGTATTTCCTTTTACTCATGATTTACTTGAAATTATGGTCTTATCTTTACCTAAGATGTATTATTTTTCACCCTCACCATTTTATATTTTTTTAATTAATCACTCATGAATGGAAATGAAATACCAAAATTCTCTATTTGAATTAGCCACTGATCCATTAAAATAATAGTGGTTTCCCTTCTCAAGTCTGCCTAGTGACTATCTTGTAGGTGTTCACTTTGTATCCTTGGCTAGGTAGGGAAAAAAATATTCTTGATGTGAGTGTCATAAAATTTTATACCAGCCTCACCTTGAAGATTCATCTATGGGTTAAATATTCTATCTCATTATCTTAACATTAACCTCAAATTTGAAGACGTAACTCTATCTTGTCATTAACTTGATGACTATAGGCTTGCCTTTGTGTTACTGTAGGTGTCTAATATATTGTGTTAAGCCTCCTTGAGGGGGTAAAACATATATCACATTATTTTTCTAGGGTCTATTGACATCACTAACACTTAGGAATCCTATAGGAGAACCTATTGTCTCATTAATCATAACCTCTACTACCTCAACTAAACCATCTTCTCATAGACCAGGCCTATGCCAATCAGTTAGCTATAGGTATGCATGTATTAGGTTATTATTAAGTGATTTTAAAGGTCACATAAATATATGTGGTATATCTTATATATTATCACCAAAACCTTATATCTTAAGATATATCTCATAACTTCATGAAGCATAACCTTTGCAATAATTTCCTTCATATACCAATGATAGGATAACTAAGGTGATGTAGGTGTTTATGTGTCCAGTGTAAGGTGATGGATTAATAAACCATGGGGTAGTGATCCATATCAACATTATTATCACATATTTAAGGCCTCATTATTCAGCTTCTATTTTATAATAAGCCTTGATTCCTTTCAAGAACCTCTGGGATTTTCCCATTCTACAAACTAATATAGTCCACATGTGCTATATGAGGTGGATTATATAATATAACTTGGAGTGTTCATGTGACATTAAATACTTGTTTATATCATCAATATCTTCTCCTTATTTTTCTAGCTTGTCTTTCAAAACTTTATTAGTCATGTTTCCTTTGAATGCTCTACTATAGTGACTAAATAACTTGTTGTAGATGTGTTTTTCCATCTTCAACATGGTATAAGACCAAATGAGTCGAACACTTTCATGATCTTATGAATTATAAATATTAACAACGATTCATATGTTCATATTCCATAATTTATGCCTTGGAAAGAGTATGGGTGGGTGGAGAGAGATGGAGATGGACTGATAAGGGTTTGAGAACACCAAAATAGGGTAAAACATAGTAGGTTGGTAGTGAAAGTGGTGTGAAAAGACACAATATGTATGGCGACCTATAGATAAGCATAGAGACCTCCTAAGACTATCAACCATTAAAATTTAAGATTTTCGACATAGGATTAAGCCATAATTAATATTTTCAAGAAATAAAACTTCATATAGAGCCTAAATATGAAACTTTAATATCTCAAAATACATTAATTTCTATGAGTAAACCTTAAACTTTGCAAAATGTGGTTGAAGTGAGTTTAAAAGTCAAGAAGGTGGTTTCTAGGCTATTGAGGCTAACAATGAGGTGGATTATATTATTTATCATGGCATGAGGGTGTTTTTTCATCATTACAACATTTCATTTTATTTATTTTAGGTACATATGAACTCTATAGCTGCTCTTAATAGACATACATAGTTGATCACTTAGTGACCTTCAAACATGCATGCGTCATTCTTAAAAATATTATGAGATATAAAAGGATATTTTATATTAAAAAATGAACTAAACATATTAATAAATATCTAAAACATCTTCTCCTTAGCTTTTAACTCTTGAAAAAGACATGAAACCTCAGTTTATTACACAACTTTGCTATAGGGTACACACAGTGACTAGTCATGAAGATCTACCACTTTTAAAAGCTCACACATGTATGGAAAACTTGGAAATTGCCATATAAATCTCTTGAAATACCAGATATAACAATAACAATGATTGGATTGATAAAACAAATCATAATTTCATGAAAACCATCTAGTTGAAGTTGGCTTTTGTTGATGTGAAAGGCACATGCATTCCTTAACTTCTTAAGGAAGGTTTATAAAGATGAGGAGACCAATCTTCATATAATTTATAATTATTGGATGATAGTTTACTATAATTTTCATGGATACGATATGGGACCTCCAATCTCTCTCCTTTGTATGGTATAAGCAAAAAATTGAGGAGATGTCCAAGTTTATGAATAAGGGTTGATGAAGAGCAAAATGGTTTTGATCTTGAATGGAATGAATTTGTCTTGAAACTTTGTAGAGGCATCAAAATTGAGCTCAAATTCATCACCATATCCCTTGTTGTATGATATAGTTGATACATTCTTTATAAGTGTTGAATTGACCCCAAAATCTTTGATTTTTCACTATTTTCTTAAGTTTCAAGCTATTAAAACACCATATGGGGGTAAAATAAGGGGAACCATGCATTAATAAGCCTTTAAAAGAAAAATAAAATGTAATGGGAAGTGGAAAGGCCATAAAATTCCATGAAGGGCCCACTTGGCTTAGTGGAATGGGTGTGGGTGGGCCTTAAAAGGACTTTATGAGGCATGAAATACATAGGGAGGGAATTTGGCATGGATAACATGTCTTTAAGGCCACTTATAATGTAATTAATAAAGTCACTTCATTTTTCTAAAGTTTTCCAAGGTAAATAGGATCATGAAGGGGTTTGAGGGGCGACTAATGACTTAGGATGGGTAATGGGAGTGTTAAATGAGTTTAGAGGAATATGTCATGGATTTTATACCTTAAACACATTACATTATATCATATCTTCCAAAATTTATTGAGACACCTTCATATTACCAAAGAATACTATATTCCTTAAATAGGGTTAAAATTATTCATTGGACTTCATGACCTGTTGACCATGATATCTCTCATTCTAAAACATCATGAAACCTGACATATCATCCTATAAACACAACAACCATTTGCAAGCACCTAATTGTAGGAGCAAAAACCCATTTACTGAGCACCAACACAACAACCATTTGTGAGCACCAACCCTTTGAAAATATTTGTGTGCACCAACCCATAGGAGCACCAACCCATCTTGTGTATAAAACACAACTATCTCTCAATGTTGCTTATTCAATAAATGATAGAACTCTACAATATCTCTTATTTTCTCTCTTCAAAAATAAATACAAAACATGCACTCTCTTACATATTCAAATGTCTTCTCATTCCTTTATTTATAGCTTTCCAAATGAACTTTGGCATTAACCTTTTGTGACCCTTCAATCCTCATGAAAAATGGCACCAATATTGCATGACCCTTCGTATCCTTGCATTTGAAAAGTCTTATGGTGACCCTTCATAATAAAAATCATCCTTTCCTATTTTCTCTTTATCTTGGTGACTTTTCATATTCCTCAAAGTGTCCCTTCATGGAAAAATGTGCCATACCTCTTTTATCTTCACATGGTGACTCTTGAAATTCCTCAAGATGACTCTTCATGAGAAAATGTGTTCCATTCCTCTTCTGTCTTTTACCCCATGACTTTTTGACTTCTCCACGGGCCCTCTTTTGACTTATATGCAACCAAAAATTTAATCATTAATATTAAATAAATATTAACACACATTAGATAAGATATGAATATTAAAAACACCATTAAATGCAATGGGGCCTTTATCACCAATAATTATAGACCTTTGACATCAATGACAATATTTCCAATAATCTCCTCATTTGTCACTGATGGAAACCTCAAGCTAAAATCACCACATCCTAAAACCTATACATACTTCCATCTAAAAAACATACAGTAACTCCCCCTTACTTAACAACCTATACCTATTATCTATACCTATTTTTGCACCTGTACCTGTACCTATTATTCTCTCCCTTTGACATCAATGGAAAAGGGCTTACCTAGAGATAACACTTAGTTACCCCTCAACTAATTCTAAACTTCAATGGTAGGAAGTAAAATAAATTACTCCCAACTTCTCTCACAAATACTCAAATTTGTCTTTTGGTAGTGCCTTTGTGAAAATATCTACAATCTACTTTATAGTATTGATATACTCCATATTAACCTATTGATTTATAACTTACTCTCTCAAGAAGTGATATCTAATGAGAGTATGTTTTATTCTAGAATGCATCACTGTATTCTTTGAAATATTAATATCACTTGTGTTATCATAAAAAATAAAAATAGGTTCATCATACTTTACCTTGATATCTTCCAAAGTTTGCTTCATCCAAATCACTTGAGTACAACACAAAACCACTATAATATATTCTAATTCAGATATAGAAACTGATACTAAATTCTACTTTTTATTTAGCCATGATATTAATCTATCACCAAAAATGAAATCTCCTCCACTTCTACTCTTTCTATCATCCAATCACCCTACCCAATTTGAATCTGTATAAGCAACCAAAGTGAAATCTCTACCTGTGGGATACCATAATCCATAATCTAATGTCCCTTTGATATATATGAATATTCTCTTCACCAACTAAACATGACTATCTTTTGGATATGATTTATATATTGTAACAATACCTACTACATGCATGATGTTTGGCCTCCATGATATCAAATATAAAAGAATACCAATCATAGATCTGTACAAAGATTGATCTGTAATAGGTGAATCTTCATCCTTGCTCACCTTATTTATTGTATACATTGGTGTGGCAACTGGTGCACAATCCTCAAAACCAAATTTCTTCAACATTTCCTTGGCATATTTACTTTGAGATATGAAAATTCCTTTATCTGACTAAAATATTTGTAATCCTAAGAAAAATGATAATTCTCCAAGCATAGACATCTCAAATTCTTTTTGTATATTATCAAAAAATTCTTTTGTCATCTTTTCAATATTTCCTCCAAAAATGATGTCATCAAAATATACCAAAATAATCAATTAATGCTCAAATTCTATTTTTATGTAGAGATTACTATCAATAAATCATCTCTTGAAACCTTGATCTTGTAGGTACTTATCAAGTCTTGCATACCAATCTCTAGGAGCTTGTTTCAATCCATACAATGCTTTCTTCAATTTTCATACATGGCTACTAATATTTGAGAGAATAAATCCCTTAGGCTACTCAATCTAGACCTATAACCTTGCGACTAGTGTAAAATTTTATTCAAAATCTATTCCCTCAATCTGAGCATATCCTTTACATACTAATCTTGATTTATTCTGATCACTTTTCTATTTTCATTCAACTTATTTCTATAAACCCATTTTGTTCCTATCACATTGTGATATTTTGTTCTAGGCACTAATTCCCAACTATCATTCTTTTCTATCTAATTTAATTTTTCATCCATAACCTTAACCCAAGGCTTATCATGTCTAGCTTCTAAAAAAGGTCTAGGCTAAATTTTGGACAACAAAGAGAAATTAACTTGCTCATATTCACTTACCATCATTCTTCTAGTGTGAATTCCTTCATTTATGTCCCTAATGATGTCAATTTCATTATGATTTCTCTAAACATATTTGGATGGAGTTTTGGTGTCCTTTTTCTCCTTTTTCTCATCTTCATCTAATTCTTCAAAATCTTCCTCTTTAATGATTTCAAGAATGTCTACTGGATCACTGATTCTTTATGTTCCATCTTCTTCTATCCTGACACTTGAATTTTCAATAATTTTCTTGGTTCTTTTGTTATAACATTTATAAGCTTTACTTTTTTAAGAATAACCAAGAAATATACCTTCATCTGCTCTGGATTCAAACTTACCAAGTTTTTCATCAATTCTATTTATGAAGCATTTACTACTGAAAACTCTAAAATAATCAACTATTGCTAGTTTGTCTTTCCATAGCTCATAAGGAGTCTTATCACTATTGAGTCTCAATAATTCTCTATTCTGAATATGCAATACTATAGAAACTACCTATCTCCAATATTTATCTACTATCTTAAATTCAATTGGCATTATCCTTGCCATCTCCTGAATTGTTCTATTTTTTTGTTTAAATACTCCATTTTGTTGTGGAGTTTTGGTTGTTGAATAATGTCTCTTTATTTCATGGTCTTCAAAAAACTCAATAAATTGATCTAACATGAATTATCCTCCTCAATTTGATCTTAAACAATTAATATTCAAATTGGTTTCATTCTCAACTAATGCTTTGAAATTTTTGAAAGCTTTTGATTTTTTCTTTAAAAATATTATCCAAGTCATATGTGAAAAATAATTAATAAGAAACATGAAATATTTCTCACCTTGAGTACTTTGAGTTATCATAGGTCCACACAGATTAGTGTGAATAAGCTATAGCATCTAAGTGGCTGAGTACTCTTTTGTTTTGAACCACCTTCTATCCTACTTCCCATGCTGATAAGGTTCACAAAGCGTGTCAGAGGGCTTTATAATCTTTGGAATATTTTTGATTGCTTGATTCTTACTAATGTTGACAAGATTTTCAAAATTTATGTTCCCCATTCTCCTATGGCATAGCCAACTTTCTTTAATCTGACTCAAATAATATCTTTGACCTTTGATGTCTGATAGCATATACAAATTATTGCCTATTTTTTAAGCATCTGCAACTAATACATCTAAATATTTTCTTCTAATTTCATAACCTTATACATAAAACTTTAGTGTGTTCCCCTAATCACACATTTGACTTACACTCAAAATATTATGCTTAAGAACTTTTACATATAAAGCATTTTCAATTTTAGTTCTACCATTATCCAAAATTAGTCTACCTTTTCCAGCAATTCTAGCGGTAGTATTATCTCTGAATTTCACATTATTGCCATTGATCTTATTTAAGGTTATGAACTTTCTCTTGTCTCCTGTCATATGCTTCGAACATCTACTATCAATGAACCATGGTTTTTCTTCATTTCTTGCATGCAAAGCTATCTACACCAACATAGATTTTTTAGGTTGTTTCTTTTGCCATGAACCTATCTAAACTTTCATCTTGATGAATGAAGCCTTAAAACTTTGGTCCTTCTTGACTAATTCGAACATGCTTCTATAGTATCGAGCTATGTGTCCAAAGTTTTTACACTTGTAACATATTATGGGCTCTTCATTAAATACTGATAGAGGAGAAAAAAAGTTATGGTTTCTTCTTGACTCTGTATGAATTTACTTCTCCTTATTTCTAAAATTTTTAGCCCTTTTTTGACATCAATGACAATATTTCCATCACCTATAGTGGAAGTGATCCTCTAGATTTAAGGGCTAGTTCCTTGAATATGTCTTAAAATGCTTATCACTTAAACTAGTGCTTGATTATGGGGAAAAAGGATAGAGTTTACATGAAATTAACCTAATCTAAGGGGGTGATACACCAAGGTGTTTTCCACATGACCATTATATTCCTATCATGATGAAAAAGATTACACAAACTAGTTTCTAAGTCCTAGAAGGTTCTAACATGAGTATTTCAATATAGATGTGAGATGTATGAAGAAACACAAGGAAAATGAACTAGAGGTAAAATTTAACACTCCAAGGACAATAATACACTTTAAAGGATCCTAACACACTTGACTACACTCTATATGACCTATTAGAATAGGAACTCTTTCATCAACATGAAAGGATAAGGGAAGAAAGGATAAAGATTTATCATTTTGCATCACCATACATCACTTACACATTTAGACAATTATTCATGAACTCAAAACCAAACTTTAATTAATATTAAAATGCAAAATACAATTTCATTCCAGTAGGGATTTTCCATACATGGTATGGTATTAGATTACAAAGGCCAAAATGGCTACTACTTATAAAATTTGAGAGAGAGGAGGCGATAATGAAGTGTAAGGGTCACTGTAACACTTTTCATGTTGAGATAAGAAGTTACACATGTAGTAAAATGAGTGTGAAATATACCATGCAAGTTTCTATAAGATAAATGGCCCTCAAAGGCATGAAACTCCATGAAATGTGGCATAAGACTCCTATTTGCTCAGAAAAGTGTCTTATTCATTTTCCCCTTTTAGAACATCACAAAACATACTATGGATAGATATCATGATTGAACTAAGAGGGAGGGGTTTTATACATGATCCAATAGGCATTGGTTTCATTATTAATCATCTAGATTCGTATGTAGGTAAGCCATCACTACCTGGAGTCTAAAAAACTCCTATTTCACTTATTTCTTACATTTGGCCTCAAATTTAGCTTCAATTTTCCATGAAAATCCATAAAATAGGGTATATGACACTTTTAAATAACCTATATATACTTAAACTACTTAGGTAGACCTTAAAAGGCCATCCACTTAAAGTTCTCACCCTTCTTACTATCCTGATCACTTTGCCAATTTTGACTAGTTGAGATGAAGGCGATGGTAAAAAAACTTAAGAGTTTTGATGAAGCATGAAATTAGCTTATTTAGTTATAATAAGTCTTAAGATAACTCCCAAATTTTATTTCTCTTCTTTAAAGTCTTTAAAACTTGCAAAACACCCAAAAAGTAAAAAAATGCCAATTTACCTATTATTTGTACAAGTAGGGCACACTTTAATTGGATGGGATGGATCTATAGAGAGTCCATTACAATTTTAAATCACTTTAATTTTCATTCCGTCTGATTTTGATATCCCTCTATCCTTGTTTTCCAAATCAGGTCCTTATCCAGGGTTTTGTAGGGTTTTATGCTCTTTTTACTCTTAGGCTTCATTCATAAAGATGTGAGATTGGAGTTTTAGGAAAACTCCAAAAAATTAATGTTTATAACCTCTTCAAACTTCCCCAAAATACTTTAACCTATATTAATAACCTCCAAGAAGATGTGAGCTTCCTAAATGGGCTTTTCGAGCTTTGTGTGTCCTTCTGCATAGGCCTAAGTTATCCTTTAGCCAAAAGTGGATTTATTGTGAACATGTATGCATAAAAAAATCTCAAAAAAATATTATATTACTCTATTAACATAATACACAATGTTATAATGTTCACCTATGGTTTAAAGTGACACTGACCCCCTTACTTGGGCTTTAGGCCTAAACTAGGCCTAATAGGCTTATCTATATTCTTAAGGGTTTAGGACATATTATTTAATTTTTGACCCATATGCATGGTTTTATATGTTTTTACACATATGAAACATCTTCCAAAACCTCCATGAAGGTTTCTAATAGTCCTCAACTCACCCTTTAATCTCCATTCTCCAAGATTGCAGGGTTTGTATCCTAAGGAAGTACCCTCTATCTGAGACAAAATAGAGGATACTTCCCCCATTTCCTCAAATAATTATATGTTTTAAGGAATTATTAAAGTTATATAGTAAATTTTAACTAATTTTTATCCCTTTTTCATATTATTAGACCCTTTAACTCCTTTAAAACCTAAGACAGACCCTTGGGAAAGGGACTATGTGTAGAGTTCATCATATGGACTATAGGTTACATTACTTGGGACTTTATATGAATTATTTACACTTTAAATATAATATTTATAATATCATAATTATTATTAAGGTTATTTATGTATATTCATCACTTTAACCTCCTACATGCCTCTTCCTATACCTTGATAGTGAAACCTGAGTGTAATTTCTAACTGTGCTTTATGCTTGAAAGGGAACTTGTAAGTGTGTTTTTATATTTTAGGATTTGAATAATTATCTAATAAATTATTTATGATTTAAAATGTTTTTTAAAATTATATAGACCCATCCACATCATTCTTATGTAATTACAACATCAAGGACATAAGTCCTTAGTTTACTACCAAACCACAGTCAGCGATAGTTAACTATGCAGAGGTACTGTAGGTGGAAATATTTATTATAAAATATGTAATGTGTCATATGATCATCCTATAAGTCTTGTAAAACTTCATTAACTTTTAATTTCCTTTATATTTATAGTTTTCTATGTTTGATCTCATAGTGAACTTTTTAGGCCTTGTAATCAGTTGTAGACCAATTATCTCAAGCAAAGGACGCATGTGGATGTCAATAGGGTTAAAACCCTAAAAATTCAACATTTATAAATTATATATAGATCATAAATGTTATTTTTAACTCTCTATAACCATTCAAACATGGAATAATGGTCTAATACCATAACATTAGGATGGTAGAGTCACCTTGAAATTCCAAACCCTATAGACATCACTATCTAAAATTAGTGGACAAATGGGAAACTTTGAGGACCTAAAATACTACTTTCCATTACTCAAATGTCATACTTCTTTTAAAATATTTTTTTCCTATGTGGAAGATACAAGGTATAATCATTTAGATGCATCAAATCCTTTCGTAATCTTGTCATATGATATCAACAAGATGGTTAGGTGATTTATTTTCCATAATTCAATTTCAAAAACCTCAAAAAAGCTTCCAATAATGTCACATATCCTCTAATCAACAATTTAAACTCTCTTTTGGTGCCACTTTTAGGTGGACTTTTGCATGTGTGTAGTCAATGAGTAGTATTATAGGTAGTGTGCAAGATATATGTACTTGTAATTAATTCTAGATCCTCAAAAGATATCCAAATGCACTCTTAACACTCTAAAGGATTTTAAATAGGTATCAAGGTTCCCATTACAACATGACATTCTCTTGAGAGACTCATATGTATGTTCATCAATGGTGGAATATTATGAGTATATGGAAACTTGTATTCTGATGCTCTCTATGCCATTTAGGGCTTAAATCATTTTATAATGTTATAAGAGAATGATAAACACATTATATATATTCATTAACTTTTAATGAATGTGTTTTAGGACCTTTCACAACTCACTTAGTTGACTATGCATGACATTCATAGAACTTATTGATTATGTGTCACTCATGATTGCAACTCCATGGAAAGTTTCTTTGGAGAATGAGAGGAAACCAAAATGACATTTGAAACATGAAAATAAACCATTTACATCTTCTAAAAACACTACCAAGGCATAAAACTTTGAAAGTGGTGGGAACTTGTCTGTCATCCCAAATGAGACTAACTTGCAACCTGAGATGTTGTACCCATAAATACACCTTCAAACATGAAACCCAAAATGGAAAACATGTGATAAATATTAACATGTCCTTTTTACTTAATTATATTATATGTATTGTATATACCTATCCATATAAGAAGGAAACCTATAGGGTATGGGGTTTAACAAGAAGAAAAACATAGTTAACTTGTAAAGAATGGTTAATAAAGCAAAAGTGACCAATAATTGAAATTTTTTTATGAAAATTAATCTCACTAACTCTACTATCTCCCCCTAAATTCATTTGGTCTAAAACTTATCCAAATGGTTGTACCAAGCATAAACCTATTGATTGGTTTCATATGTCTAGAAGGACAATGAAGGAGTATAATAGATTTTGAAAAATTTTAGCACTTAAAAACCTGCTAAAACACTAAGATGAGTCTAAGAAATTTGAAGAGTCATCCCATAATATTTTTCTATGTTTCACACTCCCCTATAGTTCATACAAGTGCCAAACTCCTTTCTTGGTTGTTTTCTTAATTTTCAGTTAGATAACCTACAAGTTTTAGATGGAATGTAATTCATAATAGGGAATCTGAAAATTTTGATGTTGATAGGAAAACCATAACACTTGGATACCTTGAAAACTGTGCCACTTGCATTTATGACCTCAAAATGATGCCTGACTCAAGTTGACATAAGACTTAATCAAACCATGACCAAGGCTAAAATGGCTTTAAATTACATAAAATGAACAAAAAACACCCTATTAAACTATATTATACAACTATATAATTTTTTTACTATAGGGGGTTGATCCATTTTGACTTGTGGTCAAAATGATCAATATTCTTGGCCATCTCCCAAGGGTAGTATATTTATTATGCTAAGACTAGTTGCTTAATCTTATCCATTAGGCGATGGAGTCACATGTATACCAGGTTTAACACATAATTGCTTTTAATAACACATAAAACATAAGGAAGGGCATACATAACAAGATAATCATAAAAGAAACACACATGTGTTCACTAGAACACTTATGGAACACAACACAACTGAATGAAAACACACACACCTATTCTACTATTTACAAACCTCACTCTTGAGGTAAAACATCTTATCATACCTTAACCAAGGTCAAGTATGTTCCCCCTTTCATATTTTCCACTCCATGAAGGTAGCCTAGCATGAGGAACATGCTCATCACCAATCACTTGCGTATGTGTATGGTCAAGAAACACACTACCTTTGAATCTTCTTAGGTTTGTAAGTGAAATATTTGGGACCTTAATGAATGACTTATCCTATTCTCTAAGAACCTTGAATGGGGATAAAAATATTTTGATCTCCATCATATCCATTGGATGTTTTCAAAAAAAGTGTAGGTTGGAGTGTATGATAGTATTGTCAATGTTGTCTTCTCCTAGGATAAAAAGTGTTTGATGTTTGAAAGCATCAATCTCCTCTTATTAATGGTCCAATACCTTTTCATCTGACTCATCCTCAATTGGATATCTTGACTATTCTTGAGGTATAAAAACTTCTACCTTGACCTCATTATCCATGCTTACAACCTCTTGGACACTAGCATCATCAAATTACTTCATGACAATAAGTTATTGATCAATAAAATGACCTTCATATTTATTCTTGATGTAATTTTAAACATGATCATTAGTTTCATTAGAAACCTTGACATTAGATATATAATCTCTTGGAAAAAAGGGAGACTTACCCAACTTTTCAAACTCTTTCCATATGGCATTGAGATTTTGCCATAGTTCTTCATTCACAATGGAATAATTTTATCCATGATTATTGAGATACTCAACATAATGTTTGTTAGTCATTAACAAAATAAGATGTATACTTATTGAGAGGATAAGTAATTTTATCAAGCTAATCAAACTCATGACATATGACATCAAACCTTTGCCACAAGTCATTCTCATCTACCTCATTAGTGTCATCATCCAAATCATCCTCATCAATGGAAAGGATAAATACATAATTTTTCCCACTATGGTGCTCAATTAGATTCATCAAACTATGATCATCATACTCATGAATTATATAGTTACCTTCAACAACATGAGTATGTTTGACACTTACCTCAACTCCTTCAAATGGCTCTTCATGCATGATATAAGTCCCAAGGTAAATTTTTAAAAAAGTATGCATAAGTATCATGTTCACATGTATCTACACCATACCCATCCAAGAAAAAATCATAAATTCCTTTAAGTTTAAAAGCTCCATCATTTGCATTAGGCTCCTCCTTTTCATTGATCACATAATTCAAGTTATAGCTTGTTTCAATGTAAGGCTCAATGTGAAACCTTGCAAGAGGTTGAGTTCTAATGTTTACTTTGGTTCCATACCTTTTCTGAAAGGCCAAGAAGGATCAATCAACTAAGAGATAACCACCAATATTGGCTGTAAAATCTCTTGAAAGGCAAATTATAAATTGAGTTGGGAGGTCAATAATAATTATGTCTTAGAGGATAGGAAAGCTAAGACAATCATCTAAGAAGACCTTCAAATTTATTATCATCCCTATGGTTTTAGTAAGTGTACCATCTAATTAGAGAAATACTTTTCTATGTGGCTCATATTTTAGGCCCAACATACCAGTTACAACTTTGGGCATGACTGATGTAGAGGTTCTACTATGAACTATGCAATTATGGCCCAATTTATCACCCACTATGAGAGTATGATATAATGGTAGAGGTTTCTCATCCTTAGTAGATGGTTAAACAATGGTATTAGGTACATCTTAAAGGACAAAAATACTATTACTTTGACTTGAAGAATAAAGTTTAGTAGGAATAGTGGACAATTGATTTTGTAACAACTCTTTTTAGCTAGGCATATGAAGGACATCCTACAAAGAGATTGATGCCTTGGAAATTTTTAATGAATCCACTATGTTTAGGGAATTAGTAATCACATTTTATTTAGTCCTTGAAGTTAAAGGATTGATTTTAACTTGAGGAATTGAGAGACATTGAGTAGACTTTACCAAATTTTGACTTGAAGGAGATGTAGGAGCTTTTGGAGCTACCATGCTTTGATGCCTTGGAGGATGATTGGATGAACTTGTTAGAATCTATTGTAACCTCATATATCCTTCATCTTGACCATTTTATTATTTATAATATATTCTCCTTGTTTGATTATAAAAGTTTCATCCACTAAGAAGTTGGTGAAACTTTTTCCATGAGGCTGCCAATCCTCATTTACTTGCATCATGACCTCATCTTCATTTAATCAGAGAGGAGTAAATCCTCCTTCAAAAATAAGAGATTTATCTCCACCTTAATTATTATCCATTAATTTTCCTTATTTCCAATATTCCCCTTGCACCAATTTATTATAAACTAGTACCATCTCTCTAGTATTGATGGTGGAGTTATGATTGTACACATTAGCAAGCCTATTAGCATTAAGCTTCCATTGATGTCTTCCTCTTCAATATTTATAACCAAATTATTGTTGATAATGATATGAATTTTTATGGTCACATTTTTGCATATTTACTTGTCTATTTTGATCATCTAAATCTTAGCATCTTGTCTCAAATAACTTAGACCTTGACTACCAATCAATATCATTTTATGCCTTCTTAAGAGTAGCTATAGGCTTAATGTTAGCATTGGGAATTTGGGCCACATCTGGAGTATTAACATAAGTATGAGACAATGGAGGCATAAAAACCTTAGGAGGCAACCTTTCAACCTGAATGAGACCATTTTCAACTTTGATAGCAAGTTTATATGCTTAGATAAGAGTGAAAACACCCATGGATTGAATCATGATAACAATTTCAATACCAATGGCTCTCAAGTAGGTAGGGAACACAAAAATAGGAGGTGGCCTCATGGGAGGAGTCAATATAAATCAATTATTTTGAAACCTCTCATTTAATTCATGTATTATTTATTTGGATCCTCTTTTGATTACATTGAGTTGTCATATGAGAGAAGCATTATCACTTTCATTTGCAAATCTTGAGGGTACCAACACTATAAAATCATCCCATGATGTGATGCATCCATATTATAGAGTCCTATACCAATCAAGATCCTTCCCTCTATGGGACATGGTAAGTAGTTTAATGGAAATATTATATTGAGTGACATTGTAGAAGCTATAAAAGTTGGAGATATCACTAATGTGTTCACTAGGTGTAACATAACTTTCACCATTGAATGTGGTCACACCTTTTTTGTAATTACAAGGAATGGAATCATATTCTTGAAGGTGGATTATATTTTTAGTATTGAAGGCAAGGAAGGCATGAGGTCTATCCATGTCTTATTCAAGATATTCAATTTACTTGACCCCTTCACTCTCTTGGGTTCCTTGGCTATAAAAATCCTCTTGGTCTTCAAAAGGAAGATTATGATGAGGATAGTTAACTTCAAGAGGATTTATAGGATGAATAGGTAGATTAATGGGGTCAAAAACTCTAATAGATGATGAACTAGTGAGAACCATGAATTATGAGATACAGTTTATAAAAAAATAATGGCCTTGAATGAGATTTACCTTGATGGAGTCACCAAATGCTGAGTAGTACACCAATTTGTCACTGGTGTTGTCAAGACCAACATTCACCTTGACAAATTATCTTGAAGATAATGGTCCCATCAGGCATGCCAAAACTATTGTCACAAAATATTACACCCTAAAAGAGGGTGGTCATTCTTCTTCGAGATGTAGGCAACATGGGAACACTTATAGGTATGTGGGTGTACCTATAGTGAAAGTGAGCCTCTAGATTTAAGGGATAACTCCCTGAATATGTATTGAAATAATTAACTCTTAAAATAGTGATTGATTGTGTGTAAAATCATTAAGAGTTTTCATGAAATAAACTTAGTCTAAGGGAGTGATACACCAAGATATTTTCCACATGACCATTATATTCCTATCATAATGAAATGAGTACACAAACTACTTTTGAATTCTTAGAAGGTTTCTAAAATGAGTAATTCAATATAGAGGTGATAAGTATGAGGCAACACAAGGTAAATAAATTATAAGGAAAATTTCACACTCCAAGGATAATCATACAATTGAAAGGATCCTAACACACTTAATTACAATCTATATGACTTTTTAGAATAGGAATTCTTTCACCAACATGAAAGGATAAGGGAAGAAAGGATAGAGAGTTATCACTTTGCATCGCCATACATCACTTGCACATTTATAAAATTATTCATGAACTAAAAACTAGACTTGAATTAATTTTCAAATTCAAAATACAATGTCATTTCAATAGGGCTTCTCTATACATGGTGTGGTATTAGATTACAAAGGCCAAAATGGCTACTACTTATATAATTTGAGAGAGAGGAGGAGAGAATAAAGTTTAATGGTCACTATAAAACTTTTCATCCTAAGAGAAGGAATTAAACATGTATGATAATGAGTGTGAAATAGACCATGTAAGGTATAATAAGATAAATGGCCTTCAAAAGCATGAAAATCCATGAAATGTGGTGTAAGACTCCTTCTATTTGCTTAGAAAACTACCTTCATCATTAGCCCCTTTTGGAATGTCCCAAAAATAACTAGGGAAAAATCTCAATATTTCACTAAGAGGGAAGGGTTGTAGACATGATCCACCATTCATTAGTTACATTCATAAAAATATAAATTCTTATAGAGGTGAGCCATCACTACCTATAATCTAAAAAACTCCTCTTTCACTTACTCCTCACACTTGGACTCAAATTTGGATTCAAGTTTCCATGAAAATACATACAAGAAGATGAATGAAAAAAGACCCTCTATGGCCTTAAACTACCTAGGTAGACCTTAAAATTCCATCCACTCAAAGTTCTCACCATTATCACTATCTTACTCACTTTCCCAATTTTGACTAGCTGAGATGAAGGTGATGGTATAAACAATTAGGAGTTTTGATGAAGCATTAAATGATCATAGTTAGTTATAATAATTCTCAATCTCACTCCCAAAGTTGATTTCTCTTCTTTAAAGTCCTTAGAACCTGAAAAACACCCAAAATAGTCAAATAAATAAAATTTTCCTCTTATCCGTATAAGTAGGGAACATCTCAAGTGGATGGGAAGGATATATGGAGATTCCCATACAAGGATCAATCACTTTCATATTACTTCCATCTCATCTAGATAGCCCTCCATATTTTTTTCTAATCAGGTCTTTATCTAGGGTCTTGTAGGGTTTTAGGCTCTTTTTACTCTTAAGATTTGTTCATAAAGATGTGAAATTGTATTTTCATAAAAAAACCACAAAGTCAATGTTTATGACCTTTTCCGAATTCCCCAAACTCCTTAAACCTCCCTGCATAACCTCCAAGAATATGTGAGCTTCCTAAATGGGCTTCTCAAGCTTTGTGTGTCATTCTATATAGGCCTGAATTATCCTTGAGAACAAAGTGGCTTCATTGTGAACTTATTTGCATACTAATAGCTTAAAAAAATAATATATTCCTTTATTAACATACTCCATAGTGTTATAATGTTCACCTATGGTTGAAAGTGACATTTACCCCTTCTTGGGCTTTAGGCCTAAACCATGCATAATAGTTTTATCTACATTCTTGAGGGTTTAGGACACCCTATTAAATTTATAATCCATGTGCATGGTCATATATTTTGTTAAAAATATGACATAACTATCAAAACCTCCATGAATGTTTATAACAATCCTCAACTCACCTTCTAATCTCCATTTTCCAAGACTACAGGGTTTGTATCTTAGGGAAGTACCCTCTATATAAGATAAAATAAAAATTACTTCCCTTGTTTTATCAAAAAAAAAGATTTTTGAGGGGATTATAAGAGTGACATAAAAAATATGCACCAATTTATAACCCCTGGTCATATAATTATACCATTTAACTCCTTCAAGACCTAAGATAGACCCTTGAAAAAGGGACTATGTGCATAGTTTCATCATATGGATCATAGGTTGCATTACTTGGGAATTTATCTACATTATTTAAACTATAAAGATCTTATTGACACTATCATAATAGTTATTAATCTGATTCAGGTTTTATCATCACTTCAACCTCATACATACCTCTTCCTACACCTTGATTAGTCAAGCCTGAGTGTAATTTTTGACTGTGCTTTGTGATTAAAAGGGCACCTATAGGTGTGTTTCTATAGTTTAGGATTTTTATCACTATATAATAAATTATTGATTATATATAAGGTGTTTTAAAATTATTTATACCCATACACATCATGCTTATTTAATTCCAACATCAAGGACACAACTCATTTCACTGTGAAACCACAATCAGCTACAACTAACTATGCAAAGGTATTATAGGTGTAAATATTTGTTAGAAACTATGTCATGTGACCTATTATCATCATATAAGTATTATAAAACTTCATTAAATTGTATTCTAATTTATTTTTATATTTTTTAATGCTTTATCTCATATTATGAACTTGTGAGGACTTATAGTCAGCTATAGACCAATTGTCTCAAGCAAACGACACTTGTAGGTGTCAATGGGGTTAAAATCCTACAAATTAAACATTTATAAATGATATATAAATATTAAATTTTATTTTAAAATATATATAACCATTAAAACATGGATTCATGGTCTAATACTACAACTTTGTGATGCTATAGTCACCTTGAAATTCCAAACCCTATAGACAACATTGTCTAAAATTAGTGGACAAACATGCAATTTTGAGCACCCCAAATACTACTTTCCAATAGTTAAATGTCATAATAATTTTTAGATTTTTTATATGTGTAGGATACAAGGTAAAATAGTTAATATTCATGAAATCAATTGGTAATATTGTCATATGATATCAACAAGATGGCTAGGTGCTCTGTTTTCCATGTTTTAGGGATTTGATCCCTGAATTCATAGTCATCACTTTTAAAGGTAGTTACTCACTCTTACCTACCAAAAATATGTATTAATAATGTTTTTAATATCATAATTAAATTTTAAAAACTTTATAAAATCTTTCAATCATGTCATATCTCCTCTAATCAACATTTTAAACTCTCTACTAGTGCCACATGTAGGTGGACTTTTGCATGTATGTAGGTAGTGAGTAGAACTATAGGTAGTGATATATATATATATATATATATATATATATATATATATATATATATATATATATATATATATAATTGTAATAAATTATATATCCTCAAAATATATCGAAATTAACTATTAAAACTCTTAAGAATTTTAAATAGGTATAAAAGCTCCCACTCCAACATGACATTCTCCTAAGAAACTCCTATGTATGTTCATCAATGGTAGAAGAGTATGTTTATATGGGAACTTGTCTTATCATGACATTTATGAAATTTTGGGATTAAATAAGTTTTTAATGTTATAATATCATGATAAATACCTTATATCTCTTCATTAATTTTCAATGAATGTGTTTTAGGACCTTGAACAACTCACTTAGTTGACTGTGCATGACAGTCATAAAATAGATTAACTTTATGTCACTCATGATTGTAACTCCATGAAAGGTTAATTTGGAGAATTATATTATAATTAAATGGAAAAAAATTAAAATTTAAACATGAAAATAAACCATCACCATCCTCTAAAAACACTACCAAGGACTAAATCTCTAAAAGTGATGGGAATCTGCCTATCATCCCAAATGAGACCAACTTGAAAAAATGAGATATTGTACACATCAAGACACCTTAAAACATGAAAAAAATAATTTAAAACACTTTATAAATATTCCCATGTCCTCTATATTTAATTAAATTATTTGGATTGTATGAACCTATCCATATGAGAAGGAAATATGTAGGGTATGGGGTTTAATGAGTAGAAAAACATAGTTAACTTGTAAAGGATGGTTCATAAAGTATAAGTGAAAAATATTTGAACTATTTTTATTAAAATTAATTTAATTTAATATCACCCACTAAATTAATTTATTCTATAAATTCTCCAACTAGCTGTGCTAAGCATAAACATGTTGACTAGTTTTGTATATCTAGAAGGGTGATGAAGGAACATAATAGTTTTTAACCATTTTTATCACTTATAAATATTATAAAACATTTATATGAGTAAAATAAATTTTAATAGTGATAATTTTTTTTTTCACATGTGTCACACTCCCCTATATACCATACAAGTGCCAAACTCCTTTTTCATTTGTTTTCTTAATTTTCAGTTAGAGAACCTACAAGTTTTAGATGGACTGACATTGTTTAAAGGGAATATAAAAATTGGATGTTTAAAATAAAAATATAACACTTGGACACCTTTAAAAACATTACACTTTCATTTATGGCCCCAAAATGACCCCTAAGTGACTCAAGTTGACATAAGACTTAATTAAACCATGACTAAGGCTAAATTGGCATTAAATTACATCAAATGAACAAAAAAACACCCTATGAAACTATATTAGACCCATATATAAGTTTTTGACTAAAGGGGGGTTGACTAATTTTGACTTGTGGTTAAAATTGTCAATAGTTAAATAATTGGCTTTGGAGTTCAATAGTCAACCCCATAGTCCAATAGTCGACTCTCAAGTAATTCTAAAGATTTGAGTTAGTCAAATTTAAATGTTCATTACTTTTTCATATGACCTCAAAATGACATGACATTTTTTTTAACTTATATAATGTTTTGAGGGGGATCCAAATATATAATATAAAATTACTTTTGAAACTAATAATATACTATTTTATCCCATATAATAGAAGTTAGCAAATACTAGGTCTAAGCATTTCAAATATTACACACATTTGATAGCTTATTGTTATACAAACTGAGATGGATCATAAACATGATCAAATTTATGATCACACTCTATTTGATCTACATGGTGGTGTTTATCCCATGAAATTTTAATTAGTAAGTGACCATAAAAATAATCATAAGAGTTAGCCATGTCATTGTTTTAACAAGGGTCAAGGGGAACATGAATTTTTCCATATAAAAATGGAATAAGGTCATGCTCCATGAGAAAGCATTCCATGTATATATGCCATGAAGAATAATTGTTCTTTCCAAGAATAACCATTGGTGTAGAATCAATTCTCCTCATCTGATGATTCATCTCAAGTGGAGTCAACATGAATAAGAGAAGAAACCAAATAAGTGTAATGATAAAAATGTTACACAAGTGACAATGCATGCTCAGTGCATTGCAAGAGAAACTAGTGCAGTGGTCACCAAATGGACACATGTAAATCAAGGAATCTATGTGCACATAAGAGAATGTAGGGTCCATAATAACCCCCTTAATATTATTAAAAATGAAACCCCAAAGTTTGAAAGTAAATATCACAGTCAATGTTGAACATCAGACTCACCTAAGAATCTATCCAAGAATAATCAATGCTTGTGATGTCAAAATTGAGAAAAAAATGTGATTAAGTGAAACAATCCAAGGAGTATGTCAAGATCTATTGATAATGTGTCTGAAATGAGAGATATCAAGATGTGGAATAAACAAGGAGAATAAATTTTTTTAACTTGTGAGGGGGTTTAGCCACCTGTCAATTGGGCCTCACTCTTCATCTTCATCAAGAAAAAATATGAGGTATGCCAAAATAATAAAAATTGTATTTACATTAATACATTTGAAATATGTCTCTTTATTATAATATTATTTTAAATAAAAATAATGAAAAAAACTATAATGTTTTTATAAAAAATCAATTAAAAAATCTCCCACTGGATATTTTCCCTTTTTACAATATATTGTTTTTATATTAAAAACAATTAAAAATATCCACTATTTTTTTATGAATAGTATCACAGTCATTAAAAACATGATAAATTTTTCAATTCTTCATGAAATTTAAACTTTTAAAATGATCTAAAAATTGGAAAAAAAGGTACACAAAACTTTTAAATGGTTTCAAGTGATTGTTTATAATTTGATATCGATTTGAAACATAACATATAATTTGATATCAATTTGAAATATAACATCTATTTTAGAAAAAAATAGATTTTCAAAAAAATGATAAGAAAAATTAATTATAGGCTTGGGGAGAGAAACACAACTGAGTGGTGGATGGAGAAGCTATCAAAAAATTTGCTAGGCCCAAGACACAGGTTAAAAAACTATAATTCAAACCTAAAAAACTCAACTTAGTTTCCCCAATATTAGCACATGTAAATTACAATGCTAAATGATAGTTAGAGGAGACAAAGCTACAAATGAACACAAATATCTATAAGTTTTTCTCAAAATTTTCAATAATACAAAGTAGTAATCAAATAAATATTTCAAGTGTTAAAAACAATAGAAAAATGATGTTATTTACAAAACTCAGAGTTATGATACCATGAAATATTCATCCATTGATTAGAATGTCTAAGATCGAACACTATTTGATCAAACACATGAATTCTATTGAACACTAAAATCAAGATGGGAATAAAAACTGAGCATTATGTATTTATAAATAGCCTTGAATTTCATTACATTATGAATATGTGATTAGTTACATATATATGTGGATAATTGGTATAACCCAACCACACTCTAAATGTGGGACTAACTTCCCTAAAATACATATATAAAAAAATGCACAAATGAGTAATCTAAATAGAAGTGTAAGAAAACCCTACGCACTAATAGATAAATGCTAGTTAAAAATTCAATCCCTAGATAGAAAATATCAATATATATAAATACGTTATTTAAAAATAACTTTTTCACCATCTAAGGAAAATTAAAAAGAGAAAAATAAATCAAAGAAATAAAAATGTCCTTTTCAAACTCCCTCTTGATCATCATTTCCTACAACTTAAACTATTGTTTTAGCCCTTTTGGGTAGCCTTAATTTTCAAATTATTTTATATAGTATACAAATTTAGTTACTACATGATGCTAATTAAGTTGTTATGGGATGACCTAATGTTATTTTAAAATGTATTATACATAATATAACATTATTAGTAGGTTCTTAGGGATGATGGAATCATAAATAAATCACATGGAAATTATCATTGCATGTCTTATCACTCTCACCTGATGGAATGTACACTCAATGACACAAGTATAATTTGTTGTTAAACATGAAAAATTTGTTAAAATATGGTATATTTTAATGGTATTTATCCATGTCACCACCTTTTTCCATCTCAACAAATATTAAGAATTCAACTTATGCATCATCAAATTATTCACACACTTAATCATGATGCAATCATCCTTCTTCCATGTCTTCCATCTCCAACACTCCCTCACAGTGTCTAAATAACTTTATATAATAATATGTCCCATTAGGTAGAGGTAATCATGATATTTTACCCATGGCAATCCTACTTAATTATTTAAATTTAGTTATAATTAAATTATCATGTCAAATTATGTGCAACATTAGTACTACGATTATAGGTGATGGAAATTCAAAATCCACTTTGACTACTAGTCCAATCAACCTTTATATCACATCGACCTTATTTTCCCATTACTAATACTTTGTTTATATTATCCATTAACCTTTTTTTACATGTATGTTGGATTTATCCTTCACTAAATGTCAAGTGATAATATATTTGGTGGGAGGATTACCTTAAATTCATTTAATACAACTATATGTTGTGTAGCATGCATCACAAGGTGACTTGACTTATGCAATCACAATTAGCAAGGTTTAGGTAAATAATGGTCATCATGCAAAAAAAATATATATATTTGTATCCCATCATACCTTAAAAACCATCCTAACTATGTTTTCCTACAAAATCCTTATTCCACCATGGGAGGTTATTGTGTCTAAATGGAACCCACAAATCTCATCCCATTATTGGAATAATCAGATGTCACCACTATTTTTAGAGATGTAGGCTTGTTTTCATACTTTGATGAAATGAAAAAGTATTATTATGAGGTTTTAGAGGATTTTTATATAAAATTTTAAGACAATAAGGCTATTATTAAAGAAATGCATTTAAGGGTTACTAATAATTTCCTAAGCCAAGTAACTAGTCTTTCATGAATAGGGGATCTATGGGAGAAAATTGATACTAATGAAATAGAGAGATAAATATTCCATGAAAGGAATGAGTGATTAAAATTCTCCAAGTAGATAATGCTTCATTGGTCACTACCTCAGGTATGGGCACAAGTTTCCTTATTCATTCTCAAATACTTTACTTGTGAGGGGAGACACTTAATGCTATTCTCAACCACTTGAGGAACACTATAAGGATTGATTTTACCAATGTTTTTTTTTTATTTTAAAGAGAATGGTTAAGAAATATAAAAAATGTAAACCAAATTTATTTTCCTATCACTACCTCATTCAACTTGTTATTTAAAAATGTTTTATTATAAGGATACCCAACTTGGATTAGGAAGAATTTTTACAAATACCATTGGAAGAAGATAGTGATGAGGAAGAGGTAGTAGAATAAATAAGTGAATAATAATAAGTATTAGAGGAATAATAATAATAAGTATATGGATATGAATATTTTAAGTTATAGGATGAACAAGAATAATAATCATAATAAGAGTATGTAGTCACAAGAGAAGAAGCCACTAGAACAACTCAAGAAGAAAGAATGGAAAAAAAAGGAACATGTAGTAGAAATAAGTGGAACACATATAATAAGAATTAAAATGAATTTAATCCTCACATATTCCTCATTTGAATCAAAAAATAAAAAGGCTTATCTATCTCATAAGCCTTATAGCAAGCCTAAGGCTAAATCTACACAAGTTTCTAGGAGGAGATCCCATATACTGAGAGTAAAGATACTAATGAAATATACTTCAAAAATGTCCACTGTAATTCATATTATTGAGGGTTCATCAAAAGATAAAATGTAAACTCAAGAACCTAGCTCCTCTATAACTAATAGTAATGGTAAGAATAACCTACTTCTCGTAATTCTCAATCTATAGATTTAGATGAAAGGAATATCGGAAGAGGAGATGAAGAGATGTAAGAATATTATCAAACTAGAGAACACTAAATCCATTCACACCCCCAAAAAACTAAATTTTATATCCTAGAGTAAGCTCTAAGAGAGATTGAACCATTGAGGAGAAAATTTAAGATGTTTGGACAAGGTAATAGCTTGGATACATTAAAAGATATGGATTCATAGTTACAAAACCCATACCAAATAATTCCTAGCCTACAAAATGTGTTGTAGAATAGCCAATATTTCAAGATAATCTTAACATTACTATCATTGAGAAGTTTTTTTCATCTATTTCTACCCAAACACACAAACTAGACCAAGTATTCATTTTCTTTGAAATGTATATAAGGGGAGATGAGTAGTTCCATAGTGCATAATTTACTTGGTTTAAACATTATGGTTAGTTGAGGAAAGATAATAGATAACTAGAAAATAATTCCATAAGGATGTAGAAAAAATCATGAAACTAGAATCAAAAGTAGAAGAGTTGGCTCAATTAATAGATCAATTACTAAATTATAGACCACCTCCTTGAGTTTATTCCATATATCTTAAATAGAAATGCATAAAATTCCAATTTATGAGGGTTTATTATGATCTACCATAAATGGTAATATATTTTCAATATTTATTTGATATATAAAAAAGTGGAACTCTTGAGGTACACACTCAATTATGTGAATTTTATATACATAATAATGATATCCCTCATAATGTTGAATGGAACCTCAATCTTTTTGTAGGATATGTTTTAATTGAAGATGTATCTTCATGTTTTATAAATGATAATAAAAAGGGTTAAGAGTTGGAAGATTATAGATAATAATACAAATTATATGATTTGATGATTAGAGGGCAGCTGCTCATCCTGAGGAAATGGTGCATGAATGGGTTTCTTTGATGAAAAGGAGAGATGTTGCCTCCTAGTTTGAGAAGAAGAAAGTGGAATCTTAGAACCATTATATGAAATTACTAACTATTGACTCTCTAAGTTACCCTTAGCTTGTGCATATCTCAAAAAAATCCTCTAGAAGGTTTATGTGTCAAATGTATCAAGTTATTTAAAATAAATCCATGCATAAATGCCCCTCATCCATGCCCATGCCAAAAATAGATAGCAAAAACCCTTGAATTAACTAAGTGTTGACTTTTATTCAGAAAGAGTTTCCAATGTGTGGCTGATGAATGAAATCTCCATCACACCAACACAAATGGCATGCAGGATCAAGGATGCAAAGCCCCCAAGTTTTATATAACACAGGGAAAGGTACGCATGAAGAATTTATAAATCATGAGAATTGCACCTAGTACCTTAAATATTTATGCAAATTCCTATTCCAAAGGGTCCCTATATATCCATGATGAAGTCCCACACCAAATCATAAAGTTTCACTTTTGCACTCTAATAAATCACATATTATGATCTATGCTACATAGATACTATTTGAAAGACTAATATGGATCCCAAATATGAAGTAAAGAATTGAGAAGACTATTTAAAGGGGCCCTGGCACAAAAGGGTAAAAAATCATACACCCTCATAGAGGATTTATAAATCTATGCCCTTCACCTACTCATGGCTAATTGCATAGTCTAACTATGTATCCCTTAGTGCATAGATGTCCCTAAAAGGCATAAGGTAATGATTCTTGTTAGATGCACATAAATGATATGGTAGTTCAAGGGAGACCAACATAGTGATTAATAAGTGGTAGCAAAGTATAAAGTGGTAGTTAAAAAATCAATTAATCAATGTTAGAGGCCTTGTTAGAATAAGTAGATATAGAAGTGACTATAAAATGTCAAAACATGATGATAGGTCACCCATATGACTATTCCAAAGATCTTCCACTCTTAGACACACATGTGGATCCAAAAGAATCCTTCCACCAACTCCAAGATCTAGATTGTCAAGCATAATTTAATAAGCATGGACATAGTGTCACAATAAAATTAAAAGATTGTATTTGCCACCACAATGAGCACATTAATTATAAAGTGATTTATCTATTATAAATCATCATTCATTATTATAAAAGGGCATCAACACATTTTTGGCAACCTCATGCTATCAAAATTTTTGCTCCAAGAGCACTTCCATTGGATGAAACTTACATGTTAATGATAATTAAGTTCACCTCCTTATGTTATTTTTACATTATGTGTGATATTTGTGTTTTTTTTATCTTTATCTGTGGGTAATGTCTTCCCCTTTTATCATTTTCCATCCCTAACACCTATGTGTGGAACTCATAAATGACTTTAAAATCATGTTTTATGCACATACAAGTCTATGTAGACATTGTTTATGGATCATTTATCATCCCTTTATGTTGTGCTACATTACCACACCTCTATATGAAATACTTATGAATTTAGAGTATCCTTGGTAGAATCTATGTGATAATGTCTTATTCTAAAATATTTTTATTGTGTCCATGGCAGTAGAAGTGCTTGATTTATTCTTGGTGTATCTCCATTTTAATTTTTAACAAATTTTTACCTTCTCCCTCCATTTTTCCTCAAAAATATTAGGTTTAGATTAGTAGTATATTTACCTTAATGATCTTTAGGTATGCACGTTGGTCCTAAACTAGGTGCACTTCAAATAGAAGGAATTTAGCCTACTCCAAAGGCTCATCCCAAGGAGTGAAAGGGTCCCATACCTTGTAGACATTATCATCATTGTGATGAGATAAACAATGTTCCATATGATCAAGTGAGAGATAACACTCCTATGCCAAGCACTGAATACTTATGTGCCCTATGCAAGGCATTCACACTCTTCACCCTACCATAAAACCTCGTGTACTATAGACCATCCACAAGTGTATGTTTTGAATGACAATAGTTTCTAGCATGCCTAGTGGGACTAATTTGAAGAAAGAGCTAAGGAATCAATGATACCCTTAGATAACAAGTGTTGTAGACACTCAGTAAGAATACTTAGAAAATCAAGAATTTTTAGTTAATAAAGATTAGATCCCTATCTACATCTTAGGAAAAATAAGGTACTTTTTGAAGGGTATTGACATCCCATGTAACATAATGAAAGAGTCCAAAAAGCTTCTCAAGATCATAATAGAAATGGAATCCCCTGACAATACACACAATTGGTAGGTGTTTGAGAGCAATGAGTAGATTATCAACTTCTTATAGGATGAGACAAATTTATATGCTAAGAACCAAATGCATCTATAAGCCCAATATGAAGATCAAGTCACTAATTAAAGGGAAACAAGTTGCCAAATGGGTTAGTCACCCTATAAATAATATTCAATTTTTATGACCATTTCAAAGGATAAAAGTGAAACATTATAGTAAAACAGGTCTATGCACAAATAACCATTTATGAAGGAACTATCTTAAAAGACAAAAAGGTATACTCCCTACCAAAAATTAAGAGTTTTATTAAACTCAGTAGGAGATAAAATGATATATTTACATGGAGTTATAATGACCCTAGATGATTTGATCCAAACTTAGTGCAACACACGATTGAGCTCGACCCTGGCACATAACTAGTCTCCTAAAAGTATAGATCTGTCAAGCTAAACCTTGAACCATTAGTGAGAAAGGAACTCTCAAAGCTCATTAAATCTAGTATAATAATTATAATTAAACACTCTCTATGGGTTGCCAACTTAGTCCTGGTATGGAATAAGAATGGATAAATACATCTATGTAGACTTTAGAGACCTAAACAAAGATTCCATTAAACACCACTATCCCCTCCCACCAATGGAGTAGATCCTAAAATGGTTGCAAGCATAGATATATTCTCATTTATATATGGTTACTTAGGTTACAACCAATTTATTTTCAAATAATGTGATCATTATAAAACAATAGTCACCACTATGTGGGAAACCTTCGCATACTAATGGATGCCATTTGGTTTAACAAATGCAAAAGCAACTTTTCAAAGAGTATTGGATATGGAATTTAAGGAGATCATCTTAGTTTACCTAGATGATATAATTATTTTCTATAGGTATGTAAAATATCACTTAGTCCATCCATAGCAATTCTTTGAAAGGTGTCAAGAGTTTGAAATATATATGAACCCCAATAAGTTTATCTTCGTAGTTCATGAAGGCACTCTACTAAGACACATTGTTTCCAAAGAGTGACTTATTGACCAAATTTGACCCCAAGTCAAATTTGGGTCAACCACTATTATTTTTAACTTTGTAATAAACTTTTATATGTCCTAATGTGGTATTTGATATGTTTTAATGTGTTTACAAGTCATAAAATGGCCATTTGCTAAGTTTTCATATGTAAAAGGGGGTATTTGGTCACATTTCTAGCCTATTAAATCAATTGTAAGGAATTACAAGGAGGAAATGTTTATCACCAAAGTAAATATCAATATGGAGTGGGTAAAATGATTTTATAATCTATCATAGATCAGTTAAATAATCAATCATGAGTAGGAAATGGTAGTTTCTCCATAAAATTAGACGCTTTTGGGCACTTATATAGACTCCTTGAGTTCACCATCAAATAAAAACATGGTTGGAATGACTCTTCACCTCCCCACACCTATTTATATGTTTATTTTTCAAGGAGGATGTCATAAATTTCATCTGTAAATTTTTTTCCTTCCATTTTCTCTTGTTATGCTGGGGAAGGTCAACTTGTGATGCTTGGAGTGGACCGTAGAGGTGGAGTTGGGAAGAATGGTATTGGGGGTGGATATTAATCTAAGTCCAATTCAATTTTGAATAAATATTTATTAGTTTTGTGCCTCCTTATTTATGAACCATTTCTAACACTTCAAGTATCTTTTTTTGCACTTTAATCCATGAGGGGGTCATTATTTACACTTGTTTCAGTTTTTATTACTTTGGATTAATGGTTTTATTTGTTATAGGTGTTTCTATATTATTTAAAATACATTTATGTGGTTCTCATGGATTTTAAGAGCTCAAATGCCTAAGAAATATTCTTTTAGGCTTGTGTATGCTTGTAACTACTCTTTTCCACACTTGCAACTATCTCAAGCACCATGAAGGAGATTTTTACATGATGGATGGAGGCATGGGATGTCACTTCAAGAGTTTGAATCCATGAATATGCATTTTAGGGTGTTGGAATAAGTTTTCAACTCATATAATGTCAAAGCAAGGATAAAATGCATAGTCCTTCCATGGCTGTCAACCCTCATAGAGATATCTTCATCTACAAAGACCTTTTCCCTAAATAGACAAAATAGAGAGCTTGCATCTTTTGTGTCTTTGGTTTGAAATTCCAAGAGTTTGTTTAGGGGATATGAATTATGAGTTTTGAATAGTCTCACCATGAGGCTATCCATTGGTAAGAGAAAGATAATGAAACACTTGATAAGTATGGTGTTTGAACAACTCAAAACCATGCCCAAATATACTAAAAGACCTCAATCAGTTCTACAAGTCTGAAGTCAAAAGTAGCTTCTTTCAACTAAAGTTGTAAGCTAAATCTATTTTACATAATGAAGTGATTAAAAATGATCCAAAAGACACTCAAGATCCAAGATGATAGATAAAAGGTGTAATTTGGTGTTTTGACCCCTAAGGACTCTCCCCTATCTGCACACAGGCCTGGGAAGTGACATCTACAGTAGGGGTTCCAACTAGTGATGTGGAAGGTTGAGGTTGTAACCTTGTGATGAAATTTCAAGGTTAAAAATGAGCTTAAAACATGAATCATGCCCATGAATAATATGGAATAGGTCTTGGAAAATTCTAGGATATCCTATACACTATTTTTAAAGCCTAAAAAACATAAATCATCAAACACAACCAATGTTGTGAACTGTCAACAGGAAGTGATTGAAAATTTGGAGTCTTGGTTTGTTTATAGATTTATTGTAACCTTTAATAATATAAATTATCTAAGTTTATTTCATACAAATAATACAATTTTTCAATGTCACCCCAAACAACCTATAAATAGGCTAGACACAATCACAGTCATGATATAGTAAGCTCAGTCCTAGTTTCTAAAGGGAATATGTGATGTTTGTAAGATAAAAAAGATAGAATGATATTTAATCCATTAAAAACATGATAATAAAATAGGAATATGACTTTTAAAATAATCATATGACAAAGTAAAGGTCCTCAAGAAAACAAAACATAGTCATCATATCATCTCCTATAAACCGTGCTTTCTTATAGGTCTATTTTAGGAATTTGAGGATTTGGAGGGTCAAATGATGCATTCATAAGATAAAAATTGGTGTATATAATCCTTGGGACATATATAACCTCAAAAAACACTTGTATTTTATAATATAAAAGTACAAGATGCCTTTGTTTTGTCTTAGAGGCAAGGCAGTTTCAAGTGCACAAAACTCTACAAGGCTTGAGGAATGAACTAAAATATGAACCAAGAAATGTGGAGACCTTTTTAAAAAAATTAATTATATATATTACATCCATTAAAATCTATAAAACATTTAAATAGGATACAAATCCACTAGGCCTAGTGGAGAGATGTTGAAGCCTATAGAAAAACTATAAACTCCATCAATCTAGCTTCAGACTCCTACAATAAAACAATGAAGTCCATCAATCCAGCTTTAGAGTATGTATCAATTAGGGAGAATAAGGAGATGATAATACCAAGTGTCAATAAAGGTCTAAAAAAAGTGACCATTATGATAAAATATTATTCTTCTTGTGAAAAATAATACAAACGATTTGGAAAACTTCCAATGTAAGCAGAGGATTCCTTGTAACTTTCTCTTATCAGTGCAAAAGAGACACTTTCCCCTATTTATCTTTAGAATTCCCAATGAAGTCAAATTATGAAGGTAGTTTCATGGAATTTACTTGAAGAGATGCTACACCAATTTTGGAAGAGGATGATTGTTTGGAAGGGACACATATAAATCAATTTCTAACTCCTCTTACACTTCACCTACATGCATTGTAACTAGTTTCCACATTTGGACACATGTCCTTGTGTATCTTGGACTTATTTTCCCTCTCTATTTCAAATTTCTATAATTATGGGCCCTTTTAGCCATTGTAGATGGATTTCAAATCTTGGTATGGTGAAGCCCTACCAAAATTGTACCTTGATTTGTACTTACGCTAATAAGAAGCAAGATGGTTATACTCTAAGCCCATTTTCACTACGTGTTAAAGTGATCCATCTTGAATGTCAAGTATTGATGGAGTTCATATTTTTTTCATGCAATCCTTGAATGTGTTTATGTAAATTACTTCTCTCCTAATATGTTTCATGAAGTGTATGCTGTTACAATAGACTCTTGAAATGTGTATAAGTTTGGCAGTGTCATATCTGACCTTCCCTCCACTTACCTTCATTTCTTGATTTGTTATTTGCCTTCATGATAAACACTAATTCTAGGGAGCTCCGTTAATGGTGTTGAGTCTAGTCTAGTTTTCTTAGTTCATTATACAAATTCCAAGTGTATTAATGGAAGTAACTCTTGGTGTATCACATCCTAGTCTAGGTTTGATTTATGTATCTCTTTCTCCATTTTCACCCATAATAGGTAGTTTTGGTAGTATAATCACATCAAGTCATATATATGGAGGTAGCCCTTAAAATATAGAGATTCATCTCTCCTCCATGTTCACCCACAACTTGAGACATGATTCAATGTTTCATCAAATTTTAGGAGCTTCATAAAGTATCCTATGGTGCACAATTTGATGATAATAGGACTCACAATCAATCCAAAGTGATTCAATTATATTTAATCTCTCCCTCTTCCAAGTCACAATAATATTCTTTAGAGCTTCTTAGGAAGAATTAACTTTGTCAAGAGATTGATGCTTGATTTTTGATGCTCAAGAAGAATGTTGCATTCAATTATATTTTTGAAGGTAAGGATAGTTTCAAAGCCATTAAGCAGCCCATCATGCAAGCTACCACCTTGATCAACCTAGATTATAGTAATTATTTTATCCTTTATGAATTCAATGGGATTGAAGGCATATTATGTATCTTTATTCACCAAAATAATGATCATCTAAGCAACCAATTACCTTTTTTAGCTAGGCTCTAAAATATTATGGGATACACTATAGATTTTTATATAATCACATCCTTGTAGTTGTGATATACTAAGAAGTTATGACACATGATTTCTAATAATAAGATTCAACTAATGGTTTCACATGCAAGCATAAATGAGTTTTTGCTTAGTAAGGACATTAGTGAGAAGAGATGCAGTTGGGTCAAAAATGTGATGGAGTATGATGTGGACATCTAGATCACCAACCTATTGTGAGGAAAGGGACTCTGGGAATAATTGGTTGAGGTGGTAAGGGATGAAGATATAACAATCTTAGTGTTGAGTGAAAATAATCAATGGGCCAAGAAGTTGTAATAGACTAGATGAAATATATGATGAATTTATTTCAAACCAACACACACCCCCTAGATTTAATATATCCAAGCACAAGCATTTAAATTTGTAGGCCATTCCCTAGGTAATCATTAATTATGCACTTTTCTATAAGGACCTCAATGGAGTCCTCTTAAGGTGTATAGAATAAGACTAGGTCAGTAAAATTCTTCAATAATTCAATGATGGCCATGTAGGAGGCCATTATTTACCCAAGGCCACCACTAAAAAATTCATGTGAGTTGGATATTATTTTTAAAATATATTTAAAGATGCTCACACATGTGTGTGAAATTTCATGAGATGTGCCTATTGACCAAATTTCACCCTAGGTCAAATTTCATCAAACCTCCCTAAATATTCAATGTTTTTATAAGGTCCTTATAGGTTTGAAAGTGGACACATGGTCCTATATAATGTTAAGTCATAGTTTTAGGGTCACTTAATATTTTTTAACCTTGTTATATTTGTCTAAGTTTGTATTATGTCCTTTTTAGACACTTTTGATCATTATAAGGAGTTGTATAATTTTTTCACAAAAAAAAGACAAATGTCAAGGCTCAAGATAAAATGTGTCATGTCAAATAATGTCAAAGGAGGGTTTTGAAACTAAATAATTAGAGTTTAAACATACAAAAAAGAGGATCACCTAAAAAAATGAAGTTTTAGATAGTTTTTCAAACTGATGTAACTAGTTTGGCATCTATGGAGGCTTCAAGGAAGTGTATTTAGATCCCCATAGGTAAATTTTAGGTTAAATTAGCTCCAAAAATTTCAAAATTGATTAAAATTATTTTATCTCTCCTATCCTTTCCTTGGTTAGATTAAAAAGGTCAAATAGATTTATATCAGTATAGATAGGAGAAGAAAAATTGGACTGAGTACAACTGGTGGATGTTAGCAATCCCTGTATGCTTCCATTCCATGGCCATAGTTTAAGGATTGGTGGTTATCAATGTATCCAAAATCATTAATATTTTTATAACCTTAAAAATTCCTACACAAACCTAACATGGCTTAGTTCTCACATATGAATGCATTGGTATGTGTGAACCAAGTGTTGTATGTGGATTCGTAGAGTATGTTGATCCTTATCATGTGGATTTAAAACTAGTTTGGCATGCATGGCCATGGAGGGTAAGTAGGATCATCTCATTTTGTTGTAAATGAATAACATCATGGTTTGTATGATAGTGTTTAGAATTTTCATTATTCCTTCTCCTATGATTAGCTTCAGATCAAAGGTGATATAATTGTTTTTAATCTTTCAAAACTTGGTGATGGTCTAATAAAATCTAATGGATCAATGGAAATATAAAAGCACTCTAAACCAATCAGAGTTAAGTATTGAACTTACATACATAGTTATACCTTCTTATGAATATCACCTATATCTAGTTGAAAAAAATATTTAAACAATCATATTGATGGAATAAGTAAGTTTTAAGGTTGTGAAAAGATTCTCAAGGTGATAATAGTAGGACTACAACATTAAAAGAGATTGCAGATTAGTTGTGAGATCCCTAAAATAACCCATATAGAGAGGTGTAGAGTTGTAAAGTAACAAAGAGGGAATACTTATCTTAGTTTCTTTGAAAAAGGTTTATTCTTTACAATTTCATTCTAGTGATGAAGGTAAATGAGGTCTGTGTAAGTCTAATGATTTCCTCCTTATGTCATAAACCTAGAGGTAATATATAAACATAGAATGAGGTTGTTTGGTCAAGATAAATTGATGGTATATTAGGTTTTAAACTTATTCAAAATCTTTTTATAAATACTTGGTCACTATAGTTCTATCAAACAAAAATAAACTCATATCATTGCAATTTAATAATGACATATAATGCATTGGTGGTGAGATGGTTACATGATCTCAAGGAATAGACAAGTCCATTAAAATATGATGTAACCTCAGTGACCTAAATTTATAATTAGGAGAGTGAAGTAAAATATTAAAACATATATCACCACCTATAAGGACATATTTGTTTCCCCTAAATGCACACCTATAGTTTGACACAGTCACAAACTAGTCTCAGCCAATGAGAGGTCCAATATTGGTTGGTAGGTAGATGGGTAAGAAAGAATGACCATGTTTGAACCACTCTAAAAATTATAATATCACATTACCATGTTATTTAAATAATAAATAACCTTAGATTTAGTCATAACTCAAGATTCTTAAGCCCATCAAATTTTTGCACACAGTCACATGCATAAAATCTAGTCTTGAGAATTTGAGGTGTAGAGGGTTCTTAGAGAAAGATTGAGTTTTTAATATTGATATAGAAGGTCCTCATGACCTAAAAATATCCCTCCATAGTCTCCTTCAATTTAGGTGAATATGGGAATTTCCCTTTGTTTTGTTTTAGACAAGGGGCACTCCATAATTAGCAAAACTTGTAGACTCATTATACGAATGATGAAAGTATGAAATGACAAAGTTTTAATGAATTTATGATTATTTTTAAGGTTTAATTAAAGGTTAATGATTTTTTAGAAATACATATAGCCATATGAAACATTTATAAGTGACCATATGCTTAAAAACATAGCCTTGCAGATTTGGCCTAAAACTAAACGTGAACCCTAATGGCTTCCAAAATTCACTCATAAAATCATGAGATCTTTCCAAACCATGTGATATCCTTCATGAGAGAGTGGAGAGTCCTTAATAATCATTAGTTTTTAGATATTAACTCAGGATTGGTCATTTTGTCCTAACTATCTCTCAGGGGTGTCCAAAATACAGGCAACTAATTGAGAAACAAAGTTCTTTCACTCATATCTATATGGATAGTGTGAATGAGATATTAAGAACTTATGGATAGTTTAGGTAGTTTATGAAATCAAATTAGTGGCATTGGTTTGAGGCTTAAGTGCCTAACTTTTATGAATCAAAATTAAGAACCTAAATGACCTAAGACCCTCTCAAGAACCTAATGAAGAAGATGTGAATAGAAATACATCTATAAAGGGTAAATTTACATGGAAAATTATTTAGACATTATTGACACTCTATAATAATCCTTGACATCTATTTTTTTTCTACCATCACTTATATGTATAGGTCTACATATTATTTTTTGTAGGATTTGAAGTGATTTGAAGGTACAAAAGGGAATTTATAGGTAAAGGCTGTTTTGAAAGGTTTGTGGGGACTTGTTATAACTCCTCATATCTCATTATCATGTTGATTAAGCATGAAAACCCCTCTGTTAAGCTGGTCATTGTAGTCAATATTCAAAAAAATAGTGAGAAAGAAGATGACTATTTAAGTGTGATTATGAGAAGTGTGATATTGAATATTTAAGGTATATTTGATACACCAGAGGATAAAGAGTCCTTGACAAGTTATCTCACACCCTTGAAATGAATATTATTAAAAATTTACACCCCACCTAAGTGACAAGTGTCAAGATTCAAGCCAAAAATAATGATGAGTGATTGCAAACAAGTAACATAAGTGGTAAGGATAAGTTAATTAGTTGAAGGGTATATAATTACTATCACAAATAATGTTTCACTTTCTCAAGTCAAGACATATATGTCAAAGATTTATAAGGTAGTTCAAGGTATTTAAATAGAGTCATCATCAATGTAGTTTCAATAAGGACATGGATACCTCTATGCCAACTTCAATAAGGTGTCATGTTTTAAACGGACACTTATCTAAGAGGACCTCATAAAATGTTCTCTAACCGTCTTTTCTTGCATTGTAGCTAGTTTTCAAGCCTTGACACTTGGACTTGTGATCATTCAACTTCACTCTAAAATGAGTATGGCAAAGCCCTAATGGTTTTGACATCTTATTTTCCCTTTGAATAAAGTTTTGAAGTTGATTTTATCTATACAATTCTTGCCTAAGTATGTCAAGTAATTTATCTGGATGACAAGTGATGAATGTCTTTTACTTGTTGTATGTAATCAAAAATGCATCATGTTTATGAATCAATCCTAGCTTGAAGAATATAAAGCATACCTACACTTATAATTTGGAATACATTTTTTAATCAAGAGCATGACCAATATAGGGATCCACTAGACCTTATTATGATATCACTTTTCAAAATACACCATGCTAGGAAGGGTTTCAAAGCCTACAATCTAACACAATGATGAAACAACCCTAAAAGAGTCCTTAGTTTTTATATTCACTCTATTCTAATAACAAAAAATTAAATTTAATCTATTACACACAAAATATTATGGAACAAAGTGGTGGTTAGAAACAAAACAAACTGAAGAAAACATGCATATAATACATATACTCACATCAATGTATATGGAATCCTAATTCATGGAAGAGAAACATACCTACATTATCTATATAATATTACAAAGGAAAAATAAATTTAGGAATATATACCTTTTTAAGATGAACCCATTAAGCCTTAATATATCCCTTGGCCAAGGTGCTTCACAAGATATTTTTGTGGTATGTAAGGATAAAAAATATAAATCGGCTCTAGGATACACAACCTATATATGTATCCAAAAGACTTATCCATAATAAAATATTTATATCTCCAAATAAATAATGGAAACCTAAAATTTATTCCTCAAGTAGAATGGTCTATAAGTAGATGTTCATTAAGAATTATTCTTCTTCACTTCTTTATATTAAAATGGATGTAGACAAACTTGTATGTATAGGTGAATCTTTCCCTAAATCATTCTGCATATGTTAGTTATATGGGGTCAACCTAATTGAGCCTGTATGATTTTAGGAGATAATTCACTAGGTCCCAAGATATGTCAGTTGAAGGGCTAACCAAACTCCATGTGAAAAATACCCCTAAATAGTATATTCATTCAACCCTGTATAGTTTCAAAGGTTGAAGACTATATATGGTCAACTTAGTTGACCTAGTATATTAAACTGGTGAAAAGGGGTTAACGAAGGAAAAAAGAGTATAATGATGTAGAAAATTACTAGAATGGGTAAGATAAAGAAGAACAAGCTTAGGGTAAATGGTTTTAGGAGACAATTATGTATACAGAAAGTGGCAAAAGGGACAACAAAATTACAAAGCACCAATGATCTACCTACCCCTTTCCCAATGTACCCATTAATGTGTGCACTAAAATAAATTGAGACTCAATGGGTTCTTACAAGATACAAAGTGTCAGTAAATGATAAAATTTTGAAAATATTATGTGTATACACTTACTTCCATTCTGCTCTTGTATGCATTGTGTGAGTAGTATCTTTTCTTCTATCAGGTCTCATGAAGTGTATGCATGTGTTAAGTATGTTTTGAAGTGTGAGAGAGACTAGTAGTGTCTAATATAAAACCTCATTTTCACCCAGCTCTAAATATTAATATCAATCTACCTTCATGTATAAACACTTATGCTAGAATAACATTGAGTTGAGGTCAGCTTTATTAGTCTTCTTTCCTAGTGTAGATGCAAGTGTGTTTTATAGACATATATTTAGTGTATCACCTTAATTAGTTTAGGTTGATTTATGTTTACTTCTTCCCTTTTCACCCCCAATAGTGATTATACTAGTGTAGTTTGTGAGCCTAAAATATATATCAAGGGATCTATCCATTTCAAATCTAGATATCTATCTCTTTTAGTAGCTTGCCTATTTGTTGAGATAGTTCCATGTTATCCCAAATTTGAGAATGTCCACTAGGACTATATAGGGTGAAAATTTGGGATATAATATTTATATAATGCCTAGTGGGACATTAATTATAAGAAGGTTTTTCAAATTGGATGTTGGCTTTGACAATAAGGAGGCTATAATAGTCCACTTCCTACAGTATTTGGAGACTCTAACATTTAAATCTTGGTTGTAGACTAGTGTACTATTTCATGCCTAAGGTAAACAAAATATATCTCACTAAAGGCATTCTTTTTGAGTTCCAAAATCTTCCTTATTATTTATGCAAGGCAAGAATATTTTCCAATACCCATCCTTACCTAAAGAATTCCTACCTTGCTCATAAACCTATAAGAAAGATTTTGATTGGATCATTCTTTGAAAGTCCTTTAGCTATCATGGTAAGGAGCCTAAATTTTTTTTCCTTTAATGGATATAGTCCTCAAATACTTTACCACTATGACATTCCCATATCTACCCTCAAATTTGTTCCACCATACACCAATGACATTACCATTACCCCTATTGAGAATATAAGAAAAAATGCTAAATTTAGCAATTTCCATCACATCATTAAGGATAACATAAAAATTAGGTTGTTGGATATATATTTCAAATGGAAATATATTAAATGGTATAATAAATTGGCCCATGAATCTATCAACACATTGGATGATTTAGGAGATGCTTTGAGGAGAAGATTTGAAGATAAGAGTGACAACTTGTCATTGACTAAGTAGTTGAAAAATATAAAGAGAGCACCTTAAGAAGTCATTAAATACCTCAAAAAAATATTTTATAATACATGGGATATGATCCCAATCTTGGTAATACCCATATCTCACCGTGATTTCTTTTACTATCTTAAATCTTTTGATAGTGTTATTGCTATGATGATACAATTTATGGGTGGGATCACATTAACTAATGCCTATGAAGTGTCCATCAGGGATGATAATTATTCAATTAAAGATAGTAATATTTAACCAAGATTTCCCATGTCTCTATTCCCTAATTTACAAACCCTACACCTATTATTACTCCCATTCTTACACCTAAACATAAGCTTGCTGCCCTTAGCTAGCCAAGCAAATCTAATGAGGTAGAAATAATGAAATCTATGGAGAAAGGTCTCTTAGGTATCAATAGGATCATATAATAGTAATAATTAAGGCCTTTCAAAATATTCTATCAACCTAATAAATCCTACCCTAACTATCAAGGTAATGGACCACCTTTCCAAGGTCATCTTCAAGGTCAAGCACAACTAGTTAAAAGAGAGTCATATAATAGATATAATACCATGTTCCCTTTACCTCAAGAGAATTAGTGCCTAATAAAAATAACATTTCCCAAGAGCATGATGGTTATCCTTCATGGGATCAACCTCATGATCCATCTACATATGACAATAAGTCCTTTAATCAATCTTTCATGGAAAACTTGGGAACAATGCTAGTCATGAATCAAGATGGGGTACCTAATATAGAAGAGAACAATGGGAAAAGTGATCAAGTGGGGTATAAATTAGTTAATTATAAGTAATATGATTCATTTTTGTGATTTACTAAGGGAAACCAAGCAAATCTTCAAGATGTATAGCTGTAAACACAAGGGCAAAGAGGAAGGGAATTGAATAGGTTTAAAGGGTTGTTAATGTTTCATCTATGAGTGTTGAAACATCCCAAAGGGTAATTATGTCTAATAAAGTTCTAAATGAATAAGTTGATTAAATAATTTATAATGTTAGGAACTATCTCACACCTCAGAATTTTCAAGGTATAATCAATATTATTTCTATTAGTTTACAGATAAAAGTTAGTGGTTGTTTCACTAACATTGTAGAGAAGATGAAGAAGGCCCATGTGAATGTGTCAATGTGGGATAAATTTTTAATACCTTGACAAGAATACCTACTCTAATAAGAGATATCCAAAATCATTTTTTAAGCTGAATAACCTAGTGGGAAAGAGGCAGCCTTGACAAATGCCTTGAAGCCTAGTGAGAGATAGCCAAACAAAGTTTAAAAGGTAGATAAACTTATTACATTCTATATACATCATCATTGGAGATGTTTTGGTACACAATTATCTTATTGATAGTGGATATACTACTTGTGTCATGCCCAAACAAGTAGATGATAAGTTGAACTTGAAATATGAGCCTCATTCTAAAGGAGTGCTACAACTAGATGGGTAAGCTACCAAGACCATTCGCATAATCAAAGATTTACAAATTGTTCTCCCTGCTTATCATACTTTCACCATTTATTAATATTTTGTGGTTGTGGATGCACCACCTAATTTTTTAGTTTATTTTAAATAGATTTTACTGCTAATATTAGAGGTTATTTAACTTTAGATTGGACCTTGATGGCATTTAGGACTAGGTATAGTATAAGGGTGTCAATCAAATATGCACCTCTATCTAAATTTCATGTAGATCCATATGTGTCTTATATATAATATGAATTTCAATGTAATTGAAAAAGAATATCATCTTTGTGATCATGAACCTATAACACTTCTTGATGGTGTATCTGGCTTGCACCTTAATGAATGGGGAGCTGAGTAGTATGGATTTGAAGAAAATTATCTTGGTACTTACATCTTCCATGAGGAATGTGATGGAGCTCTTGAGGTAGATTTTTATGACACTCTAGAAAATGTTACATGGAGAAACTATCTTTTACACATGGATGATGATGATCATATCCAATCTATGATAAAACATGAAAGTCCTAGTGAGTAGTCAATTTTTCTTTCCAAAGAAGATAAAATTCATGAGAATGAATCTCATGAAGAGGTGGATGATATGTGGTAATAATTTAATGCCATAGTGCAAGAATTTGAGGAGGTAAGTATGTTTTTAACTCTTTAAAAATAATATAGACCTAATGATGAGATAAACCATGTGTTTGATGAGCATAAGAAAGAGATTGAGGTCACCAAGCAAGAAACAACCTTGGAAGATCATGAAGTGTTTGAAGAGCACAAAGAAGACACCCTATATGAATTCCAATATAAAAAATGTCATGTTCTATATGAATTTAAATTGGATAAGGTTGTGATCATTCCCAATAATTATATTGAGGATTTCCAAGTAGACATGACAAAGTAAAAAAAAGTTTAAAAGTCATACAAACCTCTAAATGAGATATATAGAGTATTCATGATATATCCAAGTGATACTCTTGCAGTCAACAGAGTATCCAATAATAGTAATTCATTTGAATATATACATAAGCAAGTGTTAATTGAAAATTATGCATCATTTGAGGGTTTTTTTTCATGGATTAGAAGTGATGCAAGAAGCATTTTATTTAACCCTGGTTAAATCAATGAAGATTTGTCTTTCACATCAAGTGTTTTGAGGTCTTACACATTGTTGAACATTTTAATCACAAATCAAAATGGGTCAACCCCCTATAGATAAAATATTATATATGGGTCTAATGTGATTTATTAAAGGTGTTTCATGTTTCATTTTATGTGATTTAAAATTATATTAGCCTTAGTCATGGTCTGATTAGATCCTTATGTAATCTTATGTCCTTTAGGGCTCATAAATGGGAATTAAATGTAAGTGGTATGATTTTATATGAAATAAAAGTGATCTAAAACTTAGTCCAACATATAATGTTTTATTCTCTTTAGATATGTTAGTTTATAACTCAAAACTTGTGGGTGATAACTAAAACTCAATAAAATAATTAGAAAATATGGAGTTTCACAAGGTGTATGACCTAAAAGAGAGAATGGCATGTGGGATGATCTCATGTTATGTATATTAAACTTTTTAAAAATCAATTCCACACTTTACATGCTTTGAAAGTGCCAAAAAGGGTAAAAAAACCATTCTGCTCTCCCATCACTCCACCATGCACATGAAACTAGTCAACAAGCTTTTGGTTAGTGTGCCTATTTGTAAAAATTATAGATCAAATGAATTTTCAGAGTGATATTAAAAATTTTAAAACTCATTTTCATGTTTGGAGTGAAGATAATGGTGTCTTATTCTTTATGAACCATCTCTAACAAGTTGACTATATTTTTTTGCTCACTATTTCCCATAACCTATAGGTTTTATTCTTGTTTGAACTATTCCATATATCTCAATTGGCGATGTTACCTATAGATTATTTTTATTATCTCCTTTCATGTTCCCCATGCTCATTTTCATTTTTTAAATTATTTTTATAGACAAAACAAATCAAGTTATAGAAATGTGTCACCATGTGAGATCACAGTCAGGTTTCATCACTTACAAAATGTTTGTTTCTCTAAAAGGACTTCAAATGATTTTAATGTGATTTATTTCATGTTTCTATGCCATAAAAATCACCTTACCTCCATGTTTAATCGTAAAATAATAGAGCTTAATCCAACACTTAGTCATATTAAGCTCACAATCAACTTTTTGCTTGCCCTTAGCTACAATCATGATGTTTTGATCTATGATCACTTTTATATAGGATCAATAGAGAGTACAAAATATGTTTGGCATATTACTATTATATGAATAGTCATATTGGACCCTCCCAATAGCACAAAATGTCTATGATAGAAGTCATATGCATCATGTACATTTAATAAGCCATGAATATCTATTTATAGGTGCCATGGAGAAGTCACATTGAAAACCAAGGCAATTGATCTTGTTTTAGGTCTTCTAGTGTTATAGATTCCATTTGGAGAATAGGAACTTGTTTAATGTCGATGCATTATACACATGTTTCATGTTTTTTAACACTCATTAACTGGCCTAGAGTTTCCATCAATACATATAGGGGTATTGAAAACATTGAGTTAAGTTTTAGGACTTGACTCAAACCTATAAAGGTTGTAAGAATACATTAAGATTCTTTGGGAGGATCCAAACCTCATTTAACTCATATATTATGCATATTTCCAACTAGTTTACTCTCACTACTTATACACATGCAAAATTTTACCTACAAGTGGTACCACAAAGAGATTAGGTATCATATAGGAGTGTTGAATCATTTGGTGGAACCCTTATTTAAGTATTATAATGTTGTAGAGATCATAACATACACATTTGGATTGCTAGGTTGGTAATAAAGATGATAATTTACCTTTAGAGGTGAAGTGATTATGTTCAGGGACCATTTCTCTAAAAAACAAAAATAGAGCACCTAGTCATTTTGGTGAGATCATATGACAAGGTTACCAGGGGTACTAACCAATCCAAATGTATTCATACTATAGCCATATCATAGGATTCCATCTTAGAATACAAATAGGGTAATTTAGTAATTTTTATTTCTTACTATAAAGGCCCAAAGATACACCTTTGACCATTGAATTTAGACAATGACATTATATACACCTTAAATTGGTCAATTAGCCACAGATATCATTTATTTTCACAATCCTCCTCATAGGAGACTCTGACTAGAGAATACAAGCCTTGTTCACACTAACCATGTTTTTTTTTTTCTTATATTGGTCTTGTTTCTTGCATTTGTCACCTTTTTATTATCTCAATCAATTGATCTATACCCACATAGACCTCTAGACTTGGCCTATTTTAGTCCCAACCTATTTTTCTTAGTCATGGAAAACACAAATCTAATGGACTATAGTTCCTGATGCTCCTATCCTCCTCGACACTGTTTTCCATGGTAATTTTTCCTTGCTTAATAGGTCTCAAACCCTTCTTCACCCCTCCCTTAAGTTTTATTTATCTTTTTAATGATGGATGGCATGAATAAAGATCCCAAATTTAAAATAAAGAGTATCCTATATAAAGGGCTTCACATGGCATTTTATATCTATCACTTACTACTTTTTCACACTAAATAATTAAAATAAGTCAATAATATAGCTCCAAATTCTACATCACACATATATTTGCATGCTTGATTAAGGAAAGGCCTAGGTGAAAGTTCATTCTTACATCTACCATGTGCATTGATTATGTACATTATCTAAGGGATACTAAATTTGATCTGGAACCCTAGCTTGAGGGTTAATGTAAGCAATTATCAGGATAGTAGGGGTTCTAAATCATGTGATTATACTTCCCCTAACCTAGTTTTTTCCCTTTTGGCTTTTGATATATTTGATGTTTCATGTGTGTAGGTATACATAAGGTTTAAGAATAAAATAGGTCATATAGTTGCATAGATAGTTGATCATGAAGAAACAAGGACATCTATAAGACCTTGAAATTAGATCGTACTAGAATCTAGAATCAAAATCAAAATGGACAACAGTGCGAAAATTAGAGAATAGTGACAAATGCTCTTATTCAAACAATAGTGATGGGGGCTCTTGTCCACACAATAGTGATATACACTCTTGTCTAAACTCAATGCTCCTATCTAGATAAATTTTGATTTTATATCTAGAAATTAATGCTTATTCCTAATTGTTCCTGACTATTTAAAAACCCACAGATGACTATTTTGCCTAGATAAGTCATTTTTTCCCCATGTAGTTAATTTGGTCAAATTCATATAAATATATGGTTTACTACACTTGATTGTATTTTAACCCTTAATCCAATCCATTTATTCTTTAAAAATTAACCTTAGTTTCCCAAACACAATAAAACATTTAGTGAACCTAACTTACTTCGAACAAATCTCAAACCTTAGGAACCCCTAGGGTTTTCCTTCATATTTTTGTGTAAAAATTCAATTTCAAAATCCTAATTTTTGTATATTTATTTTATTCAAATTTATCTTATAATTAAAATAATTTAAAAAATTTAAAACTCCAACCTAAAACCCTAGATTTCCAAACTATGTCCTCAAACCCCAAGCCTTCCTCCCTTACAATTTTTAGATAAAATTTTTGGAATTTTTGGAAATTGTTTGGAGTGTCAAAAATATTTTAAAAATCCCTATGTTAGTAGTAATTCCTTCATTTATTTTCTTAATTGTACTTTTACATATTCTCTTTGGTGAAATCAATAAAATGGCCACTAAGGCACTTCTTCCCTCGCATCTTATAGATAAATTTCTAACTTTTTCTCATAATTATGACAATGAATGGAAAAATTTGCAAAATTGAACATTAGCCAAAAATGAGGAAAATGATTTCATTTATAATGAATAAAATTGCTATTACTTTAATGAGAAATATTATGATGCATATGAAAGTGATAGTGAAGAAAAAGTAGATGCATATTCTTCTCTCAAACCTATCTCTTTTCTTCCCTCTTCCAAAGAAAATAATTTTGATAGATGGGAAAGTTAATTTTCACCTCATTATCCTATGCACATTACATCAAATGTACAAATTAATAATGCAATTCGAAGTGAACCTCTCATTGGTGATAATTTGTTTGCATTTGAACCTAGTTTCTCCCTTTCTTTTGTTACTTCTATGTTTAAATTACAACATAAAAAAAATATAATCAAATTTCCAATGCATAGTTTAAATGATCCATCTCATGTTCTTAACTCTACTTTTTCATATCAAACAATGATAAAATAATGTCTAAATGATAACTCTCTTACTCTTACTTCTCATATTACAAATGAAAATAATGTATGCACTCCATTAAAGGATAACATAGATGCACATAGTGTTCCAATTTCACATGAAAGATTATTGCATATTATAAAATAATTAACATCTTATAATACCCCTCTCCCTTATGATAATGAAAGTGATAATGAATATGAGAATTAATACGATAATTAGATTTAATATGAAAGTGATACTTCTACTTATCCTCTTTCAAATGAACAAAATTTTGATTGTGATAATGCATGGAATAATGATGACTATTATGCATATAGTGAATAAGAAAATGAAACTCTTATATCACTCCTCTCAAATATAATGCATTAAAAAATGTTGCTCATACTTTTATGCATGATTCTATTTTAAATGATGCACATGTAAATGACAAAATCACATCTTTTATTTAATTAGAACGCGATTCACTAAATATTAAAGATACCAATAAGTCTCCCAAGCCACCCCATACTATATTAGCACCTATTTCTCACTCTCCACCAAAAGAGAATGGTATCCCACATCCCTCTACTAAGGTCCAAGTTAACATTCCTCCAAAGGTTCATGTGAGCACACCCCTTCTCTATGATCTAATTATTAAATGTAACATTCCCATGGATTAAAAAAATGAACAAATTCAATGTTTAAATGAAATAATTCAATATACTAATATACCATCCCAAGAGATTATTTATTTGATGCATGCAGTTGGTGAATTACAACACCAATTACATCTCCTTACTTTGGAAAACAAGGCTTATAAGTCTTGGATGGATTCCAATGACTTGTATGGTAACCCTCTTTTGAAGACATTTGTCAAAGCTTCATTGCCTAAACACTTATATATACCATCATTGCCTCAATTTGATGGAACTATAAATTCATTTGTACACATTAAAGCCTTTCAAAAATATTTACCATCTCATGTGTGTCCTTTGATTCTACTTGAGTTGTTTCAACAGAAATTAGTGGGTAATGCATAGAATTGGTTATTTCATCTACTCTCTATTGGTTCATTGCATACCTATGATGATTTAGAAGAGAAATTTCTTAGATATTGAATATAAAACATAAGCCCTCATGTTACATATGAGAAACTTGTCGCATTGCATCAAAATCCTTTAAAGCCAGTTAGTGATTACATTTTATAATTTAAGACTTGCATATTATGCTTGATTTATAAACCAATAGATTTAGAGGTTAAACATATATATATTAAAGAGATTCACCAACCCCTCCTAGAGCATATATTATATTATACAGAGTCCTCTTTTAGGCACTTATGTTATATAATATTATCCTTGGAGAAGAAATTGGGATTGATTGAGTTAGATTTAGTTAATTGACTTACTCTAGATTTCATAGCATTACCTCCATCTACAAATATTAACACATGACATCCACAATGTCCTATAAAATATAGGATACCACATCTAGAAAAATAACTATTTAAGAATAGAGAGTCAGTTTCTAGAGTGCCACTTATGGTATGCACTATAGAGAATAGCAGTAAGGTACCACTAAAATTTGATTTAAAATGGGATAGCCCCTATGTCATATTATCATCACTACTAGATAGGAGGTTAATCAAATTTCCTTATACTCATCATCAAGATCCACATGTATTACACAAATAGCCACATCACCCCTTTTGTAACTATCATCGTATCTATGGACACAAAGACAATGATTGTTATAGACATATGGATTGTATTAATAGATGTGTTGATAACAAAATCATATAATTCACACTGGGGAGACTGAGATATCCTCCATCATGGATCCATAGACCTCATTCCTCCATACTTGAGTCATCCCAAGACATTCCTTCATAGGAATGATTGGTTACTCATCATGAGATTAATGTAGTTTCTAGGATAGAGCCTCATAGGAGATCTCCTATCCCACTTACTCAAAGGGTTTGGAGACTAGTACAACAAGAACAACATACATCTAGAAGTTTAGTATATGGAGTACATAATTTAGTTACATATACACATCCAACATAGTCATAGGCACTGCAACAAAGTTTTTAGGGTCCTATCTCATGTAGTAACCTATTATGGTTAAGATTAGATGAACCCACATCACAGAGTACTATTATAGATAGATATTCACTACAATTGAGTTTTTAGGGACCTATTTCACATCAAAACCCACTATGATTGAGAATAGATGAGCCCCCATCAAATGTTATAATTCTATCTCAATCTATTTCTCAGTCATATGCATCACAAGAGAGGCCATAAGGTGTTATTTCACATAACAATCCTCTATGATTGTAGATAGATGGGCCTCCTTCACATCACATAATTTTAGTGTTGTATCCATTGAGGTTATATCTTAAAAATTATCCACATACAACTATAATTAGTGCACTATTAATAACATTAAATAGATGGCATGTTCCTACATAGCATGATTTGTATGGCCACTTATTTAGTTGGCCATTAGGGTTTAGATAGTGATACAACAACCATGGGGTTGATATGCCCAGAGTGATACTTACATCCCCTTCTACTAATAACTATAAATCCTAGTTCCAAATAACCATCCCTAGCCAAACCAAACTATCCAAATATTGATATTACTAATATCCTATTTTACCAATCTTAAGCCAGTTCCCTTTATCAAATCAATTTTCCAATTATAAAACAACAAAAACTAGCATCACACTTAAATCTATTAATAACAATAAAATCACATCCCAAATACCATTTTACCAAACATATGCAACCTCAAGATCTATGCCAAATCAAGTATTTCTAATCAACCATTTACAAAAAATATACTAATCTACTCCAAATTTCATAACATAATATGCATGAGTCAAAATTAAACAAGTATCCATATAGGTATATACACACACACACACACATATACATATATATATGTATGTATGTATATATATATATATGTATGTATGTATGTATATAATGAGTTTTTAATACATATACATTGATATCAAGTATAATGAGTCATGAATGGGCATCAAGCCCTCACTCTTAGTCTCACTCTCTCCACCAGTTATAGTCCCATAATCTACCCTAGTACCTGATGGACTCACACCTCCTCAAGATATTGCATGCCTCTTGTGATGACTCTCTCACTCTAGTAGCTAACCATGATCCTCACACAAGTCTGAATATCATCTATGAAGATCTATATACTCATCTATAATCCTCATAATAATAGATAAAAAATTAGGTGGGGGCATCCTCTAGCTATCCAACTTAGCTCTCAGCTCATCTGTCTCTCCTACTACCCTAACATATGTAGTTATTGATTTAACATCCCTATCAAATAGATGGGCATGAATACTAGCCATGACCATCACATTCTCTATCAATACCTCCTCTAATACATCATCAAGTATATGTCATATGAGGTCTTAGAGTGTTAACTTAATCACTTTCTCCTAATAATCATCATCTCCACCTCCTAACCCAACCTGTGCTCCATCCAAAGCACATCTTACTTCACATATGCACAAAATATGACACTATGTTAACTATATACTTTGAAATAAAAATAAAACACAAATTTATACATAGTTCAAATGTAATCACTACTTACCTCCCATCATCTAGATTGGCTTAGAATTATCATACTCTAGAGCATCCCGTACATAAATAGGGTATAATAGAGCCCACTATGTAGTATATGCATATATGAATCCAGTGTCATCCACATCCAAAATATTTATGAACCCATCCCTCACATCTAAATCTAATGGTGTGAGCTCAACCTTAGTAGGCCTCACATGAGCTCCTATCCTTGTGGATGTTTACACACTTCTCACCCATACACATGTTATTGGGGGCACATAATGTGGTTCCCCAAGCTATCTAGTAACATGTTCATACTAAAAGTGCTCATATACTCCAACCTAATGGTCATGTATCCAAAAACTAACACTCATGTATCATAGCTATAATCCATCCTCTACTCACCCAAGAAATACTCTATAAGTCCTCTATATGATGTTTCCAACCACTGATATATCTAAAACCCACTTATAATGGTCCATCCCATGAGATCGGATAGCCACTGTACTCATCCACCACTCCCCAAATGGATATGGAGGTACCCAATCTACCCTCGATAATATAATCATCCACATAACTACTATGTGCTCATATGACCAACAATATAATAAGGTTGCCACACTCACCCCACCATTGAATGAATCCTACGTAAACCTGTAGAGGTCCCTATATAGGTGGGCTATCATAGTCCTCCCCCAAAATAATATAATGCCATATACCTCCACACTACACATAATCCTATACATCATGTATGTAATAGAGACTTTATTCACATCCATAATAACAAAAGATGCCAAAAAACAACTAACCACTTCTATAATTATAAAATAATAGATTACACAATGACTGATAGTAGTACATCATTGTCACTACCTCTCTAATGTGTACCCAAGGGCATACTAGCAAAGTACAAAGATTCATTGTCAATCACATTGACATCCATGACATCTTGTATCATCACTCATTGCCCACTAACTAGTAAATGTAGTATATGATACACATCCTCTAAATTCATAGTCATCTCCCTTGTAAGAAGATAAAAAGTACATATATCTTCATTCCACCTCTCACATAAGGTGGCAATCAGATATCAGTCCCAATGTACTATACCTAGGTCACACACATGACCCAACCCCACCATATCCATATCCACACTCTCATCAATAGGTAATTATAACAACCTTAATGTCTCCATCACTCAACCCTTACTAAAATCTCTCATCCACACTTAGCCCTACATCAATAGAAACAAAATATCTATATATCAATAATACCAAGTTGAAATCCAAACTAGAACAATAATAAATAGTAAATTAACATCATAGAAAATCATTACTCTTAGACAATAGCATTGTAGTAAAGATAGTAGCACTAAATAGGATCAACCCAAAAGGATAAGAGCATTGGAGCCCTAGAAAGGAGCACTGTATAATAGGACAGGATCATCAAAAATAGAAAAAACTTCTTAAGCTATTTTAAAGTCCTAAAAAACACAAAAATAGGCCTAAAAGGTGAAAAAACAAAGAATTTGAGCTGATTACCAAGGTCACATTGCCACCAGCCTAAACCTAGGCTACCAACTACTCAAACTAATTCATAATAGGTGATCATCTCCTCAACATTTTTCATTCTCCAAAGCTCAAAATCTTAACCTATTCAATGCACAAATGAATCAAGAATCAATCCAATTTCCTATACTAACCAACTTTTTTGTTCAAAATGAAATACCATATTGCCCATAACTCAAACCTTGTAACTCCATTTTTCATACCATTTCCTTCCATAGAATCATGAAAATGATACCTTCGATATCAATCAAGCTTTGCTCTCTTACTACCTTATTTTCCTACTATGATGTAAATATTTGTGTATTTCTCCTATACCCAGACACACACCTTGGTCATCACCAATAAAAATGTGTTCCACTCTCAACAACATAATCTAATCAAAAAACATTTCAATTTATTGACAACATACCAACCTTGTTTTTATTACTATGTTACTCATCATCACTTTTGGCTTGACCTCCTCTATCACAAATTTTGTCCCTCTCCCCAAAAAGGGGGTATCATTCATACTATTCCTATTTTTACACTTACCCAACATAACCATCCACTCTCATAAGTGGATACACCATGGTTATTACACATAAAACATTCAGATTATCAGATTCAGCTTAGATTGGTCAAGATATACATTGACTTAGATTATATGGGTCACTCAACATTACTCAAGACATTCAGAGGGATATACCTTTAGTTTATAGATACACAAACTATTATGATACAATGGTTAAAATTATATAGATTCATAGTGATTTTGATATAGATACATAGATTATTCAGATATAATGGTTCAAATTATATGGATTCAAAGTGATTTTTATATAGATACAAACTTAGATATCATATTTGGGGGCATGTACATGCTACACATTTCACACATATGTCTTCATATAGCATGACACAATTATCAAATCAAATAGTAGACTATAGCATAATATGGATCATAGTGTTTCAATATCCCATTTTGCACATGAGGCATGGAAAGATATATCATATCACATATGGTTATATAAATTACTAGATTATGTAGATGCATCACTCACATACCAGACTTGGGGGCATGGAATAGATGTTCATGTTCTTCATCACTTAGGATTATACAAATGTATTCATAAGACATGTCATTCTCTTCTTGCACATTAAACATATTTTTAGATTATAACCAGTTATACCTAGGTTATCACTAGGTTGGACCATATAACCATATACAATGGTTGTTCCATTGTATTACTCACATCTATATTACATGAGTTTATGTGAGATATAGGATAGACATTAGTTTTGAGTGTCTGAGCACTTCTCAATTCTAGTTCAAATATTTAGAGTGGGGGCATGACAAAAAATTTCTATTCACAAAGATTACATGAGTTTGTATAGGATAGAGGATAAACATTATTTTTGGGCCTCTGAGCACTTCTCAATTCTAGTTTAGATATTCAGAGTGGGGGCATGATATATTTTTCTCTTCACAACATAAAAATTTTATACATACATTTATATTACATGATTTTATGTGGGAAAAATGATAGACATTGGTTTTTGGGCCTCCAAACATTCCTCATATTTAGTTAGATTCAACATAGGGGGCAAGCATTTCCCTCCTTCTCCATGATATATGGATTCTGCATTTAGATTTAGTATAAGGGGCATCCACTCCATGGATTCCTTCTCTCTCCAAGCACTATTCGTCTCTCCATCCACTTCCCTAGCCTAAAAGTGAGTTGGACCTTTGCAAAAATTCACCTCCATGCAAGTATGTTCAAGTACACATTCTCTTTTTATTTCTTTTACTCTAGTATTTCATTTCATTACATCACTAGAATAAAAGGGGGAAAATGTATACACCCTAAATTGGTCAAGCAACCACACATATCATATATTTTCATAGTCCTTTTCATAAGAGACTTTGATTGGAGAATACAAGCCTCATTCACACTATCCATGTCTCTATTTTGCTTTTCTTGGTCTTTTCTCTCACTTTTGCCACCTTTCCATTATTTTATTCAACTGATATATACCCTTAGAGATCCCTTGAATTGGCATGTGCTAGTCCCAACCCATTTTTATTAGTCCTAGATAATATAATTATTGTGGAATATAGAACCTGGTACTCCTATCTTATTACCTAATGGGTTATGAACCCTTCTTAGCCCCTACCTTAAGTTTTATTAATATTTTTTTTATTTTGGCTAGAATGAATAAAGCTCCTAAATTAAAAATAAAGGGTATCTTATATAAAGGAATTAAAAAGGCATTTTATATCTAGAAATTACTACTTTGGCACACTAAATAATTAAAATTAGTTAATAATATAGCTCAAAATTCTACATCACACATAGATTTGCATGCTTGATCAAAGAATGGCCTAGGTGAAAGTTCATTATGACATCTAACATACATGTTTATTATGAATGTTCCCTAAGGGATAACTACATTTTATTTGAGACCCTAGCTTGAGGGTTAATGTAGGTAATGACTAGGACATCAAGTGTTCTAGATCATGTGATCATACTTCCCCTAACCTAATTTTTTCCCTTTTGGCTTTTGATATATTTGTTATTTTGTGTGTGCAGGTAGACATAGGGTTTGAGAATAAAATAGGTCATATAATGGCATCGATAGGTGATCAAAAATAAATAAGGACACATATAGGACCCCAAAATCAGACCACACTGGAATATAAAATAAAAAATTGAAATAGACAATAACACCAAAATCAGATAATAGTGACGAATTCTCTTATCCAAATAATATGAAGGGAAATCCTATCTAGAAATAGTGATGGGTGCTCCTATCCAAACTCAAAAACATTATCTAGAGAAAATTTGAGTTGTATATGTAGAAATGAATCCTTATTCTTGATTATTCTTGACTATTTTGTACTATTCCAGAACGTACAAATGATTGTTTTGCCTAAATAAGTCATTTATTTTCCACATGTAATTAATTTGGAAAAATTGGTATAAATTTGTGTTTTACTACACTTGACTATATTTTACCTCTTAATCCATCCCATTTATTGTTTATAAACTAGCCCTATTTTCCCAAACATAATAAAATAAACATCTATAGGATTTGAGCTATAAAGAGACCTCTTCATGCAAGTTTATAACATTGGACCATATAACTATGATTGAATGGTTATATATGGTTGAGAAAAAAAATTATGATCAAAAGGTCATTTAAATAGGATGATATACTACTTTTTTGTCCCCATATACATCTATAGGTGTCTCTCGCTTGAGATGTTGATATACAGTCGACTGTGAAATCCCATAGATACATAGTACAAGTTTTGACATGGAAATATATGAAAATAAAGGCATATATCAGCTAAAAATTGATTCATAAGAACTCATATGGTTCATATGAATTATATTACATATGTTTCAAGGATAAAGGTCACCTACAGGGGCCTATTTAGCCAACTATAGCTGACTATGAGAGGCAGAGAGCAAAAGGATTAGGGTTCTTGATGTGGGTATAGTATAATAATTAAAAAAATGGGTAAAAATCATTTAAAATGATATTTTAAGGCTTAAATAGGGATTATGAAATTTTTTCAAAGTCTAATCCATCTAAGGTCACCTACAAGTGTCTCTCTCAAATATGAAACATAGTTAACAACCTAGTCAAGTTGAAAAGTAAAGCATGTGTGAGAGGGCATATAGAGGATTGGATTAATTAATTAACTTGGAATTTTTTTTTTGAGGTTTATATATCAGTTATATACCATAATAAAACACAAATTATGTATATAAATGGTTATTCAAGGCAATACATAGTCCATAGTAAAAACCCTATAGATAGTCAATTGAGTCTTAAGTCCTTTCTAGGTTTTGGTGATTTTAGGGGGGATAATGATATGAAAAAGGGCCAATTTTTTATGTTAATTTTATAATATACTTAAATACTTATTTTTTCAAGGGAAATAGGGTAAATACCCTCTATTTTATCTTAGATAAAGGGTACTCCCATAGCATGTAAATTGGCAAATTTTGAAGAAAAAAGAGATGCAAAAGACTAAAGACTATTATAAACTTTCAGGAATGTTTATAAGTATGTGTAATAAATGTAAAAACATATATGATAATTCAAATTTTTCATATTCCCAACATGATATCCTAAACCCTCAAGAATGTAGATAAGCCTACTTGGCTTGGTTTAGGCCTAAAGCCCAAACTGGGGGTCAATGCCATTTTAAACATTAGGATAAAATTATAGTACTTTGGATCATGTTAATATAGTAATATGGGATGTTTTGGAACTATTGGTACATAAATAAGTTCAAAATAAGGCCACTTTTGGCTCAAGGATAACTCAGGTCGATGTAGAATGACACACAAAACTTGAGAAGCCTATTTAGGAAGATCATATCTTCTTAGAGAGTGTGCATGGAGGTCTAAGGAGTTTTGGGAGGTTGAAATGGGTATTTATAATTTATATTATGTTTTTTTTTTTAATTCTCATGTCATATCTCTATGAACAAAGATTAAGATCAAAATGAACCTAAACCCTTACAAAACCTTAAATAATGACCTGACTAGAAAATAAGGATGGATATTTAGCATGAAAGTATTTAAACCTTATATGGGACTCTCGAGAGACCCTTCTCATCCATTTGAGGTGTTCCCTGGTTATATAAACAAGGGGAAAATGAGGTTTTATTGACTATTTGTGGTGTTTTATAGGATATAGGGGGTTTAAAAGGATAAAACAAACTTTAGTGGAAATATTGGGACTTTTAATAACTCACCATGAACATTTAATGCATCATAAAAACACATAAGTGTTTGTATAGATGCCTTCATCTTAACCAATCAAACTGGCAAAATGAAAAAGATAGTGAGAAGTGTGAAAACATCAATTAAGAGCCTATTTAAGATGTACCTAATAAATATAAGGACATTTAAGGTCTTTCCAAGTGTAATTAACTCCTTGTATGGATTTTCATGGAAACTTTAAGCTAATTTTGAGGCCAAGTGTGAGGGGTGAGTGGAAGAGGAGTTTCTTTTACTACAGGTAGTGATGGATCACTTCTAAAAGAATATATATGATTAGGGATGAAACAAATACATGATTTATCATGTTTAAAACCCTTACCTCTTATTTAAATGGTGAGATATATTCCTAGTTAATTATGGGATATTCCAAAGGGGATATATGACTTGAAGGGCCATTTATCCTACCAAACCTTACATTTTATTTATCATAGTTAATTATTCTACATATTTAACTCCTCTTAACATGAAAAGTGTTATTATGACTCTTAGATCTCTCTTTTCCCACTTCTCTTTCAGGTTCTATAAGTAGCTACCATTTTTGACATTGTAATCTAATACCACACCTAGTATGGCAAAGCCATATTGGTTTGATGTCATATTTTGACTTATAATAATTAAATTAATCTTATTTTGAGTTTAATAATATATTTTTTGAGTGTGTAAAGTTATGAATGGTTAATTTCAATGATTTTATCCTTACTTTTCCTTGTCCTTTCATGCCTTCTGTAATAGGATCTCATTCTAATAGGTCATATAGAGTGTAGTCAAGTGCATTAGGCTTCCCTCAAGTGTATTTTTTTTCTTGGATTATGAAATTTTCCTTCTAATTCATTTTCCTTGTGTTACTTCATACATCTCACCACTATATTGAAATACTCCTGTTAGAATCATTTAAGACTTTGTGACTTGTTTATTTGCCTTGTTTATTAGTGAATGAAATATGATGGTCTTGTGTAAAACATATTGGTATATCACCCCCTAATATTAGGTTTATTTAATTTAAACTCTAACTCTTTTCCTCACAAGCACATCTTAGTTTAAGTGATAAGCATTTCAAGATACATTCATGGAGCTTATCCCTTAAAAATAGAGACTCACTTCCACTATAGATACACCCACATAATTGGAAGTGTTTCCATGTTGCCAAACTATTGAAGAGGCTTGAACAAGATATTATAGGGTGAAATATTTGGTGACAATAGTTATATCATGATTATTAGGATCATTGTCTTCAAGACAACTTGTCAAGGTGAATTCTAGTCTTGATAACATTAACTACAAATTGGTGTGCTACTTAGCATTTGGTGACTCCATCAAGGTAAAATATAGTTAAAGGCCATTTTTTTGACATAATATTGTTATAATAATTCATTATTCTCACTAGGTCATCATCTAGCAGAGTGTTTAACCCCATTAATCGACCTATTCAACCCAAACATCCTCTTGAATATCAATATCCTCATCCTATCTACCCTTCAGAGATCAAGAGGATTTTTCTAGCCAAGGAAGCCAAGAGAGTGAATAGGTTGAATAAATTAAAGATCTTAAATAATACATGGCTATACCTCATGCTTTTCATACATTCAATATTTAAAATCTAACTCAACTTCAAGCATATGATGCCATCCCTCCTAATGCCACAAAAGGTGTACCCCTATTTATTGGTAAGAGTCATGTTACACCTAGTGAACATATTAGGGATATCTCCAACTTTTGTAGCTTCCATTATATCACTCAAGAGAGCATTTCCATTAGAATACTTTCCATGTCCCTTAGAGGGAAATCACTTGATTGGTATAGGACTCTAGAAGGTGGATGCATCACATTATGGGATCATTTTGGATGTTATTGACCTCAATATTTAGAAATGAAAGTGATCATGCCTCTCTCATACATCATATTAATATGATAAAAATAAGATCCAAAGAAATAATGGATGACTTCAATGAGAGGTTTCAAAAGACTTGAAATATATTGCCTCCTCCTATGAGGTCTCCTCCTAGTTTTATGTTCCCTACTTAATTGAGAGCCATCGGTACTAAAATTGGTAGCATGCTTCAATCCATGGGGGGTTTCATTCTTCCCAAAGTGTATGAACTTGCTATCAAAGTTGAGAATGGTCTCATACAAGATAGAAGGTTTCCTCTTAAGGTATCTATACCTCCATTATATCATACTTATCTTAATAATATAGATGTGGCCCAAATACCTAATGTCAATGTCAAACCTAAAGATGCTCCTAAGAAGGTGTATAATGTCATGGATAAATATGTATAAATTCAAATTCTAAGAGCTCAGCTTAGGCAAGCTAATATGTAACTTGGTGCCTATCAAAATTTATATCCTTATCAATAAAAATTTGGTCATCAATATGGTAGAGGAATAAGTCAATGGCAACCTAACTCCAATAGGCATACCAATGTGTACAATCCTAACTCAACCACCAATGTAAGGGAGATGGTATTGGTGCATAAAAATTTGGTGCAAGGAAAGAATTAGAAATAAGGCCAATTCATGGATGTTAATGAAGGTGGAGGGAAATATATATTTTCTCAAGGAGGAGTTACTCCAATCCTATCAGATAATGATGAATTCATGATGCAAACAAATGAAGGTGGACAACCATAGGGAGAGATCTTCACCAAATTTTTAGTTTAGGATAATTTTGTGCTCAATCAAGGATCCTCTATTAAAAAAAATAAAATATTCAAGAGGATGTATCTAGGAGTTGATAATATCATTACTAAAATCTCATCCAATCCTACTTTAAGGTATCCAATCGTGGTAGCTCCAAAATATCTTATACCTCCTTCAAGTAAAAATCTAGTAAATTCTGCTCAAGGTGTCTCAACAACTCAAGTTTCAAGCAAATATTTACTTATAACGACTCAAGAAAATGTGAGCTGTAATTAATCTACATAGTGTATTCCTTTAAAATTTCCAAAGCATCAATATCTTTGTAGGATATCCTTCATATGCCTAGCCAGAAAGAGTTATTACAAAAATAATTGTTTACTACTCTTAATAGTCCTTCACTTCTATGTTAAAATCATAGTCATATTTTCCTTGAAATTTTCCCTAATACCATTGTTAAATCATATACTAAGGCTAAGAAAACTCTACCATTTTACCTCACTCTCATTATGGTTGACAAGTTGGTACACAATTGCATAGTTGATAGTGGATCTTTTGCTTTAGTCATGTTTAAGGTTGTAGATGATAAGTCAGGCCTAAAATATGAGCCACATATAAAATGAGTCCTAAAATTATATGGTACACTTAATAATACAATATGAATGGTTAAAAACTTGAAGGTTTTCTTGTATGATTATCCTATTTTTCTTATCTTACAAAACATAGTTTTTGATCTCCCAACTGACTTTACAGTCTACCTTTCAAGAGATTTTATAGCTAAGATAGGTGGATATCTCTTAGTTGATTGGTCCTTCTTATATTTTAGAAAAAGGTATGGGACCAAGGTGAAAATTAGGACACATCCTCTTGTAAGGTTTCATATTGAGCCTTACGTTGAAACAAGTCTAATTTGAATTGTAAGGTACATGAAAAAAAAAGTATATTATAGATGATGGCACTTATTCCAAGATTGAAGGAATTTCAGATTTGTTTCTTTATGAATATGGTACTAACACTTATGACCATTAATGAATAAATGAGGTAACATCCTCCATGAGTTGAATTTGAATTTAAGTTTGTTAACTTGTTATTTTAGGCTAAATTTAAAAGTTAGATAGAAAAAACTTTTAGGGGGTAAGAAATGGGGTGGGGTAGGTTTAGGTGAATTTGGGAGGGATTTGGGGGTAATTTTTAGGGAAAAAATCAAAAGTGGGATATGGATTGTTTATCCCTAGGGCTGAACTAACCATCGATGTCAGTAGGGTTCACTAACATTAGTCAACATGGTATCGATGTTGGTAGGGTCCATTGACATCGATCAATGCCAAGTGTTGATATTGGCATATAAGATTGACATTGATGACCTTAAAAGACCAAAAATAGGATAAAAGGCCAATTTTGGATCCCTAATTGAGTTAGTCAACTAGCCTAATGGTTGATCTAGCCTTAGAAGACCTCATGTGGACTAAGTACTACCTATATAGCCTAGTTGAGGGCCTCATGCCAATGTAGTTCTCCCAATGTGTAGGGAAAAATATCTGAGGTATGGTTAAAAAAAAATTAATGGAAATGGTTAGGAAAAGGTAGGCTGAAATAGGTCATGGGACCTAGGGATTAAAAGATAGGTTTTAGGGTCAAGGGTTTAGGTGAGTGAACAAGTTAGATAGTTAGGTGGGTATATGGCTAAGCTAACCTTAGAAGATCCCATGTTGATTGAGTGATACCTAAATATCCCGATTAAGGGCCTCTAGCTAATGTATTTCTCTCATAAAGAAGGGAAAAAAGGGTGCAAGTTTATATTGGAAAGTATGTGACTTGAGGTTTGTGTATGAATGTAGGCTAGGCAGGAGTTGACATTACAAGATCAACTACTTATGCTACTGACATAGATGAGGAGGCATGTCACCCTAGATGAGTGGGAGAATATGGTAGATATAGGGTTAGGATGAGTGTGATAATATTGTAGAGTTTCACAAGATGTTAGTTTGATGATAGCATTGATAAAGAGGTGGGATCGCACCACCAAGACCTTCCATTTATCGACTAGAGAGTTGACAGTGACATAAGAGGATGTGTACATAATTTTATGATTATCACTCTAGGATGAGGAGATCTTCTCTTCTTTAATAGAGCAGCATGATATTCACATGGTTACATTATTTGGAGAGCATGTTAGTGAGGCAACCTATCACTCAGTGAGCTTTGCATATGAGCCACTATACACTGTCGATGAGGAGTAGAACTGATTAAGTATACTAATGATGATAGGGATTATAGTATATGCACTACCAGATATAGATGGGGGAAGATTCCTTATTGAATTGATAGGTGTTTTGACATAGATGGTTGAGTAGTAGACCATATTTGCATGGGGACCAACTTTTTTATCATAGTTATATAGAGATTTATGGGGTTTGAGGTTGTGGTGATAGTATAATTTGTGAATCAATAATTTAATCCATTGTTAGGCATATGATCACATCATGGTGGCATGGCCATTAAGGCTACCCACCATGATTGCAACTAGTTTTAGGGTTGAGTTTAGATGATGGAGAGATGGTATGACCCAAACATGAGTAGATGGCATAGAATGAGATATTGATCATTATAAGTGTATGATAGAGGGATTGATTCCTATAGATATTGTTTGGAAGCCCTACCTAACATACCCAACATTTAGAGGATAGGAAAAGTAGATTATTGGTTTATAGAGCATATTATGGGTCAGAGGGAGAGAGCTGGAGAGTTAAAGATGATACCTATGCCATGGGTTAGGAGACAATTAAACTTGTTATAAGATGTACCTCATACCTTTCCTTGATATAGGAGGGATGATATAAAATCACCCCTACCCTTACCCTAGGAGATAGATGGGCTAGATTTTGAGGAGCTACTAGTAGGCCTAGGTGTAGTAAATCCTAGATGCATAATGACTTATCTAGCTTGGTGAATAGGTTTGCATCCTATAGTTTAGGTCAAGATGCCACCACCAAATTTACATAAAGTGATGAGAGAGAGATACATCCATACAAGCCTAATATGTAGTGGTACATGCATAATATATAGTAGTATAGGCCCAAGATGTGGTAGTGTAGGCCCAAGATGTAGGACAAGCACATGCCTTGGTCTTATAGGGATAGGTTGTGACATTATAGGGCTAGGTCAGGGATTTATAGAGATAGGTTAAGGCATTACAAGGTTAGGTTACTACACTAATAATAAATAGGGATAGTTTGAGAGTAATAAGATAGGATACTCCTCCTCCTCTACCATAGTGACCAGTATACTAGCCTTTAGTAGGTGTGATGGGTATGCTATAGACTATATCTCTAGCGAGGTACAATACTACCCTTGATGAGATTGCTTATTATGAGAGGTCCATCAAGGAGTCCCCATAGATTCAGAGGTATTTTGAGTTTAGAGAGTAGGAGAGATTAGTGACACATGCCATAGCTTCTAGCTCACACAGATGCAAATAGGTAGAGAGTGGTGATGATACTGCTTCTTCGTGACCATGACTATAGCCTCAAGGATTTTGAGTGCTAGATTTTGATATTATATATATATATATATATATATATATATATATATATATATATATATATATATATATATATATATATATATATGTTGTATACACATTGGTCTACAAGTTAAAGATGAGAGATGTATATTTTGAGGGAGATATGATAATATTATGATCCATTAACGTACATTCATGTTTAGTGTGTGTCTACACACACACACACACACACACACACACACACACACACACACACACACATATATGAGATGTGTTAGTTTAAGATGCATTATTGTAATGGTGATGAATTTGATCTTATTATAATGATGTGGATGTTTATGTTACATGAATGTTATGTTAATGTTTAGTATGTTAGTTGACTTAGAGTAGAATTTCCCATATGTGTGATGGCATATGCATAGTTGATTTGTTAGCTTCATATTAGCATTTTCTCATATTTGTTATGGTGTATACATAAAATGAATGGGTTTGGTATGTTATTTTATTTTAGAATTTTTCCATATTTGTGATGGTGTATGCTTAAAACAAATGGAGTAGGCTTGATAGTTTTTATGTTTATTATTGTTTAGAGAAACTATGGTTATGCATTAGGTAGATTTCTCATGAGAAATGGTGTGTTAGTTTTAGTATGGTTTGGAGTAGTTATGTTTGAGATGGATATGTATTAAACACATAACTCAAAGAATCAAGAATAATTGTCAAAAATGTGAGATGATGATTGAATCTTATCATGAGATGCGATCTTAGAAGAGAAATTGACATATGATTGGGATGGGAAATAAAGAGACATAATGCTCATGTATTGGAAAAGACCATAATCATAACATAAATCAAATTAGGATTATGAGCCTCTTTCGTGCTTTGAATCATTTGACCATTTTGTTTTTTACAGAAGTGTCATAATCACCTTATGTCAAGTGAGTTCAAAGTCCCTTGAAAGAGTATGAGGGGAAAAGGGTAAAATGAGTGAGAGTGTTTGGGTAACGTAACCTTCTTAGTGGTGATGGTATGCCCCTTCTATGGGTGACTTGAGAGATACTATAAGCAAGTCCATGACTTAAAGTTTTTTTCTGGGGTGTAAGTTGATCAATGTAGGAAGCTTACAATGGGATTTTGTTTGTGTTGAGGTCATATGAAGCTGATCAATACAAGAAGCTTATAAGTCATTATTTTATCTTGATAACAAATCTTAGCCTATTCATCCTTCAATGGAGTGGTCTAAGCTTTTATTTTTGAGTTTGAATAGCTATCATTCAAGGGAGCAGTCTGTTTATAGTATAAAAGAGAAGGTACATAGTTGTCCTTCAAGGGAGTAGTCTATGTGGGGAATAATGACCTGAGAGATTATAACTTGTCTATATATCCCATTTTTTAAATTTAGTCATGGGCAATACTATATAGGCTTAAGGATTTTCCACTTTCAGAATAAAACCATAGAACTTCATAGGTTAACTAAGTGTGTAGGAGTAAGGGTTAAGAGGAATGGAGATGAATGTAATAGGATTTCTCAAGGGATGAGCTAAAGTTAAATATGAGGTGAAGAATCACTTGATTAAAAAAATAATGGTCATATGTGTAAAACATTTAAAGGCTTGTATTCTAGCTTTTCTTCAAGAGAAGACAAGTGATAAGTTCATGAGCCATACTTGTGAGTTATGATGTAGGGTCCAAGCCACTTAGGATCAAACTTACCCCATTTGATTTTTTCCATGTTTGTCACATGTTGATTTTCCTTTAAGACAAGATCTCCAATATCAATCTCACTTCTTAAGATTTTTTTTGGTAAGCACATTTGATACACTCTTGATAGATTTGGAGGTGGTTGAGGGATATGAGATGGTGTTCATCAAGTAACTGAAGTTGAACAAAACATTCTTGGTGGAAGTCATCGTTAGTAAGTATGTCTTGTAGAGAGATGAGAAGAGAAGGAATATGGACCTTAAGAGGAAAAATAGCCTCCATCCCATAGACCAAGGAAAAATGTGTAACACCTGTAGGGCTTTGAATTCTAGGATGGTACACCCATAAAGCAAAGGTAATGTGTGTGTGTCAATCCTTGATAGTATCATTAACTACCTTCATGAGGATTTTGGTTAAGGTCTTATTAGAAGCTTCTCCTATCCATTTTATTGTGGATAGTACGGTGATGAGAAACTTAATTTGATTCCAGAGGTGTCACAAATATTTTAGATAGTCTTTTTTTGGAAATATTTGCTATTATCTATTATAATTTTATGAGGGGCACCAAAATGATAGCTAATGTGATGGTTGATAAAGTCAATAATTTTATCAGCCTTAGTGGAGATGAGAGGAATGGCCTCAACCCACTTGGTGAAGTATTCAATAGTAGTAATGATAAAATGGTGATGGAGAGATGAATGAGGGTTACTCTCAATCATTAGATTCAAACCCCACTGGGAGAAGTGCTAGAATTCTCTGGTGACCTATAATGCATGGCTTGGAATGTGAAGGAAGTTAGTGTATTACTGATATTTGATGCAATGTTGAACATAATCACTACAGTCTTGATGGAGTATTGGTAAGTAATATTAAATTCAAAGTATATGCTTGGTAACTACATGACCATTTAAATGTCCACCAAAATCTCATTGTGGATTTCTTTAATGGTGAATGGGGTCTCATACTAGTGAGGCATCTAAGGAGGAGACCATCAAAACCTTGCCTATATAGAAATCCCCATAGCATAGTGTAATGAGAGACACATTTCATGAAGGCATGCCTCCCATTATTAGAGAGATCAGAAGGTGTAATAGAAAAGGAAAGGTAATCCATGATTTAATTTTAGCATAAGTCATGTGGGTTGTGTGTTACATTTATGATAAAAATGATGTTAATTGATACATAGGAGGGTAATTTTAAGTGATGCATAGTGACATAGATTTTTGAGGAAGAGGGTGAAGAGGGTATGTGTGAAGCAAGTAAAGCCATTATGTCAACAAACTTGTTTGTAGATCAAGGAACAATTTACTAGAGGTAAGATTTAAATGATCCCAATAACCTATCTACACAATGTTTATATTGCTACAAAATTTCATTTTTGCATAGGTAGGAACCATTAACCTGATTAACCACTAGTTAAAAGTCACTAAAAATGGTTATTGATTTGACACCCAAGAAAATTAGCCATTTGAAGCCTTAAGATCAAAGCTTCATATTCATCTATATTATTAGCACATTTAAAATCTAGTTTAAATGACAAAGGCATAGGCTTACCATCAAGAGGGATGAGGATGACCCCTATACCCCCATTGCGTTGACATTCAGACCCATCAAAGAACATCATCATTTGATATGAGGTATCATCAGTGGAGAGCATTGCGATGGATTCATTAGGGAATTTGAGGTTTGAAGGTTAGTTGTTAGGTAAAGGGGTGGTAGATAACTAATCAATGATTGTTTATCTCTTAATAGAATTTTATTGAAAAACTCTATGTCAACTTTAGTAAGGAGCATGAGCCATCGAGATACACATTAATTATGATATGTCTTGGAATGTATGTATTTAAGGGGATCAGTATGGGTGATGATTTAGGTTTTATGATTTAAGAGTTAATGGTGGACCTTGGAGGCTATAAAGATCAATGCAAGATGAAGCTTTTTGGTATGGGTATATTGAGTTTCATAATAAATAAGTGTGTGGATTATGTATTAAACCACATTTTATTCATGGTGATCATCATAATGTGCAATCATAACACCTAGAGAATGGTCTATTATAGAGATATAAAGGTAGAAAGGCTAATTTTCCTTAGGTGGAATAGGAACTAATGGGGAAAGGAGATATTGTTTGAGTGCATCAAAGGATTCCTAAAAAATAGTATTCCAGTGTAAGGAGACATCTTTTTTGATAAGATGGTGAAAGGGTTTTCAATGATCAGACAACTAGGAGATGAAGTGGTGGATTGACTGAAGCTTGCCTTATAGGCTGTAGAGTTGCTTGGTATTAGTAGGTGGAGGAATCTCTAATATTGCTCAAAATTTAGTAGGTTCGAATTCAATACCATGGAAAGAAATGATAAATCCTAAGAGATTACCCAAATGGACACCAAAGATGAATTTCTTTGGGTTTAGTCAAATGTAATATTAGAGGAGATGAGTTAATATGATTTTGAGAATAATTAAGTGATCTTGGCAAAGTTTAGACTTTTTGAGTAAGTCATCCACGTAGTCTTCCATAATTTTATGTAGGAGATCATGGAAGATGTAAGTCATGGTGCATTGGTAGGTAGAACTAGTGTTATTTAGACCAAAGGGCATGACCTGATAATAGAGAGTCCCCCATAGGGTAATGAAATTTGTTGTGTTAATCCTCAAGAGCAACTAGGATTTGATTGTAACCTAAAAACCCATCTATAAGTGATAGCATCTCATAGCCAACTATTAGATCAATAAGTTGGTTGATACTTGGCAAAGGGAAGTTATCTTTTGAATAAGCAAGGTTTAAGTAATGATAGTCTATGCAAATGCAGATTCCCCCTATCAATTTTGTGATAGGAAAATTTTTAGAAACCCATTGTAAGTAGCCAATGGGTTGGATAAATTTAACAAAAAGGAGGCATTGGAGCTCTTCTTTGACAAGGGGAGCAATATGAGGATGCATTTTTTGAATCTTCTGATTAACAAGTTTAACATCTTGATTAGTGACAACATTGTGGGTGATGATAAAGGGGTTGATACCAAGCATGCCATTATAAGACCAATCAAAGGCTTTTCTATGGTCATTAAGAAATGTGGCATAATTATCTTACTTAGAGGAATCTAAATATTGGCCAATCTTGAGGATGTGAGGGCTATCATGAGAGGGCAAATTGATGTCAATGGTTGATTCATTTAACATAGATTGTGTTTTGAATGGGAGTGATCATTGGATATAGGAATCATCTACACCTATGAATGTGAGAATAGCATCATCATCTTGACATTGGATAGTGTTGATAGTGGGAGAATCTTCATCAATAATTTTAGGATGAATGAGAGGAAGGGACCTTGTTTCCTTACCCTAGTGATAGTTGAGAGGCCCCAAATGGATGACATTTATTGAAAAAAATAGGAGGTACAAATACCTCTAATTTGATAGGTGATGGTGGAGAAAAGGGTGGAGAAGGAGAGACTGAATCTTTGATAATTGGTATATGAGAAGTTTTGGTGAGTTTAGTTGGTTCATCATAGCCCACTCCATACCTCTTTTTGGCATTTTCAATGGTTTTAGTGGTGGGGTAATCAATGGATGTATGAACACCTTGCTCATAACAACCCAAACCAAATCCTTTCCAAGCACACCTATAAAGATAGGTGTGAGATAAACTAGGCTTATTCAAGAAAGAGAAGTCATAGGTAAATGGTTGTGGTGAAGAGGATGGATTACTGACAATGGGAGCTTGATCAATTCCCCCATATGTGAAATTAGTTTGAAGGTTAAGGGGTCCATAGGGGATGACGATCCCAATATGGGGATCATAATTTGGGTGCATATGAATATTTCCATACTCTTGTGGAGTATGGAACATGCTTAGTGTTAGTAAATGATATTCTCTGAGTGATAAATGATTGAAAGTTTTCTTTATGGGATCTTTGTCCAAAATTTGTGTCATTGGTATCTGTGTAATTAGGGTAATGGAGCTTTTGGAAGCTTTAGAAGTATAATGTGGAGAAGATGATGTATTTAATGGAATGAGAACATCATTGGGACTCTAATTCATGTCACATGTTTTAAACAAAGGTGGGTCAGTGGGAATAACATGCACTTGCCCATTATGCTCAAACTTGACACAATAATGCAAATTTGAGGGCAAACATACCATAACATGGATTGAAGGTCTTCCAAGTAGTATGTTGTATTGGAAATCTCATTCTACAACATATAAGATCTTATGAATTATGTAGGACCTATACAGATATGTAAGACAATAGTGCCCACTGTAGTTGTTATGGTATCATTCAAAAAGTGGAGCACCATATTGGTTTGAGACATACAATTATCAAGAAGGGCTAGTTATTTATAGGCATGGGTGGAGATAGTATTAATATTAGGTCCCCCATTGATCTTTTGACATGAGTTTGATCAATATATGTGGTGATAAAAAGGGCAAAATCCTGATCATCAGGGTGTTGAAGTGGAATTTTTGAATCACTGAAGGAAATTAGAAATATGGTGATAAGAGAGCTGACCAAAGATATAAGAGGTTGGGGATAATTAGGTTCTACTTCAACCACTTGTAAGACACTAATGAAATATTGACAATGTTTGGGTGAGTTTTGGATTAACTCATATAAGGACATTTTCACAAGGGTTTGGTGAAGCTATTTTACCATCAAGATTTGAATAACTTCTGAAGACATTGGTTTCAAAACACCTAAGATGGAAATCTTGGGATTTTGAAGAGTGTATTTGAAGAATGGATGATCCCAAGGAGTAGTGACCTTTTCCTTACCTTTATCCTTTTTATTTTATGACCCCATGGCCACATTAGCTATGTTGATCTAAAACATAGGTGAATGAGGTGGAAAAGGGGGTATGACAACATCTTTGGCTTTGAATTCAGATGGTATAGTATGAGGCATTATAGGTTTGAAAGGTGGAAAAGTAAGAAGCCTGATGGGAGTATCAATAAAGAGAGTGTCGACATCAAAGTATTATTGAATGATTGTCATGAGATCTTTACAAATTTTAGTATCATGTCCAGGTGAATTATGATATAGACACACTTTTGTATCATCAAACCAAGATTGCTTCAATCCAAGAGGGTAATAATTCTTAATGGGAGGAAGAGTTATTATAGAATATTGCAATAACTAGTGTAGTAAAAATATCTGAGAGCCTATGAATGGGCTAGCACTTGTTATTGTAATAGGAGTGGACACCTTTTTTAGTTTATGAATTTTAGGGGTGATTTTGTGTGGCACCTTTTTAGGTGGTGATAGAGTCACATGTTTTCCTAAAACTTTCTTGGTGTTAGGTATCATGATATCAGATGTGAAAGTCCTACTAGGTGGTAGAGGTAGTATTGGAGGTAAATTATCCTTTTTTTTACTTGGATTGGTGATGCTCCAACTAAATTAGAGGGGTGCAGTCCTAAAATTGATGGAAAATTTATGTGTAGAAGAGGGAAAGATCAGTGAGATCTAGGAAGCTTAACATTTTTTTGTATTTTAGGCCATAAAACTCCAACTTGTGGTTAGAGAATTAGATCTAATTTTACCTATGGATGAATTAGATTAGAGACCAAATATATGCCTAAAGACCTAATCTACTTTAATGTGGTAGACGTTTATGAGGGTGAGGGCTCTGACATAAAAGGATGAACTCCTAGTGATTTTGATGAAGAAACTCTAAATTTGTCAAAGACCTTAGGGTAAAGGGTAGTAAGAGTGGTTAGAAGTAAATGTCAACACTCATTGTGTAGGATAAGGAGTTTTAAGTTGGTCCCAAAATTCTATGTGATTTAGCTTTGTGGAGTTAAGAAATTATAGACTTTTCACTAACCATGAGAAGGTTTAGATGAAGTTGATGTAGGTATTACAGTTGCTTATTTAGAAGGTTGAGGTGACTGAGAAAGAGGGAAATTTTTGGTCTTTACTAGCTCAAGCCAAAGATAAGAAAGAGCCACAATAGGGTCTTCTTCAATCGAGACAAGAGAAGAGGCATGGTCTTCCATGGGTGGAGGAGAGGTAGGTGAAGAAGTCTCCTCAAACGGGTAGAGTATAGGTATAATTTCTCCCTCAACATGTGGGTGAGGAATAGGTAAATTATGATCCTTCATAGGTAAAATAAGTGGCAAAATTTGTAGAATTAGAGTAGGCACAATAGGTCTATCATCTAATGTAAGAGTAGATAACACTAATTCTTCTAGGTACAAAAGAGGAGTGTATGGGGTAATACTTTCTATTAGTGGAGGAGAGGTAGGGGAAGATTTTTCCTCAAGAGGTTATAACATAGGAATGATGCTCACCTCAACATGTAGTTGTGTAACAAGTAATGTGTGGTTCTCAAGTGGTAAGAGGATAGGTAACATTGATACAAAAAGAACTGGCAATACAAGTTCCTCTTATGGCAAAAGTAATGGCAAAGGAGGATCTTCCTCACATGGGAGTGGAATGGGTGGAGTAGGCTCTTCTAACCAAGGAGGAAGAATGTGAAAAACAAATTCCACCGATTTTGGGTGAGGAGTAGGTAAAATGGGTGTCTTCTATTATGGGAGAGGTTGGACTGGAGGTAAAGGAAAGACCATATTAACCATATGGATATTATGATCACATGTGTTATTAGTCATGGTATAAATAATATTTTGATTGTGTGAATGGTTAGGAAAAGGCTATTTGAACACATTAGTATTATGATTAGTATGTGCATTAGGGTTATCCAAGATGAGATCACCCCTATCAAGCATGTCTTGAACAATGTTCTTGAATGTTTTATAGTTATTACAATTATGGCCTTTGACTCGATGGTAGCCACAAAACTCATCATCCTTGTACGAAGTTGGAATAAGATAGGAGGGGTGAAACTATATAAGAATTTTTATTTGAGTAGGGGATATGGCTCCTTTTTGTAATATTTTTTCCATAATGAAAGTATATGATTCCCCAATGAGAGTGTATTATCTTTGTTAATACCATTGTTGGAATTTCTTGGTCAAATTTTTAGAAGTTGAGGAATTAGGTTGGTTTGTGGTTGTGGAAGACACTAATTTTATGGTCACCGCATTGGTGGAGCCTTTATATTTTTTGTTAGAAGGAGAAGTTTTAGAAGAAGAGGAGTCATTCAATTTTGAATTAAAATTCTTACTGCACAACTTGACTCTGTCTTCATCTATAGCCCAAATATCAAGTTTTCATGTCATTGTAAAGGCTTCATCAAATATGTGGAAAGATTGTACTTGAAGTGTGGATGAAATTTGCTTTGAACATGCCCTTAAGAAGATCTCAATAAGCTCAATTTAGGGTAAAGAGAAGGATATTTGATTGATTAATCCTCTCTAGTGAGTGATAAAATCCATGATAGACTCATCATAAAATTGTCTAATAGAATAAAGGTCCATAATAGAAACCTTTTTAGAAATGTTAATAGAGAAATGGTCTAAGAATTTTTTTATGAGTTAGGTAAATGAAAAAAAGGAGTATCGAGTTATAGAGCTATACCAATTTAGGGTAGCATCCAAAATAGACATAGGGAAAGTGTGAAGTAATAATGCATCATCATGCCATATTAAATAACAAGCATGTCTAAAAGCTATTGTGGGTCCTATTTAATCTAAAAATGAATAAATTTTGGGATTTCCCATTGGCTTAGATAAGGGTGAATAGGCATAGAAGGATGGATGGGCTCATTACATATCTGATTATAAGATAACATATTCTTTACACCTGACACTGATGTATCTAGATTAGACATCTTTTCCATTAGAATATTAATGATGTATGAAGGGGGATTGGTTTGGGAGATAGCCCCTAAGTTATTTGGAACATGATAAGAAGCAGAGGGAGTATATGACATAGCTTTTTGTGGTTGTGTTGACATAACATAGGCATAATGAGTCATAGGATAGGAGGAATAAATAAAAGGGCTTATCCCGTTGGGTTAGAGACTATGCTTTAGATGGATGTTGTTATTATAGGTTTCATTATTGGCATGGTTATACGGGGTCAAGGGTGAGTCATAACTTGTTTAATTACAAGTGTGACAATAGATGGGATAGGTACCACCAAATTCTAAAATGGGGTTAGACTTGGTTGAACTACTTATGGTTGTGAAAGTAGCCAAGTCACGCCAGTGTTTAGGTGGGATTGGGTGGTTGGTGATGTTGAACTTTAGACATTGTTTATGGTTGGGTTACTTATCAAAGTGGTGGTTTGAGTAACCATGGGGAAAATAGTGGAGATAGCTAAAACTAAAGTTATCTCCATAAGATAAGTTGACATACCATATAGTGGGTTACCTAAAGAATTATGAGTTTGGCTCATGGCAAGGTAAAGCTGAAGGGTTGCCACATTATGATCAAGAAAGTTATCAAAATCTTGATGTCCTTCAGGCACAATGGGAATTTGGTTGGGCTATGAGTATGTTCTATATCTGAAGTATGCTCCATGATAGAATCAACAACAAGAGGGGAAGGTGGAAGTGGTTGCCAATTTTCATAATCAACAAGCATTTTAGCTTGGTCTCACATCAATATCATGCAAGAAGAAGTATAAACAGTATTAATACTCTATATTAGTGACATAATATAGAAAAACTAGGTTTAGGTGTAGGTAAGTAGGTTGTTTTAGCTTGTTATTTTGAGCAAATTAAAATTACATAGGCATCGATGTCGATCACTTGAATGATGTTAATAGTTAAAGCCTAACAACATCGGTGGGATTAACCAATGTCAATAGGCTAAAGTCTGCCAATGTCAGTGGGATTAATTGATGTTGATCACTGTGATATCCTAGGAGATGAAAAATATAATGTTTTAGAAACTTAAAGGTAGAATATAGGTAAAATATAAGATACAAGAGTTTTATATAAGGATAATGAACACTCAAATAACATAATATAATAGGTTATAGAGTATTATAAATGGTGTTGATATTGTAAATCAATAGAAAAACATCCTTACCAACTCTAAAATACAAAAGGCAATAGAAAATAAAAAAATAACATATAACTACTAATTATTAACTCTTAAACATTAATTTTAGTCTTGTGTTGGCTTATGCCTTAATCAGATAGTGAGAAGAGAATTTAGTTACCAAAGGTACTAGAAAGCAACTTAGAACTAGTTTTAGGTTAGTTTTGGTGCTCAAGAGGAAATCTATGTTAGACCAGGTAAATGGATTATTATAGGATCTTTCTCCCCATACTTCACAAAATTGAGCTAAGCTAGGCCACTTAGCCAAAATATACCTTCTGCCTAGAGCTTATACTCTGCCATAGAATGGAGTGGGTTTTCCCCTTGGTGGTGAAATGCATTTAGATCGTTGAGTAGGGTTAGGTGATCCACCAGGTGATGAAATATCAATGGGATTTGTATTAGGTGAGTTTAGATGTTTATTTTTGTAATTTTGATTTGGTTATGTAACATAGGCATAATATGATTCATTCATATTGCTTGTAATTAACTAGGTGAGCTAATATGCAACAAGTAAACAATGAAGTGTAGTAAGTTTTAAACCCAAATCTGAAGTGTTTTGATTCAAATGAAAATAATGATGAAATAAGAGAAGAGAATTAAATTCACTATCCTAATGTGCATGTAAGAAAGAGATAAATAAGAGATTATTTTAACTTACAAGAAAAGTAATAAGTTTCTTTTAGAGGCAAAAGGAAGAAAAGAGTGGCAAGGAAGAAGAAATTTTAGTTTATTGCCTTTAAATAGAAAATAAAATGTTGAATCTTTCATTTTGAGGGAGAAGAGAAGGAGAAAGTGCAAAGAATGAAATTTTCACTAAAATGCACCTATATGAGTGCTTAAAATAAGAAATGAATCCAAGGAAAACTCTAGGGTCCCACCATGTGTGCCAAAAATGTTTCACTAAATTTTGAATATATTTGATGTTTAAGGAGAAATAAAGATGAAGGGTAGGGATTAGACATTAGATAGAACTCAGATTAGTTGAACACCATATCCAAATGATGTTGAGCACTCCTCTTTAGCTAGGGATGACTAACTATGAATAATAAATTAATACCACCAAAAATATTTGTTATCAAATATATGAGTTGGCTGCCAAGCTACACACTTATTCTTGGAAGTGTCAAACTTTCTTAGGGATGATAGTCCAATTTTTGAAACAAAATTGTTAATGAATAAAAAAATGAAAGAGAGAGAGTAAGAGAGATATATTCATATCATTACTATGGTTTGAGTGTAGTAGAGAGTGACACAATGCAGACAATGTGAGTTATTGATGTTTTTGAAGGTTGTTTGGGCAGGCTCAGGGAGGTTAGTAGAAATACATAGTCACCAATGTTAGATAGGCTGCCAATGTTGATAAAGGGATATGGACAATGTCAGTTATAAAGATATATGGCTGATGTCAGTAGGGGTAGTAGGTTCTCAGGGGGTTTTAGGAGACTTTTTCGAGCTAGTAGGTGGATGTTGGGAAGAGTCATAAGGGAGTTTGTAAGACTCAAGTGGATCTAGATAAAAGATTAGTATGTTTGGATCAGATTAAAATAAGATGATTTTTACAACCCCTCTATAGGGAGAGTTGGGATGTTCATAAAATGATAAACACTATAATGTAAAGTAATTGTAAAATGACTATTTAAAGGAATTACCAAAACACAAAGGTATACTTAGCTAATGAAATAGATGAACCGTGGGTGTTAAATAAATAACACTAATGAGGTGTGTTAAATCAATAGGTGAATAAAAAGATAAGCATGTGCTATCAGTTTAGAATAATTAAATATCTATATGGTATATCAGTTCCTAATCTAGACTGACTTGTGTAGATTAATGATAAGCTTGAATGTAAAAAGTTGATTGCTAAATCTTGTATGCAAATAAATAAGTTTTTATTTATTTTTGATGACCTAAACATCATTTTGGAATTTGGATTAAGTAACCAATGTCTACGATCCCATCGATGTTTGTCATGGGTTGACTGACATTGGTGGCATGAGAATAGGTAAAAGGGTTATTTTTAGCCTATTTTCTATTCTTTCTCGTGCCAAGTGTGGTATCCTTTAAGAAACGGTAGAAATGCAAGGTTAAGAAGGATTTAGTTAGTTAGAAATTTATTTTTGGGGTGAGAACAAGTCATGGGTAATTAGGATTAGGGGACTAAGTCCTGAGGTGACTTAGAGGGTAAGTATTAGTCTTAAGATTAGGTGGTCAGATAAGGTGGCATAAGTAGTTTTTAATTAACTTAATTAAATATTTTAAATTAATTAAATGTGTGAGGGGTAAAACATGGGTTAGGAAGGATAATTATTAAAAGGGTCTCAAGGGGGGTTTCAACACAGGGAGTTATGCATGTGTGTGATGTAATTTTGGTGTCTACACAAGGTGACAATTAGAACACATCCTCTTGTAAGGTTTCATATTTATCCTTACATTGAAACAAGTCTAATTTGAATAATCAGGTGCATGAAGAAAAATTCTATTGTAGATAATGGAACTTCTTCCAAGCTTGAAGGAATTTCATATTTGTTTTTTGATGAATATGGTACTAACACTTTTGACCATTATCCTTGTGCTTTCATAGAGGAAACTAATTTAGGAGTGTATTGTATACATTAATATGGATTACCAACACCTCTACTTACCAAGGAAGGAGGTGAGGATGATCAAATGTGGAAAATGATATTTGATGGTTCAAGAAGTAAAATTAGTGTAGGATATGGTGTCATGTTGATCTCTCCATCCAAACAACAATATTATGTTTCATATAGGTTCCATTTTAGTTTCACTTGAAATATGTCTAAGTATGAAGGTTTGATTCATGGTCTTTAATGGGCAAGGAGGAAAGGAATAATGAACTTACAAGTATATGGAGATAGTGAATTGGTTATGCATCAAGTTAGAAATGTGGTTTCTGCCAACAACCCTTTACTTAATTCATAAAATCATAATATATGGTATTTTATTTAATATTTTAGTGCATTTAATATCCAATAAATTTTAAGGGCACATATTAATCATGCTGATAGACTAGCTTCCATAGGAGCTCGATTTGATACTCCAACTACCATAAAAGAGGATGGAAAGAAATCTCATACTAAGATCATTATAAGACCTTCCATACCTGATAGTGAGGTGTCTTGGTATGTTTTTTATAGTGAAAAACACATAGCATGTTTATTTTAATATGAGGCTAAGTTTTTTTTCAAGAAATTAAAAGAGACTTCAAGAAAAATTTGATGATCAGATTGTGTAGCTAAGAACTAGGAATATACCTAAGGGCTTAGTGACCTTAGAAAGTATATTCAATGAATATGATAAAAATAAGAAGGAAAAGGTGAGTATTTCTAAAAAATAAGATAAATATGGAAGAGTCTTGATCTTCAAAGACAAACTTCTCAAACTAAGTAAGGTATGTTCTACATTAGAGAAGCAAGCATTTATTGATTTGTGTAGAGAGTTTCATGATATATTTTCTTGGGATTATAAAGACATAAAAGGATTTGATCCTATCATATGGCACCATACTATTGATTTGTAACCTAGAGTTAAATTGGTTAGACAAAAACATAGGCCCATCAACCCCAAGGTTGAATAATTCATGAGGTTAGATCTTACCAAACTCCTTGAATCTAAAATTATCTTTCTTATCAAACATTCAACATGGGTAGCTAATCTTGTACCTCTCATAAATAATAATGGGGAGATAAGACTTTGTGTGTAATTTATAGATCTTAATAAAGTGTCACTCAAAGATTACTATCCTTTACCCTCAATGGAGTAGATTTTGTAAATGGTTTTAGGTTATCAACATTTTTCTCTTCTAAATGGATATTTAGGTTATAATCAGATTATAGTAAATGAACATGATCAATTTTAGACAACATTCACCACTAAATGGGGTAATTTTTCTTATAGGAAGATGCCCTTTGGTTTTTCAAATGATGGCACCACATTTCAAACAGCAATGGACATGGCCTTCTAAGGATTGATTCATGAGATGTTGTTGGTTTATCCAAATGATATAACAGTGTTTTATAAAGATGCTAATTAATATATGTAACACTTGAGGCAAGTATTTTAAATATGTAGGAAATATGAAGTATCCCTTAATAACAAAAATGCATCTTTGTTGTCCATAATGGCAATCTATTAGGACATATTATTTCCAAATATGGTTTGAATATTGATCATAAGAGGATAGAGGATATCATAAGCCTATCATTAACCTTGAATAATAAATCTCTCCAGATTTTCTTATGCAAGATCAATTTTTTACGGAGGTTCATTCTTGGTTTTGCATCTTTGGCGAAACCTATCATAGCCATGCTCAAGAAAAACAAAGTATTTTCGTGTACTAAAAATGGTAAGATAAATTTTGACACCATTAAGAAATAAATTGCACAAGATCATACTCTTTTGAATTCTATTTTTTCTAAATAATTCATATTGTATTCATTTTCTAACCTTCATACTATCTCAGCCATGTTAATGCAAAATAAATATAAGCGTGTGAAGCAACCAATTGCATTATTTAGTCAAGGTTTAGAACATTATTAATTCAAGTGCACCTTTATGGAGAAACAAGTCCTTTATATTTTAATGGGACTAAATAAATTTGGCATATGTTTGCAAATAATAGGATTCATGTTATGGTCTCTCATCCTAGTACCAAAGAGTTTCTCTTGAGTAAAGAGCTTAGTGAAAAGAGGGCAAGATGGATCACTAAAGTAATGGAATATGATTTTGATATTAAGGTGAAAATATTGATATGGGATAAAGGCCTTTGTGAAAATATAGCTTCATATCTTAATGATTCAAAAGAAGAGGCTCTAGTCAATCATGATTGTTCACACCTAGTTAGTTCCTTGCCTCTACAAAGTTGGACACAAGATGTTATCAAATTTATTCAAAATGGTGAGTATCCTAATGGTATGAGTATATCATAAAATATGTATTTTAGATTGTAATCTATTCCTTTTTATCTTTTGGATGGTGTTAATATTATAAAATACATTAGTGGTGTGCTATTGAGGTGTATTGATAATGATTAGTTTGGAGTGTTGCTTGAGAAGTTCCCTGATGGGATAGTAGGAGGTCATTTCTCTCAAAGAACCATAGATGCCAAGATCATGAGGGTAGTTTATTATTGACCTAGCCTCTTCAAGGACTACCATGCTTGGGTGATAAGGTGTGTACAATGTATTGTCTTTGTAGGAAAATAGAAGTTTGCAGCTCTTCCTTTGAAGCCTATCCAAGTAGATCAACCTTTCATGTAATGGAGTCTTGATTTCATTAGTATAATAAAATCCACATAGAGTGATGGTCATAAATGTATAACCAAAGAAAATAACTATTTTAAAAGATGGGTTGAGGTATTAGCATTGAAGGAAGATAATGAGAATGATAGTTTGGAGTTTTATGAGAGAATCATAACATGTTTTAGAACTCTTACTATTATTTCAGATAATGCTCTTATTTTTATGGGTGTTAAGACAACTGATTGGGAAAATAGTAATGACATATTCTTAAGAACTTCATCTAAGCATTATCCTTAAGATAATGGGTTGGCCAAGTCTACTAAGAAGAAACTGATCAGAATAATCGAAACTACTTTAGAAGATAATAAAAGAGTTTGGCACACTAAATTGAAAACATCCCTATGGGATGATAGGATAACTCCCAAGAGGTCAATAGGGAAATCTCATTTTGTGATTATCTATGGGAGGGAGGCTAGGATGTCTATATATAAAGAGTTTCTTGCCTTGGAATTGTAACATCAATTAGAATTACTTGAGAATACTCCAATAGAGGTAAGGTTGGTAGAATTAATGGAGTTGAAAGAGGCTAGAGATAAAGCTCATTAAGCTATGGAACATCACCCAATGCTAATTAAGAGGTCTTTTGATAATAAATAAACTCCAAGAACATTCTAAGAAGGTGATATAGTGTAAAAATGGGATGCAAAGAGAGAAAAACTAGGGAGACATACAAAATTTGATACCTTATGGAATGGACCATATGTCACATCAGTTACAAACCAAGCAACTCTTTTCAATTATCAAGAATGAATGGAGATGAGATACCTATCCCTATGAATGGGATACATTTGAATCCTTTCTATTTAGGGATTGAAAGTTAGTCTTGTAAATATTAAGTTAGGTGTGTGTTTCTTTTCATGTTGTGTTGTGTTCACTAAGTGATCTAGTTGAAAACATGTTTGTCTTGTTTCGTGTGCCTTTCCTTGTTTTTGGTGTGTTGTCAAAAAAAAATTTGTGTCAAACTAATTTATAGGTGATTCCATGACCCAATGAATAGGATTAGGCTACTAATCATGGAATAATAAGCATGCCACCCTTGGAAAATCACCAAGAATGTTGACCATTTTGATCACAAATTAAAATGGGTTAATCCCCTATAGCAAAAATATTATATTGGGGTCTAATGTAATGTATTGTGTGTTTAATGTTTCATTTTATGTGATTTAACATTATATTAGCCTTGGTCATAATCTGATTAGATCCATATGTCATCTTGTGTGCTTTAGGGGTCATAAGTAGGCATTAAATTCAAGTGGTAGGGTTTTCAAAGAAATAAAAGTGTATTAAAACTTCTTCCAATGTTTAATTTGTTAGTATTTGTTAGATATGTTAGTTTTTAATTAAAAATTTGTAATTGATAAATAAAAATCAATAAAATAAATACAAAATAAGGAGTTTCACAAGGTGTACGACCCATGAGAGAGAATGGCACATGGGAGGATATTTTTGGATGGATATTCAACTCCCTTAGACTCAATTCCATGCTTTACATGCTCTAAAATTTCTAAAAAGGTTCAAAAACCATTCTACTCTCCCATCGCTCCACCATATACATGAAACTAGTCAATAGATTTTTGATTGGTGTGGTCAGTTAGAGAACTTGTAGATAAAATTACTTAAAAAGGTGATATTAAATTTTTTTATATTTAATTTCATGTTTTGAGTGAAGATAATTGTGTCCTATTCTTTATGAACCATCTCTAACAACTTGACTATGTTTTTTTTCTCACTATTTCTCACACCCTATAGGTTTTGTTCTTGTTTAAACTATTCTATATAGCTCAATTGGTGGTGTTTCCTCCAAATTATATTGACTATCTCATTTTATTTTTCCCATCATTGGTTTCATGTTTAAAATTGTTTTTATAGACAAAAAAACTCAAGTTATAGAAAGGTGTCACCACGTGAGATCTCAGTCAAGTTTCATCACTTATAGAATGTTCATTTCTATGCAAAAATTAAAATGATTATAACATGATGTCCTCCATGTTTACATGAAATAAAAATAAAATTAACTCCATGTTTTACCTTATAACATCGTAAATTAATCCAACACTTGGTCCTACTAAGATCACAGTCAATTTTCTGCTTGCTCTCAACTATAGTCATGATGTTTTGATCTTTGATCACTTTTATAGAGGAGAAATGGAGAGTCCAAAATATGTTTGACATGTTATTGTTATATGAAAATTTATATTATACCCTCAAAATATCACAAAATTTATGTGGTGTAATTCAAATGCAACATGTATAATCAATCATCCATGAATGTCTATCTATAGGTGCCATCGAGAGAAGGTCACATTGAAAACCAAGGAAATTTTTCTTGTTTCAAGTATTATAGTGTTATAGATTCCATTTGGAGACATTTTTATAATATTATATTATTTAATTTCCATGAATTATACACATGTTTCATATTTATTTACACACATTTCTTGGCCTACACTTTCCATTAATACATATAGGGGTACTAAAAACATTGAGTTGAAGTTTTAGGACTTGCCTCAAACCTCTCATGGTTGAAAGAATAAATTAAGATTATTTTAAAGTATCCAAACCTAATTTAACTCATATATCATTCCTATTACCAACTATTTCAATTTAACTACCTACAAACATGTAAAATTTCACCTACAGGTGGTACCACAAAGAGCTGAGGTGTCATATAGGAGTGTTGAAGCATGTGGGGGAACCCTTATTAAAGTCCTATCATGTTTTGGAGATCATATAATAAAAATTTGGAATGATATATTGGTAATAAATATGATAAATTACCTTCAAATTTTAAGTGATGATGTTTAGGGACCATTTCTCTTAAAGTTAGAAAAAGAATACTGAGTCATTTTTGTGAGATCATACGATAATGTTACCAGGGGTCTTGACCAATCCAAATGCATTCATCTTATATCCATATCATATTATTACATATTAAAAAAATAAAAAGGGTAATTTAGTCATTTTTTTTCTTAGTAGAAAGGCCCAAAGATGCACATTTGACCACTAAATTCAGGGAATGACATCTATAGGATTTGAGCTATAAAGATACCTTTTCACCCAAATTTGTAGTATTGGACCATTTACCAATGATTAAATTATTTTATATGGTTGAAAAGAAAATTTATGATAAAAATTTAAATTAAATATGATTTTATAATATGTTTTTGTCCCCATATACATCTACAGGTGTCTCTCACTTGAGATGTTGATATACAGTAGACTATGAAATATCATAGATACATAGTATAAGTTTGGACATGGAAATATATGAACATACACATATCAGATAAAAATTTATTCCTAATACCTCAGATGGTTCCCATGGATTATATTACATAGGTTTTAAGGATAAGGGTCACCTACAAGACCCTATATAACCAATTATAGCTGACTGTGAGAGGCAGAGAGCAAAAAGATTAGGGTTCTTGATGTGGGTATAGTCTAATCTTAAAATGAATGGTTAAAAATAATTTAAAAATGATCTTGGAAGGATTAAATAAGTATTATGTAATTTTTTAAAAGTCTAACCCATGCAAGGTCACCAACAGGTGCTTGTCTCAAATAGGAAAGACAATCAACAACCTAGTTAAGTTAAAAAACAAGGCATGTATGAGAGGGCATGTAGAGAATTGGAGTAATAAATTAAATTATAACACCTTAGTTAAGGTTTTTATATAATTTATATACCATCATATAACATAAATCATGTAGATAAAGGGTTATGCAAGGTAATACATATTCCATAGTAAAAACCCTACAAATAGTCAACTGAGTCTTAAGTCCTTTCTAGGTATTGGTGCTTTTGAGGGGGATAATGATATAATTAAGGGAAATATTTTTATGAAAAATGTCTCCAAAAATTGTAAAATATCCTCCAATAATAATTTTTCCTAGGTAAATAAGGTAAACACCCTTTATTTTATCTTAGATAGAGGGTACTCCCATAGCATGCACATTGGTAGATTTTGAAGAAAAAAGAAGATGCAAAGGACTAAAGAATATTATAAACATTCAAGAAGATTTTTAAATTTGTGTCATATGTAGACCAAAATTTATGATCATGCACAGGAGTTAGAATCCAAGTAGGGTATCATAAACCCTCAAGGATGTAGATAAGCATATTAGGCTTGGTTTAGGCCTAAATCCCAAACAAGGGGTGAATGTCATTTTTAACCTTAAGATACAATTATAGTACCTTGGATAATATTAATAGAATAATATGGGATGCATTTAAATTATTATTATACAAATAAGTTCACAAGTAGGCCACTTTTGGCTCAAAGATAACTCAAGCCTATGCAAAATGAAACACAAATCTCAAAAAGCTTATTTAGGAAGCCCATATCTTCTTAGAGAGTGTATATGGAGGTCCAAGGATTTTGTCAAGATTCAAATGGATCTTGATCATTGATCTTATGTAATTTTTTTGTAATTCTAACATCATATATCTATTAACAAATCTTAAGAGTAAAATAAACCTAAAACCCTAAATAAGGACTCGACTAAGAAAAAAAGGATGGAGAGATATCTAGATAAGATGAAATTTGAAGTGTTTTAACCTTGTAGGGGACTCTTTAGAGACCCTTACCATCCACTTGAGGTGTTCCCTACTTGTAAATACAAGGGGAAATGATATTTTCTTGACTTTTTATGGTGTTTGATAGGTTTTTAGGAGTTTCAAAGGATATATCCAACTTTAAGAAAAATATTAGGACTTGGAATAACTAACCATGACCATTTAATGCATCATAAAATCCCATAAGTGTTTCTAAATATGCCTTCATCTTACCTAGTCAAACTGGAAAATTGAGAAAGATAGTGAGAAGTGTAAAAAATTCAAGTGGGAGCCTATTTTAGATGTACCTAAGTAATATAAGGCCATGGACGGTACTTAAAAGTGTAATTAACTACCTTGTTTATATTTTAATGCAAAATAAATTCCAATTTTGAGGCCAAGTGTGAGGGGTGAGTAGAAGAGGAGTTTATTTGACTACAAGTAATGATGGCTCACTTCCAAAAGAATACAGATGATAAGGGATACAAATTATGCATGGGAGAGCATGATTAAAATACCTACCTCTTAATTTAATGATGATATTTATCCCTAGTTAGTTTCAGGATGTTCTAAAGGGGTTAATCTATGAAGGTAATTTTTTTGTGCATAATGAGAACTCTTACACCACATTTCATGAGTCTCATGACTTGCAAAGGCCATTTGTCCTATCAAAACTTGCATGGTCTATATCATAATTCATTATCTTGCATATTTAACTCCTCCTCTCAACATGAAAAGTGTTATTATGACTCTTGGACTTCTTTTTTCCCACTTCTTTCTCAGGTTCTATAAGTAGCTACCATTTTTTACTTTGTAATCTAATACCACACATGGTATGGTGAATCCCTACTAGTTTTATGTCATCTTTTACCTTATAATAATTTAATAAATATTATTTTTAGTTTAGGAAGATCTTGATTGAGTGTGCAAAGTGATGAATGGTTAATCTCAATGATTTTATCCTTACTTTTTCTTGTCCTTTAATGCCTTTTACAAGAGGTTGTCATTATAATAGGTCATATAGAGTGTATTAAATGGTCTTAGGCTCCCCTCAAGTGTATTATTGTAATTATAGTGTGAAAATTTACCTTGTTTTCATTTTTATTTTGTTTATTCATACATCTCACTATTATATTAAAAAATTCATGTTAGAATCCTTTAGGACTTTGAGAATAGTTTGTATGCCTTATTTCTTAGTGAATAAAATGTGATGGTCATGTGGAAAACATATTTTTTATAACCCTATTAGATTAGGTTTATTTAATTCAAACTCCAACTCTTTTCCCCATAATCACACCTTAGTTTAAGTGATAAGCATTTCAAGATACATTTAGGGAGCTAGCCTTCAAAACTAGAGACTCACTTCCACTATCGGTACACCTACATACTTGGAAGTGTTTCCATGTTATGATAATATTGAAGAGGCTTGAAAAGCCTCTTCTAGGATGTAATATTTGTTGAAAACATACATATTAGGATAGGTGTGTGTTTTCCCTAAGTGAGTAGAGAGCAAAAGTGTGTCTCTTGGTGCCTTGCTTTGTGTGTTTATTTTATTCTTTTTTTGGTGTGAGTATGGTGCCATTTCAAAGGATTTTTAGTGTCAATTTCACTATATAGGTGAATCCATTTCCCAAGGATATGAGAAGGAAATTGGTCCTTAGTATAATAGTGATGTTACCCCTAGGAAATCATCAAAATGTTGACCAAATTTCACCCTAAGTCAGATTTGGTCAAACCCCTTGCATATTCAAACTTTTTATAAGGTCCGTATAGGTTTGAAAGTGGTCACATGGTCCTAGATAATGTTAAGTCATAGTTTGAGGGTTAATTAATATGTTCTAACCTTGTCATATTTATCTAAGTTTTTAATGTCCTTTTTGGCCACTTTTTATCATTTTAAGGAAGTTGTAAAAAATTTTCACAAAAAAGACAAATGTCAAGGCTCAAGATAATGTGTGTCATGTTGATTTAAATTTTTTGGCAATATTGGTGTCTTATTCCTAATTTAGTTAAGGGTCTAGAGTAGTAAATTAGTAAATAAATATTGTAATAATTTAACCACTAATTTGTATAATTTATTTATATTTTTAACCTTTTTATAAATAGTAATAAATATGGAGAAAACAAGACAGCTTTAAAAAATTGAAATGGTTATTGCAGCATCTAATATTAGTTTTTTAGGACTAGTAGTGTCAAAAATTAGGATCTAGATTTTATTTTGTGAAAGGACAAAACTAATGAAATAGGACATCCTAAATTCTAACACTATTATCCTCTTCCACCACTGTTGTCCAAACTACTCATAGAGACCTAAGTTTTTTGGATTTTGTTCATTGTCCCTATGTGAGATTGCCTATGAAATCTTGACTACTGAAATCCTATGAAACTCCTTATAGAGATGATTTAATATTTAAACCCTATACTTCATTGTGCTTTGATAAAACTTGAGAAAAAATTTGGGGGTTAGTGTGTGTAAGATGAAATGAACATGTATCCACACCCCTTGTGTGGGCACACTACCTACATACCAATACTCTGAAGAGGGATCAAGCCATATTTAGCTCTCCCACTTAATGTGCTTTATGAAATAGTGTAATGTAGATGAAAACATGCTAAAATGGGTGTGCTTGAGGTGGTTAGAGACTATTGTGAGGATTTGAATATGCTTGTATCTGTATTAGATGGATGTATGTAGAGAATAGGGAAATTTACCTTAGTAGTTTTACTTGTATTCTTACTTGATTTGTAATATTTACCAACCTCCTTCTAAATGAAAATTTAATGGGATTTTATAGAGATCTATTTGTCATGGGTCAAATGTATCTACGCTTGACAAGATAAATGACAAGAATCAAAAGGAAATAACCATTGGATCTCAAAATGCAAATAGATAGGATAAATAAAATATGATATGCAAGGGTTTGGTGTTATAGTCCAAGTTAGGTGCTCTTGTCCTATAGGTGCAAAACCTAGGGAGATAATATTGGCCTAGGAAATACTACCTGGCTAAGGTGGGATGACTATTTGGAAAGCTTGGGATGATTGGGAATAAGAAAAAAGGTGTTTATAAGGGTCATGAGATCAAGAAAGAAAGACTTATGGGTTGGGTGTCACAAACCACACTTAAGATACCAATTTTGTCATTTTATATGACTATATTTTCCCCCTTTATTCTAGTGATGCAACAAAGTGAAATTAAGGATAAATGAAAAGTAGAAATCATACATGAACTTACCTACAAGGGTGAAGCTAATGAAGTTGTGTGATGTTGGGTTTGTGTAGAGAGAGCATGCCATGAAGTTTAAATCTGTAAAAGAAAATAAAAATTTGATTAATTCTTACTAGATATGCTATATCTAAAATAAGAAAATATAAAAGTTGAGTAAAAGAAAGAGGAAAAGAAAGGAATGAATACACATCACTAGGTACATGAACAAATAAAAAATATGTCATGATTCTAAGTGATATTAGGTATGTGTTGAATGATGCTATACCAAAATTAATATCATGAATGGAGTTGAGTTCTCATTTTACTGAGAGTGGCTCAAGAATACAAAGGCTATCCCTTTGGATCCACTGTCACCTACTAAGTTAAGCTATATGATCATAAATGTGTTAATTAATGTTTGGACCATGTGTCCAATCCCTCTTAGTAGGTGGCTAAAGAATACAAATGCTAGCTAGTCCTTTGGCTCCATTGTTACCCCATGAAGTGAAGCTATGAACTAATACTGGTATGAATGTGTGTCATATAAAATGGCTCCTAAATTCTATAAATTTTTTGTAATATAATAATTTGGCATGGATAACTAAATGTGTGCTAGAAACTAGGCCACTCTTGGGCACTCAAAAAATGTAGATATTAGGCTTATATGAAAGCCACTCTAAAACTGAGTAATAGGCTTATGTGGAAACCACTCAAGAATAATTCCAACCACCTATAGATAGAATAAGGCACAAAACTATTGAGAATGCCTCAGTAATGCCATAAACTATAAATAAGAGATAACAAATGTGTTTCACACTTTACCCCCAATCACTGGTGTCTATAACATGGATTATGATCTAAAAGTTATACTAACTACATAATCTAAAACTAGAAGTGA
>JARHVA010003932.1:1512500-1545000 GCA_037957365.1 Torreya grandis
ATATGATCTTATGGATATGGCTTTAATTATTGTTGAGAGGGATAGTCTGAGGGCTGAGCTATAAGATGCACATGTAACCCATATTACTTTATAGGGTCAAATTGCAACATTATATATTGATCTAGATAGTATGAAAGGTCATCATGACTACGTCATACAGGAACAAGATAGATACAGATCAGAGAAAGAGTGGATGAGGTCTACTTTGGTAGAGAGACCTACTCAAGACATTGTAAGATCTAGTGTTTCACCTCTAAATATGGTAACACTCTATAGATATAAGGATTTGCTTATGGAGATGTCATATTATGAGAGGATAGTATAGATATGGCTACCAGATGTGGATTGGTTTGCTTCATATGTGGATAGCCACAACATATCACAAAGGACTACTAGGTGGTCTACTAGTAGAGGGAGTGTAGTGAGTCGAGGAAGAGATGATAAGCGAGGTGATATCATTCACCTCAATAGGATTGATTTTACTGAGTATATTATAATTCATGGGCCAAGAGCCCCATTTTTTTCATATTATGACATTTGTACAGAAATTTGATATATATATATATATATATATAGACACACACACACACACACACACACACACACACACATATATTTATGTTTATGTTTATGGATGAATCATATGTGTTTGTTTATAAATTTATTGATGGTTATGGATATGTTATGCTTTTATTGATGATATGATGTGATGGATTATAGATTAAATGTTATGTATTTTAATTTTGATCATTACTATCATGTATACTGTGGATGGATTATAGATTTGACATGTTATATCATGAGATGATTTTTATGATTATGGATTATGCTAGTTTTTGATATAGATCATTATTAACCTTTTTATATGTTCATGGTTTTTAGATGATTAAATGTAAACAAATTTTGGATTTTGGATTTATGATTAATGATTATTATGGATTATAGATATCTTTATTGTGATGGATTTATAAATTTTGGTGTTTATATATTATGGATTTGCTCGACATTAACTTGCAACATAACCAAAATAGAACCTCTCATATGCATGGCCTATGCATCCTTAGCTAAATGATAAAAGATATTGAATCAACCTTAGTTAGTTAGAGCTTTAACCTTAGGAAAGGATGATATGATTTTGGTAGGATGGGGAATGGATTGCTTGAGAGATAACTTTCTTCACCTCATATTTTAAAATTAGGAGTTATCTTTCAGAAATCATTTTTATGCAAATAGATAGACTGATCAATAAAATAAGTATACAATTAGAAATTTGATCCATATGGGAAGATTTAATGGAATATTGCTTTTTAAAATTTATTTTATTATTTTTGTTACTTTTTAGGGCTTTTAAGTAGCATAAATTTGAAAACTAATCAATATGAGAAGTTTTCTACTTGGTATCTATCCTTCAAGGGAGTGATCCACATTTTGAAATTTTTGCATAGCTATCCTTCAAGGAATCAATCTATTATTTAACATTATATTTGATTAAAATTATCCTTTGAGGGATTAGTTTATTTATTTATCCCTTTTTGACACTTTTGATTTTCACTGCTTACTTGATTTTGGATCCAAATAATGTAAGGTTTGGCATAAAAAGATACCTTGGGATAGTTTTTGTGAATTCAAGACATGAGATGATTGTGTTACCTTGGGAAATTAATGGTTTTTAAGAAATAATGGAGATAAATAATGATCTGGGGTTTCTCCCATTATAGGTGAAACTTATCCATGAGAGAATGCTATGTATAGAGCCAGGGTATACATATTCAAGGTTGAGGTTATAGTGACTACCAAATAACCATATAACTCTCATATCATTATTTGGTATTTTGGGATAAAGGAGATATGATAGGATTTGAGATAAATTAATCCAAAATGAGCTAAGATCTACTAACTATAGAAAGGGTGCAGAAGCAATGCATTAAGAGGTTCTTAGTTTAGTTTACCATTAAGAGAGGCCAAGCGATATGCTCTAGATCCATATTTATGGGTTATGACATATGGTCCAAGCCAATTAAGAATAAATTTACCCCTTTTACTTCATTCCATATTAGTGACATGTTGATTTTATTTAATTACAAGGTCTCCAATATTAAATTCTTATTCTCTTATATGTTGATTATATGCTTGTTTTAGTCATTCTTGATATCTACAAAGGTGATCAAGGGCTATTGCATGATGCTCATCTAAGAGTTTGAGCTAGGATAAATGCTCATAATGAAAATCCTCATCATAAATACTGTAATTAAGAGAGACACAAAGAGAGGGAATTTTTACTTCTAGAGGAAGTAAAGCTTTCATACCATAGACTAAGGAAAAAGTAGTAGCACTTGTAGGGGTTTAAATACTAGTTCGATATGTCCATAAGGTGAAAAGGGTGAAAGATGCTAATCTTTCTTAGCTTTACTGATAACTTTGGTTAAGATTTTGACTAGGGTTTTATTAGATGTTTCTTCTTGACCATTGGCCTGAGGCTAGTAAGGTGAGGAAAAACTTAATTTGATTTTAAATGAGTCACATAGTGCCTAGACTTTCTTATTCTTGAAATATTTTCCATTATCTGTTATTATTTTATATAGAATTCCAAAATTATAGATAATGTGATGGTGGATAAATTCCACAGTATTTTATGCTTGGTTGAATAAGCAACATACCTTCTACCCATTTGGTGAAGTATTTTGTAGTAGTAATGATGAAATTGTGACACTAAGAGGACTTAGGGTTGATTTGCCCTATAAGATCAAGTCTCCATTAGGAGAATGGACAGAAGTCCCTTACTACCTATAAGGATTTACTAGGTACATGGGATAAGTTTACATGCTATTGACATTTTACACACTTCTTAACATATGCACAATAATCTTGATTTAGAGTGGGCCAATAGTATCTTACATAAGTTTTTTTTAGTGATTGCATGACCACTAAAGTGTTAATTGAATGACCCATTATGTACTTCTTGGATAGCTATGTTAGCTTCATAATTTTTTAGATAATGAAAAATAATTCCATCAAAACCACACTTAAAGAGAACACCCCTAATATATTATAGCAAGTAGCTTTCTATTAAAAGACACGTCTAAAACTTTTGGATATATGGGGAGGAGATAGTCCTATAGATAAATAAATAAATATTTGTGCATACCATGTCCCTTCAGGTTCTCTTTGATATTAGTAATAGATGGAAGATCGGTTCTTATGTAAGAAGGTTGGTTAACTTCATGGATAAGGACACATAGCTTGGACTCTTGGGATGAAGATGGGATAAAAGAGGTAAGAGATGCCATAGTATCAATGAACTTATTAGTTGATATAGGATTATTTTGGATATCATAACATTCAAAAGTGGATAAGAGCTAATCGGCCAAGGTCTTATATCTTTGGAGGAAATCATTGTTGCATTGATATACACTAGTAATTTGATTGACCACTAGTTAAGAATCACCATAGATATTAAGGGATCTGACTTCTAATGCAAGGGTAATTTGGAATCCTATGATAAATGCTTCATAGTCAACCATGTTATTGGTGCAATCAAAGTTAATTTAAAAGATAAAGGCATAGGAATGCCTTGAAGAGGGATTAATATAATTCCTACACCACTTCCACACTCACATTTGGGCCCATCAAAGATTAGAGTCATTTGATATTCCAGGACTAATTAGGAAGTGGATGTGATATATTCATCAAAAAATTCACAATTGATTTGTTGGTTGTCTCTAAGAGGTGCTTCGACTAGTTGATCAACAATAATTTGACCTTTAATATATTTTTCATGGAGAAATTTTAGGTCAAACTCAACTAGAAGAATGATCCATTAGGCCTTTCATTGATTTTGATAAGGTTTATAATGCATGAACTTAAGGGGGTTAATAGTCGTAAATACGTACGTCTTGTGGTTAAACAGGCAGTGGATAATCTTAGAGGCTATAAGGACTAATACTAGGCATATTATTTCAGCATTTGGATAACATGTTTCATATTCTAAAAGGGTATGAATTATTTAATAAATATATTTTTATTTATGATGCTTGTTTTTATGAGCAAGCATATCACCCAGAGTATGATCTATAATTAAGATATAAAGGAAGAAAGATTTCCCTTCCTTAAGTCGAGTGAGGACTGGATGTGATAGAAGATAGTTTTTGAGTGTGTTAAAGGCCTCTTGACAATTAAGATCCCACACAAAGTGACTATCGTTATTTAATAGATTGTGGAAAGGTTAACATCGATCAAAAATATAGGAGATAAAATGATGGATAGACTAGATCTTTCCCTATAAACTACGTAGCTATTTAAGGTTAGATGGAGGAGGCATTTCTAAAATAGTATTGATTTTAGTAGGATCAACTTTTATTCCATGAATAGAATTAATAAAACCTAGAATTTTACCCATTAAGACACCAAAAATTCACTTTTTAAGATTTAGACACACATGATACCAGAGTAGATGATCGAAAATAACCTTAAGTATAGATAGGTAGTCCTTATAGAATTTTGACTTCCCAAGGAGGTCATCTATATAGTCTTTGATGATTTTTTAGATTATGTCATGAAATATATAAGTCATGGCCCATTTATAGGTGTCTCCTATGATCTTTAAGCTAAAGGGAATAAAATGATAATAGAAGGTTCTTAGAGGAGTAATGAATATAGTCTTATGTTGATCTCTTCGTGTAATAAGTATTTGATTGTAACCATAAAAACCATCCATAAGGGATAACATTTCATGGCCAGCTATCAAGTCCACTAATTGGTTAATGTTAGGGAGAGGGAAATCATATTTTAGATAGGTAATATTTAAATCATGAAAGTTAGTATATGTATGAAGTCCCCCTATAATCTTGGTGACTTGAATGATGTTGGACATCCATTAAGAATATTTAATGTGTTGAATAAAGTTAGAAGATAAAAGGCATTGCAGTTCCTCTTTTATGAAGAGTGCAACATAAGGATGCAATTTTTAGATATTTTGTTTTACCAATTTATCATTAGGAAAGGTGATGATATTATGTATAATGGTTGTAGGGTCAATACTATGAATATCACTATAAGACTAGGAAAAGGCCTTACTATGATCTGATAAAAAATTTGTAAAATCCTAGTTTTCTTAAGGAGATAATGCTTTGGTAATTTTAATAATTCTTAAGGTCTCCTAAGACCCAATATTAATATCAATAATTGCTTCATTTAATAAGATAGATGTTTTAGATAGAAGAGAATTGTGTAAATAAGAGTTTTCATCACCCAAATGAGTCAAGATTGACTTATCATCATGACACTAAAGAATAGGAATACTTGACATATCAGGTCATATTGATTTAGGATATGCTAAAGGATGGTTTGGGTCTTACTACCATGGTGAAAGATGAGGGGTTATATAGAGATCGTATTTACTAAAATAAGTTAAGAGGGATGGATATAGTGTTAATGGTCAAGGAAGAGGTATTGCATGATGAAGATGGCACTTCTTCCAAGAATGGTAGAAGAATGGGTTTGAGAGAAGATTTAAAATAATTTTCAAAGCCTAAGACATGATTTTCATGTGGTTTTTTGAAATCTCCTAATGTGATGTCATGGGGACCCTGCTCATATCTACCCATGCTAAAACCTTTCTAGGCATAATGATAAAGGTAGGTTTGTGTGAACTGGGTTTATTAAAAAATGAGAAACTAGATGTGAAGGGTTTATCATGAGTGCCACTGTTAGGCCCTAGGGTAGTTTGATCTATTCCACCATATATTAAGTGAGTAAATAAGAAAGGTTGCCCAAATGGGATGAGCTCACCTAGGCTGGGTGAATACATAGGTTATTTGTTAGGATGATCATATTCCCTAGGAGTAGGTAACATGTTATGGTGTAATAACTGGTATTCCCCCATTAAAAGATGCTTCATCATGGGATCAATGGACTCTTGAGTTGTTAGTTTTGAATCAAGAATAGTTGTGCTATTCAAGGCTTGATTAGAAGATGAAGATGGGATTGTGTTAAGAAATAGTATTATAACATCACTTGGTTAAAAAGTGAAGTTGCATAATTTAAAGGTATGAGGATCAGAAGGTATGATGTGTACATGGCCTTTATATTCATATTTAAGGAATTAATGGACTATGGAGGGGACACATCATATCATGTGAATCCATGAATGTCCTAATAAAATATTATATTGGAAAGTCCCCTCTATTATATAAAAGAGTTCATGGAGGATGTGAGAAACTACACAAATGGGGAGGATGACCATTCTTACTGTGGGTGTTAACATGTCATTAAACATGCAAATAATTGTTGAGAATTGGGAAATAATGGTTTATAGTAGTTGTAAATATTGGAAAGAATTTGAATAAATAATATTGATATTGGCCCCATTATCAATCATAAATATATTAATTCATGCTTGATTTATTTGAGATGTGATGAAAAGTAGGGGATCTTGATCTTTAGGTGATAAAGGAATAACCTAAAAATCATTGAAACAAATAGTGGACACCATTTGAAGGGCCCCTATAAATTCTAAAAATGGTTGAGGTTCATCTATCCATACCTTAATATCATATAATGACTCTATCATTTCTTGTCAATGGTGTGGATATTTTTTTATAAGCTCATATAACGACATTTTTACAGGCATTTGATGGAGTTGTTTTAATATAGAGATTTGTACCAACTCCTTAACTTCAGCTAAGGTAGTTCTTATAATATAGACTTTAAGATTTTGTCTATATAGTTTAGGCATATTATGGGTAGAGGCATCTATAATTAAAATTTTGGATTTGTTAGGATTATGATTTTGAGATCAGGTGGCTACATGGACAGCATCGATGTGTAATAATGGAGGGTCCAAAGAAGTTACTAACTCTTTATCACTTATAAGACTAGTAGGATTATGGGCAGGTGGAATATTTGGGATGGTAATTTTTTTCTCAAGAGTATCATCATTTATATTTTCAATTAATATATCATCATCCTGGACTAACTATTGGATTATGACCTTAAGGGCTTTATAATTTTTTGTATCATGTCTAAGTACTCTATGATATGCACATATTTCCTAATTTTTATACCAAGCAGGTCTTTGGGGGTGAATATTAATGGACCATATAGGCGGTAGTCTAATGACAGATGTATCCAATAATTATTTTAACACCATAAGATCCTTTCAAAGGGTCATGTTATGGTTTTATAGTAAGATGTGCAATCTCTTTTGGAAAAGTATTGGTTTTTTGGTTTTGACATTTAGCTTTTATAATAGGGATGACCTTAGGCACATTTTATTCAAATGGGCCTTTAAAAAAATATGTTGGATATCAAGATGGAGGTGTGGCTAATAATGGGGGGATATTTTGCATTTTCCCACATGTTTGAAAAAAGAACCTATGATAGTGATAGAATATGGATGGGGACCTAAAATAGATGATGGAGATGATAAAGAAGGGATAGGCCCTTTGTTATTTTATGTGTTGAGAAAATAGGGGGTATTTATACTAAGGTTTTTATCAATTGATGTTTGAAAAATATCAACTTTAATTTAAGGATGAGCTAAGGCTTTATTTGGTGGAATACCAAGATAATTATCCCAGATATTGATGATAGGAGCTCTACCCTTTCCCTTAGTATTTTTGGGGTAATGAGGTGTTGTGATAGAGGATGATTTCAATGGGTCTTGGTACCAAGTGAATTGATATGATCCTATTATGTTACGATCTTAGTGCATATTATGAATTGGTTTGCTAGGGACTAAAGGGGTGGAATGTTCAAATCTAGAAGTATCAAGATGTTTATCTATGACATCGTAAAGAGTAGTTTCATTTTCCACTTTAAAATATTCAGTGTGGGAAGATGAAGGGGAAGGTTCACGTGAATGATCCCATGTAATGAGATTTAGGATTTTTATAGAGGTTTTGGGAGTTGTCTCAATAATTTTAGGTTGACTTACATTGAAATCATCTCCTATGAGGAGATCCAAGACTGGTAATTGCTTTGGAGTTTCTTTAGGAAATAATTGGTCATAGATTATATCAATCATATGTGTAGCTTGATTTTGTGTTTCTCCAAGTTTGGCTTGGACTATGTTTGATGTGGATGGATGGTTTAGAAATGGTTGTCTAAAAATATCTAAATATTGATTAAGAGGAGCATTTAGACTGTCCAAATGGAGGTCCTCCTTTTCAATTAGATTTTGTACCAACCTTTAAAGGATTTCCATTATTCTATGTCTTGTCTTATTACCCTATGATAAGCACAAAACTCATCCTCATTATAACAAGTGGGTTTAAGATGTGTATCATTGACTAGTTTAATCAGAGGGAATTCAATAATGTTTACTTGTAGGTGTTTATCCAATACATAAGTGTAAGGTTCTCCTAAAGAGTTATATTTCTTAGGGGAAAATGAGTAAAGACCTTAGGTGGTTGTGTTTTTGAGGTGGATGGTCCTAATTGATTGGGTGTTGGAGGGGTAGAAGTTTTTAAAATAATAACATCTGCTTCCCCTTTTGGTTTAGGATTATTGTTATTTCTTTTTGATGGGTCAAGTTTGAAGTTTTTATTGCGTAACTTAACTTTTCCCTCTTCAATGCTATGAATTTTGAGTTTTTGTGCCATGGTAAAATATTCATCGAAAGTCTTAAAAGTTTGAACTTATAACATGGATGAGATATGTTTTTCACAAGAGTGTGAAAATAATTCAATTAATTTAGTTTATGACAAGGAAAAGGTTAATTGGTTGATTAGGCTATGCTATTGAGCCATAAAGTTTGATATGGATTCATCTTCAAGTTGTTTAATGGTGTATAAATCTGTGATAGTCAATTTTCAAGCAATGTTGATTGAGAAGTGTTATAAGAAAATTTGGTCCAATTACCCAAAGGAAAAGAGTAAATGTTGTTGAGTTGTGGAGCTAAAAGCTTCACCAACATCAGTCAGAACCAACTGACATCAGTTAGGGGTCGACCGACATCGGTGGAATCGGTCAGAACCAACTGACATCAGTTAGGGGTCAACCAACATCGGTCATCTTTAGATTGACACTGACTTCTATGCATTTCTAGGCATTTCTAGAATTATAATTATGCAATTTTTAGGAGAACAGTTAGTTTGCATGTAAAGAATAAAATTAGTCTTGAGTCTATTTTTCTAATTATTTTTTGCTTTCAATTCTATTTAAGAGACCCATGGGGCAGTATTGTAAAAAGGGTGCAAGATCAAGTTGATCTACAAGGGAGAAAGATCAAGAAGATCTACAGGGAGTAAGATAAGCAAGATCAAGAAGATCTGCAAGAATTAAGAAGATTATTAAGAATCTTGTTCCATGATTGCTGGAGACAATTCAATAATTGCGTTGGTTGTAATTGATTGAGAGAGAGAGAGAAATCTTGAGGGAAAATTACTGTACATCTGTGAGGTGTGAGGAGAGAGAGATTTCTTCATTGTATTTCTTTTTGGAAGAGTTTAATACAAGATTGGTTGTTTCTTATATCTCTTATTATTTGCTATTTCTGATTTCTAGCTACTTATTACTCTTGGTTTCAATTCTGTGTTTAGTTGCTTATACAAAAGTAATCAATTGTACTCTAAGATCCTAACAAGTGGTATCAGAGCTATGTGTATATACTAACAACTAGTATTAGAGTGTGTTAGTGTTTGTTGATTACAAAATTCACTCAGGGGTTTCTGATTGAGTGGAAGTAAAGAAATGGTAGAAGAAAGTAAACTAAGAATGGAGAAATTCAATGGAAAGAATTATCAATTACGGAGTATGTAGATTGAATATTATCTGTATCAGAAAGATATTTATTTACCATTGGGTGGGGTTTCAAGGAATCCCATAGATATGGAAGATGAAGAATGGAATGTTCTTGATAGAAAGGCTCTTGGATCTATAAGGTTGAGCCTGGTAGCTTTTGTGGTTTCCAACTTATCACAGGCAAAGACAATGGTAGAGTTAATGGATACTTTGGCAAATTTATATGAAAAACCCTCAGCTTCGAATAAGGTATATCTTATGAAGCAGTTATTTAATTTGCAAATGCAGAAAGGTAGATCTATATCTAGTCATGTTAATGATTTCCATATAATAGTAAATCAGTTAAATTTAGTCAAAATAGTTTTTTATGATGAAATTAAAGCTCTCTTAATCTTATTATCTTTACCTAAAAGTTGGCATAGTTTGGTAATAGAAGTTAGTAATGCTGCATCTACTTCAAATATCTTGAAAGTTGATGATGTTGTTAGTGTAATCTTGAATGAAGAAATTTGTAGGAAAAGCATAGGGGAAACATCAGGTAATGCTTTAAGTGTTGAAAGAAGGGGAAGGCAAAGAGATAATGGCAAGCAAGGGAAATCAAGGTCAAAGATGGGAAGTAGATCCAAATCTAGAAATAGAAGAATAACCTGCTGGAATTATGGAAAGAAAGGGCATGCAAAGAAAGATTGTTGGTTGAAGGATAACAAAGAAAATCAGCATGAAGGTAATAAAGAAGCAAAAGTTGTAGGTATTGTTGTATAGGATGCTCTTATATTTTCTTTTGATAATAAAATAGAATCATGGGTTTTAGATTCTGGTGCCTCTTTCCATGCAACCCCAAATAGAGAATTTTTCAATTATTATGTCCATGGAGATTTTGGAAAAGTTTATTTGGGGAATGATGAGCCTTGTAAAATTGTTGGCAAAGGAAAAGTGCAGCTGAAATTGTAGAATGACAACACATGGGTGTTGAAGGATGTCATGCATGTACCCATCCTGAAGAGGAATTTGAATTCTGCAAGAAAGTTGGGTGATGAGGGTTGCATAGTAACTCTCACAACTGAATCTTGGAAAGTTTCCAAGGGTGCACTTGTATTATCAAAAGGTAAGAGAGTAGGTACACTTTATCTATCTACTTGCATTACTGATTATTCTCCTTCTATTTTATCTACTTTAGATGTAGATGCAAAGTTGTGGCACTGTACTATTGGTCACATGAGTGAGAAGGGAATGAATGTTCTTAAGTCAAAAGGTAAGCTTTTAGATTTGAAAAGCATAGATCTAGATTTTTGTGAGCATTGTAGTTTTGGAAAATAGAAGAAAGTGAGGTTTCTCAAAATTGGGTCAACAAAGAAGAAGCACAAGTTGGAGCTTGTTCACACAGACGTGTGGGGACCAGCTTAGGTAGCTTCTATTGGAGGATCATAGTATTATGTTTCTTTCATTGATGATGCTTCAAGAAAGGTATGTGTTTATTGCATAAAGAGAAAATTTAATGTTTTTGACACATTTAAGAAATGAAAAGCTTTGGTTGAGAATGAAACATGTTTGAGATTGAAGTGCCTTAGATTTGACAATGGTGGTGAGTACTGTAGCAATAAATTCAATAGTTACTATTCTATGAGTGGAATACATAGGGAAAGGATGGTTCCAAGGACACCTTAGCAAAATAGAGTTACTAAAAGGATGAATAGAACAATAATGGAGCATGCACAGAGTATGAGGTTGCATATTGGTTTGCCCTTATAGTTTTGGGCAGAAGCTGTAGATATTACGGTTTACCTGATTAATAGAGGACCTTCTACTGCACTAGATGGTGGAATTTTAGAAGAGGCTTGGACATGTAAAAAGGTAGATCTTTCATTTCTCAAAGTTTTTGGTTCTAAAGCTTTTGTGTACATTGATAAAGAAAATAGAAAGAAGCTGGATGCTAAATCTATGCGGTGCACTTTCATTGGTTATGGTTTCAGAGATTTCAGATTCTAATTATGGAATTTAAAAACTAACAAAATTATTAGAAGCTGTGATGTAGTTTTCAATGAGAAGGTGATGTACAATGATCACTTCAAGAGGTTGAATAATTTTGAGCAGGGCAATCTTGATTTGGAAGAGGTTATGATCCAAAATGAGCTCGCAAGTAAAAATCATCACTCACAAAAAAACACAGAGACCGATGTTGGTCAAGTGGAAATCGACGTCTGTCAGGTAGAGACCAACATCGGTCAAGTAGAAATTGATGTTGGTCAAGTGGAATCGACATCAGTTGGGTGCAGACTAGCATTAATCAGAGATGACTGGGATCGGTCACTATCAGAAGAAAATTTGGGCAGACAACAAGCTATAAATGAGTCTCAAATGCCCATAACGAGGTCTAAAAGAGTAAGTAAACCTCCAATTTTTTATTCCCCTTCTTAATACTACTTTTTTCTCACTGATGGTGGAGAACTAGAAATTTTTGATGAGGCAATGCAAGTAGAATCCAGGAAACAGTGGGAACATGACATGAATGAGGAAATTTATTCCTTGGAAAAGAACCATACGTGGGATTTGGTTGATTTGCCAGCTAGAAAGAAAGAACTAAAAAAGAAATGGGTATACAGGTTAAAGGAAGGAGAGAATGGACAAATGAGACATAAGGCCAGGTTGGTATGTATTAGACCAGATATTGCCCAAGCAGTGGGAGTTGTCAGCAAGTTTATGGCCAATCTAGGAAAAGAACACTAGAAAGCAGTTCAGTGGATTCTCAGATATCTGAGAGGGACCAACAGTAGGCATTTATGCTATGGAGGGTCAAACACTTCTCTACATGGGTATGTAGATTCGGATATGGTAGGTGACTTGGATGGTAGGAGAAGCACCACAGGATATGTGTTCACTATTGGTGGAACAACGGTTAGCTAGATTTCAAAGTTGTAGAAGGTTGTTGCCTTGTCTACTACAGAGGTAGAATACATTATAGTCACAGAGGCTAGCAAGAAAATGATTTAGATGACTCAATTCATGGAAGAGTTGGGAAAGTAGCAAGAGAGTTATAGATTGTACAGTGATAGTCAAAGTGAAATTCATTTGGCAAAGAATTCAGCCTTTCATTCAAGAACCAAACATATACAGCTTAGGTACCACTTCATTAGACAGGTATTGGAGGATGGATAGTTGAAGTTGGAAAAGATCCATATAGATAAGAACCCTACTGATATGTTAACAAAGACGATAACAAACGAGAAGTTTAATCTTCATTCAACTTTTGTTGGTCTTAAAGATTGAACTTGAAGAAGGAGAAATAAGCTAGAGATGTTTAGAGGATGTTGCTATATGAGTACAGGTGTAGCTGTTTATCTCCAAGTGGGAGATTGTTGAATTGTGGAGCTAAAAGCTTCACCAACATCAGTCAGAACTAATCGATATCGATTAGGGGTCGCCCGACATCAGCAGAATTGGTCAGAACCAATTGACATTGGTTAGGGGTCAGTTGGCATCAATCATCTTCAAACTGACACTAATCTTTGTGCATTTCCAAGCATTTCCAAAAATAGAATTATGCTATTTTTAGGAGAAAATTTAGTTTTTATGTAAAGACTAAAATTAGTCTTGAGTCTATTTTTCTAATTATTTTTTGCTTTCAATTCTATTTAAGAGACCCATGGGGCAGTATTGTAATAAGGGTGTAAGATCAAGTTGATCTTTAAGGGAGCAAGATCAAGAAGATCTGCAAGGAGCAAGATAAGCAAGATCAAGAAGATCTACAAGAATTAAGAAGATTATTAAGAATCTTGTTCCATGATTGCTGGAGATAATTCAGTAATTGAGTTGGTTGTAATTGATTAAGAGAAAGAGAGAACTCTCGAGGGAGAATTACTGTACATCTGCGAGGTGTGAGGAGAGAGAGATTTATTCATTGTATTTCCTTCTGGAAGAGTTTAATACAAGATTGGTTGTTTCTTGTATCTCCTATTATTTGTTGTTTCTGATTTCTAGTTACTTATTACTTCTGGTTTCAATTCCATGTTTAGTTGCTTATACAAAAGTAATCAATTGTACTCTAAGATCCTAACAAATGTTATGGAATGGATTTGTACCAATCTAATGCCACCCGTGTTAGTGACATGGGAAATGTCCTAAGTAATAACTCATCATCATGTGCTCTAAGGTAACATGCATGTCAAAAAGTTCTATGATGCTTATGGGGATCTTCCTTATTCTAAAACTTAGTAAAATTGGGAAGTTCCCATTATAGGGATATGGTCAGATAGGAATAGATGGATGGATAATCTCATTACAAATTTTCTCATATGTGATAATATTATTATATCCAAAGGTGGAGGCTTCCAAATTAGCCATCTGATTCATAAGGATGTTTATGAGGTCTACTTGGGTATTTTTTTTAGGCATGTTCCCTAAGATACCTTTCTAAAGAGTTTAAATATTTGGAAAGGGAGCAAACATGGGTAGTGAAGAAGAGTATCCAACTATACTTGACATAATAGGTTTGGATACCACCATGTATTTTGGGATTTTTAGTGGAATATTCTATTACATAAAATATTGGAAGTAAGTGGTTATCGATTGTTGTGATGAAGCCATGTATTAGGTATTTAAGGAGACATATTGTTGGGGAGGTTGTGTTAGAGGGATTTTTTATGTATGAGGGATTTTTTGCATGCTATGGATTTGTTGTGTGTGTGGCATAGCTTGAGAATTGTATGTTAGAGTCATTCTAATAGGTGGGAGACCTACAAGAATTGATACTACTAACATTTGAGGAGGAATAATGGATATAGGCTGAGTGGTATAAGTATTTTGAATCTAATTAATAGGGGTTAGAGAATTGGTAAATACTATAGGTGGTTGGTTTTATAAAGGTCATGTCACCTAGGTATTAGAACTAGATGGAAGAGATTTAGTGGAAAAGGTTACCATGGCCATGGTAAATTCTTTAGTTTTCTTAATTCCTTTGAAAGGCATCCCATATATATATCAAGAATCTAGGCATGGGGGGAAGGAGAAATATGTATTGCTTGACTATTAAGATAGTAATTGAGAGTAATGGGGTTATTATCCAATATTTTCATAAAGGAAGGATCTCCTTGAGAATAAAGTGTGGGAACACAAGATTCTCAAAGGACATAGGGGTAGATGAGGAGCTAGGTGTATGCTCCATAAGAGAGGATGTGACACCCTCCTTAGATTCTTTCTTTGACTGTTGTCTAGTTAAAACCATGACATAGAAAAAAAATAAAAAGAAAAATAGAATAAATAATTTCTTTTTGAATTATCTTGATTTTAATTTTGGATGAAATATGCACAAACTAAATTCACCCCAAATAGTTTATCTCTTTTTCTTTTAACTTTAACATGTGAGAAGAAATAAAGAAAAATGATAATGAGGGTCCTAAGAAATGGTAATCTAAGGATGGTTTTAGGTGTTTTATTTTGGCAGTCAAAGGAAATTTGTATTGGTACTAGTACGTGACTTGATACTTGGGGCTTGCTCCCCTTAAGTCCCAATCCCACAGCTAGTGTGGGTGCTTAGCCAATATATACCGATGGTTTAGAGATTATACTTAGCTAGAGAAATAAGTTGGTCCTCCCCTTGGTAGTGAAATCCAAGTGATATCATTGGGAATAAAGTTGCCACAAGGTGATGAAATCCCCATTAGTTTCCTTATGTCAAGTGTTTAGATGTGTTAATTATGATAGTGATTTGGCTTGTGTGTGGATAAAGTGATGACTATGATAGATTATTGGCCTAGATTATTCTATGTGAAATAACATAAGTAGGAAAGATGTATGTAATGTATTTTCACCTTTAAAAAGGAAATAAAATGTAAACTAATGTTCTTTGGATGAATTTACACAAAGAAAGGGAAAGAGAGAAAATCGAAGTATTTTGAATTTTTAAAATAAAAGATGAGATCAAGGTCCCATCGAGCATGCCAAAATGTTTTAGTTTTTTTTTTAATTTTTCAATATGGAATAATTAGCTACTAAAAATAAAGTAAATGCAGGGTTTTGAAGATTACCTAGAGATCAAGGTTGGTTGCACACCATTAACCAATATTTGTGGGAAATATTCTTTGGTTGGGGAGGAATGACCTATAAATCACACTAACTCACAAAAAATGGATTAATAGAAAGATGAGTGGGCTACCTAGTAAACAACTAGTCCCAAGAAGTGATATGCTTCCTTAAATGGATGTCATCCCATGTGTAACATTCAAGTTTATAAATAAACATGAAATTATAAAGACATATATGGATAAGATATAAATAGACAATGCCAAAGGTATCTAATCTATAGAAAGATTAATATGATCAAAGTAATAACCTAGAATTAAGTATCAATATCAACATCCTCTTGAACTACAACCAATTATTTATTAATGTTTTCTTGATTAGGTGTGAAAACTATAGTACAAAGACATAATTAAAATGAAATGTCACTTTTATCTATGAAAAATGATTGTTGAACAATGGGAAGATCAAATATACTAAAAATATCATGCACTAATCTATGCAGAGTCATCTACATGTAAAAGATATGTTTTTAGAAAATAGAATGTAGGTTTTGATAGGTTTTTAGACTAAGAATGTTATGAAAATAAATTACAAGAATGTTTTGAAAGTTTAGCAGGGATCGATGATGATCTTGTAAGATTGATGTTAGCTTAGATGGATTGATGTCAATTCTATGTAAAATTCTAAACTTTAAAAATAGATTAGAATAATGACCTATATTATTAATAAAATAATAAAAACTTAATGTAAAATAGTGACAGATAGATGTAGAAGATTGTAATTTTAAAATTTGAATGAATCAAAGTGTAATAATAACCTTTATGGCTGACAATTAAGTTGAAGAGATGAGTTAAATAACCTTCAAAGTCTTTTAATAATCTCTCAAGTAAAGGTTCCACAAGATAGCAATATGTTGACAATATGTAGGTTGCAATGAGATTTTGGTAGAGTTTCAATGTTCAAAAGCACAGTCACCATCCCTTGAGCCATGGAGGTTTACTATGTATATATGGATCAATGTTGATCCTTGAGAATCAACATGTATCATGGAAGATTGACGTTGTTTAACCCAATTTGGTTAAAATTTGGCTTGGGTGGTTTTGAATTGTGTGCCAAACTAAGTGAATGTAAAACTAAGTTGTTTGTTTGGGTTTTTGATGAGGAAAGTTGTTGGGAGGGTTGTTAGGAGATCAAATAGGTTTTTTTAATTTACTTTTAGGATTTTATGGTTATAAATGGTAAAAAGGGGTTAATTACTATTTAACTATAGTAATTAAGTTTAATTAACCTATGTGGTAATGGTAAATGGGTGGGGTGAATGTAATTATTTTAAATAATTATGAATGGGGCCCATTATGTTAGAAATAACATGATAATATGATGATACACCATGTTAATACACAAGGATGTATAAAACTAGTGTCTACAACTATGTATAAGTAATACTGAGAATAAATGATACTAACTGATGAGTCTCATTGGAGAATCGCTATCATGTTGTCCTATATTGAGGAGAGGGATTGTGTATGATCATGAAGAATAGTGGAGAGGCTAGGATTGTAACTCTAAAAGTTGTTTATGTTGTAAATGCTCTAAAATCTCTATAGTGGAAATTGACTGTGGGTTTCCCTTATAATTCTGTGAAGTGGATGTAACTATAGGGCTCTTAGCGACCCATCTAGTAGTAGGAGAAGCTCTCTGAACATGTGATATATGTGTATAGGTATGAGACCTCAATGATAATACCATGGGTGTGAACAATGTAGTTATAAACTATCTAGTCTCTTAAAACTATGGTTGCTATAAAAGAGGCCTCTGTGGAAGTGTATGAATTCTTTGGGCTAGTGAGGAAGGCCTCAACTATGTCTAAATATTAACTGGAGGAAGAATTGTAACTAGTGGAGAAGCTAAAACTGGTGATTGTAAATTAGAAGATGGATTTAAAGTGGGGAGTGGTAAGTCATATGTAACTCTACCAACTATAAAAAATTGATTAGTGTGAATTAATTTCATGCATCTATGAATTATAGAAGGTGTTTTTTAAAGTTTCTAAATTTAGGTGAGACTAACTAACACATCAAAGATTCCTACACCAGAAACTAAAGTAAATGGTATTGCCACATGTGTTTTACCAACCAATAGAGGAAGTATAATCTCACCTAATGAAATATATATATATATATATATATATATATATATATATATATATATATATATGCCCACTAAATCCATTGATAACTATGTCCATTGAGGTAATATCTTGCTCTGAATATCTCAAATCCTACAATAATGTCATAGTGCACATGTTCACACTGGATCCATTATCTATGAGAACACTATGAATAGGATAATTATGAATGTAAGCTCTAATAAAGAGTGCATGATAATTTTAATCATCCTCAAATATCTATTGATTTGAGATGGATATCAAAGGTCTAGTTGGAACTTTGTCATTGTACACACCAATCATGTTACTCAGATGATGTGACTCAACTGAAGGTGCATTATATATAGTTGGTGGTAGATGTACATGATATGCATTGTGAACACCTGATGTGTCCCATGTCTCTTATTTATAATGATATGAAAAATGATTTGAGATAATTTATAGAGTCTTGTCTTGTGTTTTCTTTGCCTATGGAGCCTCAACTAGAGTCCTAAGATCAATAATATTACCATCTACCAAGTCATGTATCTTATGTTTCAAACTGATGCATCTATTTATTATGTGGCCTACTGCTTTATGAAAGTTTTAAAATGAATTCTAATCATATCCCTATGAAAGAGGCTTTATTATATTAACTTCTTAAATAGGAGTTAGAGATATGATATTACATTCTAAAAGTTATAAAAATCTAGTTGGAGAAACTATTATATTGGTAAAGGCTCATCGAGGAGGTGTTGATAAAATCACTCATTGAGGGGGATCTAAAGCCACATTAGCTATAGGTTGATTATAACTTTTGTTAAATTGACCTTGACTTTGTATGGGACTTTGTTATTACTCTTGTTTGTTGTTTTTGATATAGTTTTGTACTTGAGTCTGCCCACTAAAATTAATTTGACTTCCTTTCCTTTAGTGTATGACATAACTCAGGGAAGGAAGAGAACCTTTTAAACATTATTGATTCATGAAAAAATGATAGAAGTCTCTATTTGAAGATATCTTGTAACTCTTGATCAACCATGGGGCTAGTCATCTTAGCCAAGATAGTCTTATTCGAATAACATAATCTATGAGATGATCATTTAACCTTTGTTTCTATTGTGAAACTTGGGCATAGGAAACCTTATCACCAATATTAATATTGAAATGAGTTAGTAATATATTGGCTAAAGGATTGAATGCATTAATTGACTGATTTGATAGTCTATAGAACCATTATAAATCATAATCCTTTAGACTCTATGGAAATAGCTTGGTTAATAGCCAATCATTTGGCACATGTCCAAGCATGTTGCATGAAAATCTCTTAAGTGTGTCTCTAGATCACCCTTGCCATCATATAGAATGATCTAAGGTTGAACAAAATCTAGTGTCAAAGGTATCGAAGCAATATGACATGTCCATGGTGTATGTAGTAGAGAAAAAGAATCCAAGGCCTGTATTGGTCTAGAAGCACTTTGCTCAAGATGTATCACCTTGGATTGAAAATATTTTATTTATTACATAAGGGATACCACATCAAGAGATAAAGATGTACTAGCCATAACTAGTGGTGCCTCATAAGAAGTTTAGGCTGCTACAAGGGCTTGTTAAGACATAGTTGTCCCCATAGTGTCATTTTTGACTAGTTTCTCTAAAGGAATATAAGACTCAACTTGCTTAGCCTTTATAATTTCCATGATAGATTGTAAGATAAGAGTATGATCTCATGGCTGTTCCCTAAGTCTTTCTCTAAAACATTGTAGAATCAAGTCTTTGTTGAAGACAACATCATTATTAAAAATAGGTAGAAGTGGATCAAAAACCCAATGTGGTGGATCATGAACATAATTTTTTATATCATCATTGTTATTTTTATACTAATCATTGTCAAAATTATGCTCATGTAAATTGGTATAATCTAGATGTATAAGATCTACAATAGGAAGTTGAATTGGTTGTTTATCCATGGTATATGGTCAGGTTGAAGGAATCTGGGTGAATTCATGAGGGTTACCACTAAGTATTGCACTTCATCTCAAAGGAAGAGATGTAAGGATATTAGATGGCATAAGAAAAACAAGTTGAAAAATGAAAGAGCAGATCAAATAAATATAATCTAAATAGTAAACTATAATATGCTTTAAAAAGGATATGAAGCTCACAATTATGTAAGGTGATACCTCAAAAGCAATGGGACCAAGTATATATAATTAGGGTTTTGAATTTTTATTTTTTTAAAAATTCCTATGCAATTTTAAAAATTAATGTGAATTTTGTATTTAAATATGTAGGTTAAAAACTAGAAAAATATTGGAAAAATTATGATTTAAATGGACCTAGTAAATTTAACTAGGGTTTGAAAGAAAATGATTTTTTAAAAATTACTATGGAATTTTAAAAATTAATTTGAATTTCTAATTTAAATATGCAAGTAAAAAATTAGAAAAAAAAATCTAGAATTAGCAAGAAATTTTCCCTAGGGTCTCTAGGGTTTTTGTGCACAAAAAGACCTAGTAAATTCAACTAAAGTTTGGAATAAATGATTTTTACAATTACTAAGGTTAATTTAAAAATTAAATGTGAATTTTTTATTTAAAATATGTTGGAAAAATTAGTAAGAAATTTACCCTAGGGGTTTTAGGGTTTTTATGCGTAAATAAAGTAAGTCAAGTTCACTAAATGATTTAACTTTTTTGGGAATATTGGTGTCTTATTCCTAATTTATTTAAGGGTCTACAATAAAAAGTTAGTAAATAAATATTGAAATAATTTAACCACTAATTTTTATAATTTATTTATATTCTTAACCTTTTTATAAATAGAGATAAATATGGAGAAAATAAAAAATAGCTTAAAATGAATTGAAATGGGTATTACAGGGTCTGATATTGGCTCTACATGACTAGGATAGTGTCACAAATTAGGGTCTATCTTTAATTTTGTGAAAGGATAGGACTATCAAAATAAGATAGCATGGATTTTTGTGTTGTTGTCCTCTTTTATCACTATTGTCTAAACTACTCATAGAGACCTAAGTTTTTTTGGTTTTGCTTGTTATCCTTATGTGAGCCTACATGTGAAATCTCAACTATTGAAAGTCTACATAACTCCTTGTAGATCCAATTTAATCTTCAAAACTTAGACTTCATTGTGCTTTGATAAAACCCGAGAAAGAAGGGGGGTTAAGGTGTGTAAGATACACTAAACATGTATCTACACCCCTTGTGTGGGTAAGTTGCCTACATACCAATACTCTAAAGAGGGATCAAGTCATATGTAGTTCTCTCACTTAATGTGCTTTGTGAAATATTGTAATGTATATGCAAAAATTCTAAACTAGGTGTACTTGAAGTGGTTAGGGACTAATGTGAGGATTTGGATATACTTATAACTATATTAGATGGTTGTATGCAAAGAATAGGGAAATTTTCCTCAATGGTTTTTCTTTTATTTTGGCTTGATTTTTAATATTTTCCAACCTCCTTCTAAATTAAATTTAAATTGGCTTTTATATAGATCTATTAGTCATGGGTCGAATGTATTTACTCTAGGCTGACAAGATGAAGGATATAAATTGGAAGGAAATAATCATTAGAGATCAAAATAAAATTAGATAGGAGCACTAAAGTAAGACACCCTAGGGTCTAGTGCTATACTCCAAGTTGGGCACTCCTATCCTATAGGTGTAGGGATTGGGGGATAGGATTGGCCTAGGAAATGTTGCCTAGTTGAGGTGGAATGACCATTTGAAAATTTTAGGATGACTGGGAATAATAAAAAAGGTGTCTATAAGGCTCATGAGAGCATGAAATAAATACCTATGGTTTGGGTGTCACAATCCACACCCAAACTACCAATTTTGACATTTTATATGACTACACATGTCATAGAATGTTAGAAGAATGTTTTGAAATTAAAACACTACAGGTTCAATGTACAAATAAGAAGATCACGTTATATACATTGAGGTCATTAGTTTGGAATAAGTGGAGGCTTCATGGAAGTGTCTTTAGATCCCCATAGGTCATTTTTAGGTGAAATTAGATTCAATAAGATCAAAATTTATCAAAACTAGTTTTTCTCTTCTATCACTCCCTTAGATAGGTCAAGAAGGTCAAATGGTTTTTTGTTGGTATGGATAGGATAATAGGATTTGGATTAAGTGCACTCGATGGATGTTAGGGGTCCATATTTACTTACATTCCATGGACATAGTTGTAGTATTATTGGTTTTTACTATATGAATAATCACTAATATTGTTAACACTTTCAAACTGGCTTCAAAACCCTAACATGGCTCCATTTTCTCATACAAATGCATTATTATATGTGAACCAAGTATTTTATGTGGACTTGTATATTATTTTCATACTTCTCATCTAGATTTAAAACTAGTTTGTCATTTGTGGTCATGGAGGATAAGTAGGAATATCTCATTTTATTCAAAATAAACACCATCATGGTCTACAAAATAGTGTTTAGCAATTGTAGTGTTCTTTTTTCTATGATTAGCTTCAAATCAAAGGTGATATACTTATATTGAATATCTAAGAACATGGTGATGGTCTAATAGAATCTAATGGACCAATGGAAATCTCAAATCACTTAAAACCAAGTGGAGTTGAGGATTGAACTTACATACATAGTTAGACCTTATTTTGACTGTCACCTATAGCTAGTTGAAAATAAGATTTGAACAGTCATATTGATAGAGAAATAAAGTTTCAAGGTTGTGAGAAAATTATCAAAGTGAAAATCATATGAAGAAGCCATTAAAAGAGATTTTAGACTGGTTGTGAGATCCTTCAAGCAACACATACAGAAAGGTGTAGAGTTAAAAAGTCACAAGGGAATACTTAGATTCTATGAATTTTTTTTCTACTTTATAATGTCATTTTATTGATGAATGTAAATGAAGTTTGTGTAGGTCTAATGGTTTCATCCTTATGGCCTAGACCTAGAGGTAGCATATGAATATATGAGGCTATTTAGTCAGGAGAAACTAATTTTAGATTAGGTTTCAAACTCAATAAAAATCTTGTTATAAACACTTGATGACTATAGTTCCATCAAATCAAAAGAAACCCAGAGCATTGAAATGAAATAGTGACCTGTAATGCATTGGTGGTGAGATGTTTGCATGATCTCAAGGTAGATACAAATCCATTAAATTGTGATGTGACCTTATTAACCTAAATATGGGATCAAGAGAGTGAATTAAATTAGTCAAACGTGTATCATCACCTACAATAACCTATTAGTTTTCCCTAAATGCACACTTATAGTTTGACATAATCACATACCAGTCTAAGCCAATCAAAAGTATAAGATTGGTTGCTAGATAGAAGGATAAGATGGAATTAACATATTTAAATCACTCTCATAGTTATAATATCACATTCCCATGTTATTTTAATAATCTATAACCTCATATATATTCATAACTCAAGGTTTTAAAGTCCACAAAAATCTTGCACAAAGTCATAGGCATAAAATCTAGTATTGATAATCTGAGGTGAAGATGGATCTTGGATCATGATCAAGTTTTTAAAATTGATTAAAAAATGTCCTCATGACTTAAAAAATCCCTCCATAGTATTATTTAATTAAATTAAACAAGGGAAGCAACCATTTTTTTATCTCAAACAAGGGTCACTCCACAGTCAACACAACTTATAGACTCAGTATATGAATGATGAAAGGATGAAATGATATAGTCTAAATGAATTTAGGATGATTTTCAAGGCTTAATTTAATTTTAATTATTTTTTATAAATACATACATCCATATGGAAAACTCATAAGTGACCATATGCTCAAAAACACAGTCTTGCAAATTAGGCCTATAACTGAACATGAAACATAATGGATTCAAAAATTAACTCATAACATCATGAGATATTTATATAACCATGTGATATCCTTCATTTAAGAGTGGATATTCATTTAGAATCATTGGTTTGTAGAGAGTAACTTAGGATTGGTCATTTTGGCCTAATTCTCTCTCAAGAGTGTCCATAATACAAGTAGCTAATCAAGAAGCAAATTTTTTTCAATCATATCTATATATAAAATATCAATGGGATCCCAATCACTTAGGGATAGTTGAGATAGGTATTTAACTCAAAATTATTGGCATTGGTTTGAGGATTAGGTATCTAACTTTTATGAATCAATGTTAAGAAGCTAAATGACCTAAAACCCTCGTAAAACCCTCTTAAGAACCTGATGAAGAAGATCTAAATGTAAATGCATCTAGAAAGGATAAATTGACCTATAATATAATTTCTACAGTCTTGGAACTCTCTTAGTCTCTTTCACATTTAATTTTTCCATACCATCACTTGTATAGACACGTCTAATTCTATGTTCTTTACATGATTTGAAGTGATTTGAAGGTAAAAAAGGGAAGTGATAGGTGATGGCTATTATGGAACGTGTGAGGGTAATTTTTATAACTCCTAATACCTCATTATAACATTTATTATACATGAAAATACATCTATTAATTTGGTCATTGTAGGTAGTCTTGAACAATATAGTGAGAAAGAGGGCGACTGCCTAAGTGTGATTATGAAGCATGTGATATTGAATATTTTTAAGTCTATTTGATATTAATATTATTGAACATGTATAGGTCACCTAAGTGACAAGTGTGAAGATTCAAGACTAAAGGGCTAATGAATGACTACAAACAAGTAACACAAGTGGTAAGGAAAAGTTCATCAATTGAGGGGTATATAATGACTATCACAAATAATGTTTCACCTTCTCAAGTTATGACATATGTTTCAAATACTTATAAGGTGGTTCAAGGAAATTAAGAGGACTCATCATCAAGGTAGTTTTAAGAAGGACATGAAGATCTTTATGCCAACTTTAAGAAGGTGTCATGTTTCAAATGGACACTTTTATAAGAAGACCTCATGACCTATTATTTAACTCTCTTTTCTTGAATTATAAATAGATTTAAATCCTTTATATTTAGCCTTGTGACCATTCAAATTCACTCTTTCTCTCTCCTCTAGTATGTTCTATATATTTAAGCTATTTTAGCATTATAAAAAATCCATAATTGGTATGGTGAAGCCTTGCTAGTTTTGACATCTTGTTTTACCTTTGAATAAATTTATGAGGTTGATTTTGTCTTTGGAATTCTTTCCTAATTATGTCAAGTGGTCTATTTGGATAAAAATTGATGAATGTCTTCTCTTTACTTCCATTATGCTCTTGTATGCATTGTGTGAGTAGTAGCATTTCTTCTAATAGGTCTCATGAAGTGTATGTGTTTTTTAAGGTGTATTTTAAGGGTGAGAGAGATTATTCATGTCTAGTATCAGACCTCATTTTTACCCACCTCTAGATATGCATATCAATATGCCTCCATGTATAAAGGCTTATGCTAGAGGAACATTGAGTTGAGGTCAGTTATAGAAGTATTATTTCTTAGTGCAAATGCAAATATGTTTGTCAAGTTATCTTTGGTGTATCACCTTCATTAATATAGGTTGATTTTATGTTTACTTCTTCCCTTTTCACCCCCAATAGTGAATATTATATTGTATTGTGTGAGTCTAAAATATAGATCAAGGGAGTTATTCCTTTTAAATCAAGAGATCTATCTCTTGTAGTAGCTTGTTTATTTGCATAGATAGTTCCACATTATTTCAAATTTGAGAATGTCTCTTTAAATTATATAAGATGAAAATCTGGGATATAATAGTGCCTTATTTCTAGGTAAACAAATTTTGGTAGCCTTACCTTTGCACCTAATACAAGCTGATCAACCCTTTGCACAATAGGGTCTATATTTAATAGGTATGATCAACCCATCATCAAGCGATGGGAATAAATGGATTATCACAACCAACAATTATTTAATGAGATGGAAAAAAGAATTAAAACTTGAGGAGGATAATTATACATCTATCTTGAGCTTCTACGAAGGAATTATAACAAGGTTTGGTACTCTAGACACCATTATCTATGATAATGTGTTGGTCTTATATAGAAATAGGATCCACAAATGGGCCATCAAACATAGCATCCATTTGAGTGCCTCATAAAATTATTTCCCTCAAGATAATGGTATATATGAGTCCATGAATAATAATTTTATTAATATTATGAAAAGGACCATGAAATACAATCAATGAGCTTGGCATATGGAGCTCAAGACTACCCTTTGGTTTGATTGAATCATACCCAAAAGAGTGTTATGAAATTTACCCTTCATTTTAGTTTATAGAAGGGAGGTTACATTTTCCACCTCTCTCAATTTTCCTTCATTAGAACTCATCCATCAGTGGGAGTTTCTTGAAGGTGATCTCCTCAGAGTAAGATTAGTAGAGATAATAGACTTCAAAGAGACTAGAGCGTAGGATGCACACACTATGGAACTCCAATAGGCCTAGACAAAGAGGAAATTTGATAGAAGGTCCATTGATATAAGTTTCCAAAATGGAGATTTATTACTCAAATGGGATGTATATAGGGTAAAATCTAGAAGTCCTACTACATTCAATACAATATAGAGCAATCCATATACCATAACTAGTTACAAGCAAGCCAACACTTTCTAAATTATTAGACTAAATGGAGAAGACTTACCCATCCCAGTCAATGGAATACATATAAATCACTATATTTTTTTATTCTTGTATAGTTTTTAAATAATTATATTAGACGTTTTCATTTCCCTAAGTGCCTTATGCACATATTTTAGGATATTTTTTATTTCCTCTAAATGCTTGTGTGTAATGTTTCCCTTAGCTTAAATATTTTTCCTCTAAGTTAATTTGGAATATTTGTTTTCTTTCACTATGAGGGTATCAATTAATTCCAAATCCAATAATATATAATCTTGAGATATCCCAAATTAGAGGACCAAAAGTTTTAATGAATCTATGCCCAATAGATTGCTTCAAAGGCTACTATATTTTCACTTAGCAAGAAAGTAACCTATAGAGGTCACCATAAGATTTGTTTTTATAAGTCAACCCTATCCTGTGCATAACTTAAAAAAATCCTAAATAATTTTTTTGTGACCGTAAGTATCAATTTATTCAAAATAAATCCATGTGTAGACACCCCTTGTTTACACCCACTCGCAAAGAAGACAATTGAAACCCTTAAATTGACTACGTATTGAAATATGTTAATAAAGAGTTTATAATAAGTAACCCATTCAATAAATCTCCATCACACAAGCATAAAATTAATGAAGGGTCAAGGATGTAGAACCCCTAGTCTTTAGATAGCATAAGGAGAGGTGCATAGGAAGTAGATTTAAATCATGAGAAGTGCATCCAGTATCTTCAATCTTTGTGTGTATTTATATTAAAAAGGGTCCCTACATCACCATGATGAATTCCCACACCAAATCATAGTGTTTCACTTCTAAACTCTCATATATCATATAATATGATCTATGTTGCACACATGCTACTTCGTAGACTAATTTGGACCCTGGGTATAAATGAAAGACTTGAGAAGATTATTTAAAGGGGACTTATCAAAAAAGGGTAAAAATTCATGTAACCCCAAAAAGGACTTCTACATCTATGGCATTAACCTAATAGTATCTCATTACACATTATAACTATGTATCCCTTAGTGCATAGATGTCTCCAAAATCCATAAGGTAATTATTCTCATCAAATGCACAATAATGACATGGTAGTTCAAGTGTTAGCCACATAGTGATTAACAAGTGGTAGAAAAATATAAATAGGTAGTTAAAAAAGTATTTAAGAGGAATTATATGACTTTTATAATAAATAAATGCATAAGTGGTTATAAAAAATCTAAACATGATGACACACCACCCATCTAACTATCCCAAAGGTCTTCTACTCTTAGACAGGCACGTGGATCTAGAATAATCTTGCCACCAAATATAGATTTGGATTATCAAGAAGAATTTATGCAACATGGTTGTGGTGTCATAATAAAATTAAAATTCCTTATCTACCACCCTAATGGGTAATTTAATTTTCAAAGTATTTATCCATTATAAAGATCTATTCCTTATTATAAAAGGGCATTGACACATTTTTGGAAACCTCACGCTATCAAAATTTCCCTCCAAGAGAACTTTTATTGGCTAAAAATTTCATGTTAATGATAATTAAGTTCACCTCTATTATTATTACATTATGTGTGATATGTTTTTTTAAAATCTTTTTCTGTGGGTAACATCTACCCCTCTCATCATTTTCCATTCTTAGCACCTCTGTGTGGAACTCAAAACTCACTTGTAGGTCATGTTCTATGTACATACGAGTCTATGTAGTCATTTTATATGGATAATTTATCATTTATATTATCATTTTGTTTCATTCCCACACCTCTATACAAAATACTTATGTATTTGGAGTGTCCTTGGTGGAGTTTGTGTGATAACATCTTTTTCTCAAATATTTGTAGTGTGTCCACGATAGTAGGAGTATTCGCTCTATTCTTGGTGTATCACCATTTTACTTTTAAGTAAATTTTTACCTTCTCCCTCCATTTTACCTAAAAAATATTAGGTTTAGATTAAATTTATATTTACCTTTCTACTTTTTAGGTCTGGAAGATGGTCCTAAACTAGTTGCACTTATAATAGAAGGAATCTGACCTACTCAAGAGGCTTGTTGCAAGGAGTGAAAAGGTGCCACAACTTGGGGATGTTCCCATAATCAAAATGATAAAAATGATGATAAATAACACTCCCAAGCCTAGTTTTGAACACTTTTGTACCCTGTATAAGGCATTCACACTCTACACCCTACCATAAACCTCTTGAACCACAAACCATCCATATGTGCACATTTTGAATGTCAACATTAAGCACAATAGGTAATTAATAATTTTTAATTTTCATAAATATATGGAAATAAATTACCATTTAATTTAAGAATAAATAACCATTATTTATATATAATATCAAATTTTCCCTTGATCATGTTCACACCTATATTGAAATTATAAGAAGAAAGGGACTAAACTAGTTGTTTATCACTTTTCATCCACAAAAATTTTTGTATCTTATACCATATTGGACAAGGTATAAATAGTTAGTGATAAAATGGAAAATAAGATACGGAAAAAAGTGGACATTCACCATAGATTCTATGGCAAACAAAAGGCTAGGTTATATGAACCCTTTGACTTCAGATTGTTCTATGTCCTTGAAATGTAGAAGATTATTGCTTGAAGATTAAAAACACATTAATTTTAGTGGTGTGATGAGTCATGTAAATGGTTTAATTTGAATCTCTAAAAACCTATCTTTGTTTAGTCATGTAATTGGTTTAAATTTGAGCCAATATTTGCATATTTTCCTATTAAAGTACTAAGAAACATGATGCATAAATTATCTATGTTTATATGACTAAAATAGTTTTTATTTGTAATTAATATGAATTTTTATTTAATTTTATATTTTGTTTTATTTATAATGTATGTTTTCAATCAATCTAAGTAAACAAGTGTAGCAAACACCAATTATGGGTAGTTACAACCTATAGCAATTTAGCTAGTGATAACCCATATCAGCTATGTAGTGTTTTGGGTAGTGATAACCTATAGTACTTATGTAAAGTGTTAAATAAAAATATAATTGAAATGGAAGCCCATATAAAATAATTTATGGGATTATAGCTACTTGGAGACTGCAATGTTGACCCTTTAACAACTACCAACAACTTATCTTGATCTGTAGTAGTTGTAATGTTATATTAAGGCTATTACCCATAATGGAAGATGTTGGATAACAAATATTGCATGTCAAAATATGATGTATATAGTTTAATTAAGATATAAATGGATATTCCTCATTGAACCAATTTTTTATTATTATTATCTCTCAAATAGAACTTCCCATGTTTTATTTTCCTATAGCCATAACTAGTAGCATTTTCCTAGATTAAACTTAATCATAATTATATGTTTTTTTCTTAGAATTTATTATTAGGAAACATCATATGGAAACCTATGTATATAATTAATCTAGGACTTAAATGATGAATTATGGAGTAGTAATAATTTAAATGGGAATAAAAACACTATTATCAATAATTATCTTTGTAAACTTTGTTGTAGTAATCTTTAATTGCCACATGATTATGAATTAAATCAATATTCTAAATTAAAAGCATTGAAAATTAATATGAAAACTAGAAATAAGACCGAGAAAGGAGGGACCCCTTAGGGGGAATTTTAATGAATATCCTAGATCCTTATATTAGTCAATATAATTGGTGTGCAAGTATTTATTTTTATCCTTTAAATTATGCATATGCATGAGTTAAGCATTGTAATTAATTCCTAAATTATTTAAATAAGTTTGAATGACTATTATTATATTAGAGGAATATTCCACTACATTAAATTTTATTAATTATAGTTCATTTATCCATTGTAAATGTGATTTACCACCAAGTACTTTCAATTTATGTAATTTACTTTATGCAAGTGTGTTCCTATATGTAATTGATATAATTCAACAAGTGTTGCACATATAGTGCCTAAATCTTGTCAAATTTAAACACACCTTGGGTTGATAATTAATGAATTAGTTTTTTTTATAAACTAATTGGTTGTCTCATCTTATAAAGATTTGGTTTTGCATTCAGAGATTAGTCTATGTCAATTTAATTGGTGTTTAAAATTATGCTCGTTAGTTTTAAGCAATGATAAATATATCTAGCACATTAATAAATTATTGGAATTAAATTTTTATAAAATTTGGTTGTGAAATGCGAAAATAATGATTTGGGAATGAAAATATTTGAATGATGGGGTTGAATATATATAGGGGTAGGGGTTGTTTGAAATTGATTTGTGCAAATTCGTTTCTTTGTGTTTTATTTATATGTTTGAGTTATGTGATTTTACTCTAGAGTTGAAGAAGAAAATGGAATAGATTCTAGTAGATAGGCATCATAATGAGCATGTATGAATTTACCAAAGGCTACAGTGCAGTGAGGATGTGGTAAGTATCAATTTCAATATTTTTATTTTGGTTTAATTAGAATTTAATGGCATGTAAAGTGAGAAAAAATAAATTTAGTATTTACCTAATGATTAATTTGGCATCGATGGTAGAAAATTCATCAAATTAAATGATTAAATCATCAGAAAATAGGTAAGGGTTATGATCGATGAATTCATAAAATGTCACAATGATTTCATCAAAAAAATTAGCAAAATCATTGAAAATTATAGTGAATTCATCATGAAGTTTAGCGAATTCATCATGGAGTGTAGTGAATTAATTGAAAACCATAGATAATTCACTCAACTCAATGGAAAATCCATCAAAGAGAATGGAAAAATCATTATAGCAAATGGCAAAATTGTTAAAAGGGTAAAACTAGAAATTGAAATACTTTGGGGTGATGAGAAATAAATAGATGTGGGATTGTATGATGGATATGTATCTAAATAGGATTAACATTATACTTATTTAATTATAAATAAGAGATATTTCTAATTTTATATATGTGAGAGGGGTGCTCAGGTTCTATTGAGCTGATGGTGAGGTTTATTGACTATGAGGCGGGAAAATTAGAGGTGATTAGCTTAGCCTATATTACTAAATGCCTAATATATGGGTAGATAAGGATTATCTAACTACACTGGTGGAGAGTTGGAATAGTGACACCAAAAAAATTAACCTAATAATAGGTGAGTAACCCTATCATTGGAGGATGTATAAAGGATCCTGAGGATTCTCGTATAGGGGACATATGTGCATGCATTTTTTAGGGGGACCTAATTCCTATTATGAGGTTTGGGATAAACATTGATACTTGAAAAGGACTAGATATATATTTTTAATAGTTGTACTTATGGTTATTTTTAGTGGCATTATGTTACCTAAAAAGAGAAAGAGACTATTTCCATTAGCCTTATTAGATGTGATTGGTGATATGTTAGAGACTGCCACATAGTTTTAATGGGAACCATTTGTGGCACACTAATATAGGGTTTTACACCATTTGAATCATACACTTATTATTTATATATTCTCTTCCACTCTAATTTAGGTGTGGACATGGGAAAACATGGATATTTAGTGTCCTACATGCTATATGAGGATAAGGAGGGCTATGGAGAGATTTGATTAGGGATGGAATGCATATGTAGTAATACATCATACACATTTAAGAGATGTGGAATATTATAGGAGGGATATTCATCAATTATGAGTGGATTAGGTGACATGGAGGTCATACAAAGAGGTTTATCCACACTAGAGGTATAATTATATACACTTTGACTATGTGATGACTAAGTGTTACAATATTGGGTACCATGTATAAATTATTGAATGATACAAACCTAATAGTGAAATTATATAGTTTTTTATTAGACATAATATACTAATAGGTCATTATATGTTTTCAAAAATAGTACAATAAAGAGAATATTAGGGTGCAAGCATTGATTCTATAGTTTTAACTCATATCTAGGCATATGTGAAAATAGCAAAATTCCATGCTAGGAGGGATGTGTTGGATGAAGATATGAAAAATACTTACATATCATGGTGGGATAAAAAAAGACCATTGAGGATTATATATTTTTATGTTCCACCTATGACAT